>CM060894.1:101580000-101590000 GCA_030762935.1 Hymenopus coronatus | reverse complement strand
GAAAGAATTCGTTGAAAGCGGAGACTTCCCGTAGGCATATTGAAGGTATATTATTAAAGAAGCGAGTCGGTAAGGTGGCATTAACCTACCAGCTGGTACGCGTGTACATGCGTGCGTGCAGTATAGGATGGACGTTGAAGCAGTTTTCAATTATGTTACCACCCACTTAGAGGAAAGGATAGTTATTATGGAAATTAATTTTACCTCTAAGCTGCAGCAGGTGATGGTAAATCAGTGCAACACCATCATTCACAGGAAGAGCACAGAAATTGAGAATTTTTTGTAATACAGTTGTATTAGAGTGTTAATATTAAACATTTTAACCAATGTAGTACGATTGCACATTGACTTCCAAATATTGGAGATAATAAATAAAACTTGCAATTATATTGGGCAATATGTGTGCAAATTAACAATAATATTGTGCAAATTAATACATTTTAACTAAGCAAGGTGGCTTGAAGTTACCATGTGCTACGCGCAAGTGAGAGGTGCAATCGTATCGGCTACTCTGACTATATTTTTTTAATGGTTTCTCCAAATCGGTAGGTGAATGTTGAGGTGGTTTCCCTTCTACCACTATTTCATTTCATCTGTTTTATCTGTTTTAGCTAAGGAAACCAGGCGATTAGGAAAGTGTGGTAGAATTCGCGCTGTTTAAAGTCTTGGGAGTAACTCATTTCATCCCGTGACCTTCAGGGTCAAGATGGCTAAGGAAGGATCGCGGCATCAGGACAATGTCTTAGTGGAATCGTTAGGGACGACGATGCTTGGTGTACATCTTCATCCGGATCTGGTCGCTCTTAGAGTCTCTCCTTCAGCCAGTTCTCCGGTTGGCTAGATGCACTCCTGGGTCCCACTGCCTGGAGACTCCTCAGTCTTGATTAATCCTAATCTAATGTCACGGAATCTAAATTCTTTATTCACTATTTATACATATATACCAGGTAACCCTACTACCTCACTTGACGTGCGCAGATATCTATTGCTGTGTTAAAAGTGTTGCAGAACTCAACGGAATTATTTTAAGTAAAAATTCGCCGGTGAAGAACTGGCGAGAGCGACCTTGTATTACCCCTCACAATGAGCGCGATTCGATCACCATCTCCGCTGACAAGCAAGATGAGTAAACCGAAGAGTACGCACGATCAAAGATTTTTGTTAGTAATCGATAACTATATACTAAATTAAGAATTGTCATAAAGAAACAATGGTCATTAAAAATAATGGGTGTTGCAGTAGCTTTCTGCAGCTATTCTTTTGTCTGTAATTTCGACTTGGCACGTTAACTTTTCCGCACATCTTGGTCAGCGTAGTAGAGCGAACATTGCCACATATTTTTGCGCTTAACATATCTACAAGCCTGGAAATCATCCTCATTTATTAAAATGCTTATTCTGAAGCCTCCAAGGTTGACACTTTTGAGTTTCCACTTATACCAGCTGGCCCAATTGCCCCGTGATTGACGTGTGCAGAGTGTTAAGACAGTTGCCGGGCCGCTCCGCGGCCGAGTGGTTAGACCACTCACCTCTCACCTAGACGGCCCGGGTTCGATCTCATCGCATGTGAGATTTGTGGTGGATAAAGCAGCGCAGGGGCGGGTTTTGTCCGGGTTCTCCGGTTTCCCCCGCCATTGCATTCCACCGGTGCTCCATCTTCATTCCATGTATCACCAGCGTCAATGTATGCAGTGCCAGAAGTAGTAAAACGGGCGTTAAACAATACAAAAAAAAAAAAAACTATTGCAGAACTCAACTGAAGTTAAAACCGGCCAGTGGGAACTAACTGAGTGACCGGTTTATCCCTCTTGCTACCAGCAGAGGCAGTGAGCGAATGCCACTCGTTGAGACGGGTAAAACGAAAGTTGAACGCGCCATTTCTGTAAAAAAGAGAGTATCATCTATCATTTGGGACATAAATTTATCACCGCAATGATACCTGCTACCTCAACAATGACTATCAACAATGCTGCCAACGAACCAAAAGCATTTCTTTTCAAACTAAGCATTAAAAAGGACGTCGTCCAGCGTGGATAGTGGTTACTATGCTAGCCTCTAGTATCCAGTGTCGCGGGTTTAAACCGGCGGAGGACGGTGCATTTTTTCGGGCTTACAATTCCTTAGCATGAATTTCTTTGGAAGTGAGGTAAATCCGTTGGTCCCGAATCGTAAATTTACCACATGTAAAAGAACCTCAAGCCTGATAAAGAGACCTCTGAGTAAAATTCAGCGATATTTCACGCCCAACATTGAATAGGCTGCTAAGGCCACAGTAGTTAAAGAGCGTCAATAAATAAAACTCCACTTCATGTGATAATTTCCCACAAATACGAATAAATGATATTCAGAGATTGTATTGTGAAATGTATGATGTTTGAAAAGTCTTTCTTATGTGATACAAAATTTGTTATATGGTCAATGTGAATTGCTAAATAAAAACACGAATGGCCAGAAGATAACAAAATAGTGACGAAAATATAATTAAAAAGTTCCTAGAATATAAAAATACATAAAATAATTTAATAAATATGGCTTTTCATAATCTGGAACACATAGTAAGTATTTATATCGATGTTAGCAATACCTCTAATGCAACAATGAAACAATATAACGTCATTAAACGCCGGAACGTGATCATTGGATATTAAGATTGTACTTTTTATTTTCTTTCTTTCTTTCTTTTCTATTCCTTCTTTTTCCGCCTTTAACCGCGATGGCTATATTGGCGGCCTTTGGAATGTACGTATTGTCTATCAATGACATTACTTCGTGTACAGATGTATGTACTTTAGATCACACACACACACGCGCGCGCGCATTAGGCCGCGCCGTGGCCAAGTGGTTAGACTACTCGACTTTCATCTAGACTGCCAGGGTTCGATCCTAAGCGACCGCATGTGAGATTTTTGGTGGACAAAGCGGCGCTGGGGCGGGTTTTCTCCGGATACTCCGGTTTCCCCCGCCATCGCATTCCACCAGTGCTCCATTATCTTTCATGTATCATCAGTGTCACCGCCTGCGGTGCCATAAGTAGTTAAAGCGGGCGTTAAACACTACCAAAAAAAAAAAAAAAAACCCGCACACATTAGCAGTTTCAAACTTTGGAAAGGATACGGAATAATCTTGATGAAGTTTGCAAGGAAACACATTTTTAATATGTTTGACGGCAGAGTTTCTAGGAAGAGTGTATTTTGCAATTTTGTCCTCATGAAACACACCTTGAAGTTATTTTTCAGTGAAGTTCAAAACGCTGCTGGAAAATTGTTGAATGTAAACAACGCTGGAGCTTGGTGTTTTTAATGGCTGGTATAGGATGAGATGTTGAAGGCAGTGTGTTTGGGGAGGGGGTGCAGGGAAAAGCGGGGGTTTCAGAAGGAGACGAGTATTGATTTAGGAGTGTAGGGCGAAGTGGGAGGGCGACGCAGCCATACCGGATATATGGAGAAAGAGAAAGGGGCCTTTGCACTTCTCACGTGATAAACACCGGTCAGCTGTATTCTTACTACCACAATGTGGAAAAAAAAATCTTCCAAATCAAAATTACCACAACACTTTTATGTTAACAGTAATTGTTTTTATATTTCCAGTAATGTAATATATTCTTAGGGTCACTGATTAAAAGTTGTTTGGGATTAGACGAAAATTTCTTGCTGGGGCTTTTTAAGTTTTGAAGCCAGCGTATTTTCTTATAGTATTAAATTAACACATGAAATTCACTGGTTTGCATTAGCTACTGAGGCGGTTTCCTTAGTGACAAGCGGTCTAAGATTTATGCTTTATGACTTATATTTTTCCCGCAATATGGAGCTTAATTTAGGATAATGACATCGTTTAAAATAAATTCGATAAAGGCACTCCTCTGCTTAATATATGTTTTGTATTACTTCATTCAATTCAGTTGGGCAAATGTTGTATAGCTATTTTAATTTTTAGCATGAAGATCAAAGTTGACCGTTCCTTTACGGTGTGCTTTCGGCTGTGAGTCTATTTGTTGCTGAGATTAGCGAGGATAATCCATCTTATAGACCTCTAATGAATATAGATTAAAAATATGATGTGTTACATTCACATGACTGTCTCTACATCTCGGTAACAAACTATTGTTTAAAGTTATTCCTCTGTTTATTTCATGCTAATCATGATAAACATTAGCAGAAATTGTCTTATTACTCGCTTTCTTGTAAGTAAAAGGGAAATAAGAAAACACACTAGGTTAAAGCGATAAGCCAAATCTTTAAAAGCTGGTTACCATTTGAATGAAATCGTTTCTTTGCATTTCCAAGAATGGAATATTCCGCTTGTGAAAAGTTTAAATGTTTTAAAGCTGAAACCATAACAAGGAATATCTAAAAGACTGTCTTCACCACGAAAAAAATGTATGTGACATAAATTGTGTGTATCAATTAGATCTACATTTTTGTACGGTAAGTTTTTGTCTATCTCTTACGGTTTACCAGTTATGCAAAAATACAGCAAAGGGCACCCAGAATAAAGAAGTGTTCAGATCTATTTCCAGAAAATTCAGGATTTGCATTTTAATTGGCATGTACATATCTTTAATATTCCTACGGTATTTTAAACAAAACGATTAGAGCCATTTTTGAGAATCATTTCCACACTTTTTCCATGTAAAGGGTAGTTTTAGGGTGCGGGAATTTTCTTCAAAATCGTTGTGTCGCATCTTTGAAACATAGTAAACTTAAATACCAAGTTTGATATTTTACTGTTTTTTCGGTTTTGAGTTATCGTGTTATTATAACCAAGGGGCACTTAAAACGTGTATCGAATTTTTGGATGGAATTCTCTACCTAAGTGTCATATACTATGTAGGGAAACTAAAAAAAAACATCTGGTTGTCTTTTTAGGATTTATATCTGTTATTAAGGTGGAGTTCGTGATTAAAACGTAGTAAAATTCAGGCCATACCATTATTTAACCAAAATTGTTGTTTGAGTTTTCATGCCGAGTTTCGGCCCAACAGTTTCCTTTCATAATTGGGCTTAGCGCTGAAACAAACACATACAAAATCATGCGATAAACATGTTTGAGGTCCTATCAATAATAATTACTCATTTTTAGAAATGCCCATGCTTGAACAATTAGGTCCAAAGAGGGCTTTAATATACAAATGAGCTAATTTAACACCTCAAACAGTACTTGATAGCAATAAATTACAACTTAAAAAATCTGATGTGTTACATTTACATAACTTTCTCTACCAGTTTTGCAAACAAACTATTCTTACAAAAGATTTTTTGTCTATTTTCATCATGACATTAGTAGGAGGGAAGTAAGGGAACACGCTAGACTACCACAACAGTCAAATATTTTAAAAGATAAAAGTTAAACATTTGAAACTCGGTTCTCTTTGCGTGGCTAGGAGTAAAACAAGACAGATATGAAACGAAAGGTGACTCTCGCATGAGAAAGGTTTAAGTAGTTTAAAATTAAAACCAATAACAAGGTATATCTTGGAAACTACAAATACAGAGTAAAAAGTATATTGCATAAATTGTGTGTTTTGACGAGATCTTACGTTTATCAGTTACCAAAAGTCATCCAGGATGAAGAGGTATTCAGAAGCTATATCCAGAAATTCAAAATAGATTTCGTTTTTAATTAAAATATCTTAAACAATGGTATTTTAATTAATATCATTTTGAGAAAATAAATATTTTCGAAAAATCTTCCAAGTAGAGGGAAGATAGCGGTGGGGAATTTTTGTATAAATCTTCGTGTCGCATCCTTGAAAAATACTGATTTTAAATACCAAGTTTAGTATTTAACGTTTCTTTTAACTATCCTGCCCCCCTCCCTCCACACACACGTCAGTTTTTCTAAATATGTTTTTTTTTTTTCTCTCTCTCTCTCTCTGAGGATTCAGGAAGTCTCAAAACTTGTATTTCCGGAGAAATCCTGGTATCGAATTGTTTGGTGGAATATAATACCTTATCTGTCTACTGTGTGTTTTGTACATACGTGCTAGAGAGAATAAAACTGGAAAGGTTTAGCTATCTGGCTAAAGTTAACACATAAGTACATGCTTCTTGAACATCCTTACCTTCCATTTTAAGCATGAGGCGTAAGTTAAGATTGGTGCACACTTAACGCTCACATTAGCTTATATCACTACACTACAAAGCAGGATGTTCCAGTTGGGTGCGCACCAAAAGAGCAGCGAGTACCGTGATTTACAGGGGTTAACTGCAGTAGAGACCAAGCTATCGTCACGGTGAATCAAATATTGGAAATGTAGTAGGACGAACTTTGTGGTATGACCTTACTCAGTGACGTCTTATCTGCTACACTTCTCCAGCTTTGTTGCCATTTTGACTTTGAGTACGCGCGCAGATAAATGTGTATGTGCAATTGTTCATGGCTTGTTTCTGCAACACACAGGCGGATACAGTGATTCTGAGAAGGCGATCTAGCTAGAGAACTCAACAAATAACGTGAGAGAATTACAGTGTAGCGTATAAATAAACATATCAAAATTAATAAAAAAAGTTTTCTCCTTGCTCAGTATCATAAACATAATAGAAACACTATCTCCAAATGGGAACAAATTGAAAATTATTATCTGATTATTATCATAATGTTATAAATAAATAATAAAGTACTTGACTTGTCTGGATTAAACACCTAACCAAAAAATCAACTTATAAAACTTACAATCTATTCCGAAGAATAAAAATTCTCCTAAAAATCAAACTAATATGCCAACAAATTCATGACCTTTGCATTGTGCGAACAAAGATTTACTCACCTTTGAATTAAGTACATCAATTGAAACGTCAATAAATCAATCAAAGCCATCCATACCAGTCAACAAGTATCGTTTCGAACATGCCCCTTCGAACGAATTTGAAAGCCCTGGGGAATTTTAGATTACACGCTTCAACAATACGTGTTGATGGTTGCATATTCCATAAGGCTCACCTCGTCCCGTCTTAATTTCCCCTCTCCAGTTCGAGTTTTGCACGAAACTAGTACTCACTAAAACTGCTAATAAGGATGAAATTCAGTGAACAAAGTACACTTTACCGTTTTTACTCTCTCTCTCTACCCCGCACTATATGCACGTACATAGTAAGTAGGGAAATTGTGTCTTCCACCCAAAATTAATACCGAGATTTAACCGGAAATATATGTGTTGAGCTTCCCTTAAAAATTAGAAAAACGTCCGTCTGTGTATGTGTGAACAGCAAAACTCAAAAATGAACAGTCGTTAAGTACCAAACTTGATATTTAAGTTCAGTATCCTCAAAGATGGAACATTTTAAAGAAATTCCCCATCCCAAACTACGCTTTACATAAAGCTCTTTCGAAATGTTGGGTTTTCTCAAAAATGGCGCTAATGATTTTGATTAAAATACCGTATATTGTATTATGGTCAAAAGTGAAATGTATGTTTTTAATTTTCTGGGAATATCCCCTGAAGGCATTTTCATTCTGCATGAGTTTCGTATAAGCGGTCAAATCGGAAGACAAAGACAAAATCTTAATGCTCAAAAACGTAGATCTCGTTAAATTATACAATTTATGTGAATAATTTGTGTGGAGTTTGCAATTTCGAGATATTCTGGGTTATTTTGTGTACATTTTGCAATACTCAAATTTTCTTAAACGGGAAGTCATCAATCGCTTATTTTTTGTTTTATTCTTAGCCATGCTTTAGCGACAAGCTTTTGTCATATTGACTATCGCTTTAGCCTAGTGCATTCCCTTATTTCAATTCTACTTACAAGGAGCTGAGTAATAAGATGATTTCTGTTATTTTTATACGGTTAGCTGAAGAAGATAGAAGAATTACCTTTTATAAGAATGGTTTGTTGTTAATTAGGTAGAGAAAGTTATGTGAATGGAACACATCAGATTTATATTATAAAGTAAGTATGGAGTATTACTATTGGTGCTGAAAATGAGTGGCGGTATGGGGTCTAGAGAAATAGCAATGTCGTTCCATCAATACTTTCTGCACTATATTATATGTGCATCTACTTCCAACAAAGGGATATCCATGTGTGAAAAACCTAAAATCTACAATTTTGCTTGGATTGATTTGAAACTTTAACACAGCAATTGCAGTATTAAGAATATTTTATATGCTAATTTTCAGACTTTTGTTCAAAACAGTTCCTGTGATATTAACATATTTATAGTGCGTTATTGTCATTTAATTATATCTTTCCACACGATGCAACTTCAATTACAGTAATATAATAATTTGCAGTTATATTGATAAATATAATATTAATAAATTGATAAGCTGACATTTTTATCTGACTATTAGTTTAGGAGAAAACTCTATTTAATTGTCATTTTATTAATTTTTTATTTTTGCTATTGAAATGTGAAGTTTATTAAGTACACAAGCACTAGTGATGTTAGAAAAAAATCATCCCATCAATTTCCTTTTGTACTATTTTTATACAAGCATAACAATTTTCAGGTTTCTGTTTCGAAAACTGCATCGTGTGGAACAATTTAAAGTTTTGAAAACGCTGAAAAATAAAAACACGAAAAAATAGATTTTAAGGTTTAACATACAAGTTAACTCTGTTTCCTTGTAAGTCTAGAATTTAATATTCTCCTGTAGAAATATTTAAGCCAATAATATCTGGCAACTCTTACACTCATTCCAGTAATATATAAAGCGGATTTTTAGCAATTTTTCACCATAGTGAAAAGGTTAAAGCACTTATAGTCATCCATTTAAATCGTCATGTGATACGGTTTAAAGCACCACACGATAATAAAAGCAACAGGAAATTTAACCACAACATTACATTATTTAATTAGAAAAAAAAAAGTTTTTTTCATTTTTTGCACTTTTTGATAAGTTTTCACAGAGGGGTATCCTTAATAGGTGCAAAGGTTCTTGAATTGCATCTGCAACACAAAGGTGGATACAGTGATTTTGAGAAGGTGATCTAAAGAACGCAACAAATAACCCCTTCATTCAAAATTTGATACGGTTTTTTTTTTTTTTTTTTTTTTTTGTTTATCCTTTGTGTTTTAAAGGTTTCATGGACGTTGCTCCTATGTATAATTTATTCTGTTTACCACAGTTCACTGTATTTGATTTCTCTTGTGCTGCCTTCCTCTTCTTACTTCTGATTGCTCAGGTTGTTTTAGAGCGTTTCTCATTCCACGTGGTTGTTGCAATTATATTAACAGGAATCCGACCCCTGCATTTCCTCTTTGGGGCCGAACTCCCCTTCACCGGCGTTCGCAGACGTCTCGTATTGCCTTACTTTAATTCATCACTTTCCCTTTGCATTATGTTCGAAGTTTAACCTCCGCTTCAAAGGAATGCTTTGCCATGTTCGCTTGCCGCAAGAAAAAGGCTTTCTTTTAAACTGCTGAGAAATACAAAGGTAGTTCTTAAATATTCATCAGTTTATTTTGTTTAACCTAGTTTTGTACTTTTTTCATTCTTTTTTAACGGTAAACATGTTAGATTTTTGTATACATTTGCAAATATAACTACAGATGGGTGTTTTTAATTATGTACCTTGAGCATGTTTTCAGCAATTATTCATTAAGAAAATGCAAAAACAGATATGTTGCTGATAATTTTGAATATTGGAGGAACAATTTTACTATCACAACAGTTTGTTTAAGTCAATCAGTAATGTTTAGAATTGGACTTTGATGAGGAGATATTTATGTGCTTTTCTACATATGCTATATTTTCAGAAAAAAGGAATTTCTCAATTAATTGTTACAGAATTTGGTATATTACTTAACTTAATTTCCACTTAGAAAATGTATTATATGTTATATTCATTTTCTTCAAAAGGGAGCAAAATCATTACATTAAAGTAATTTTCCTATTATTAACAGTTGAAAATGAAAAGTTAAATCTTAAGAGTAGACTTTAATCATAAGCTTTTTGACCTGAAGATGTTCTATAGGATGAATATTTAAGAAGCTATACCAATTTTCTTTTTTGTCAGTTTAATAAACTATATACCTACCACGACAAACAACTAGTT
>CM060894.1:100430000-100940000 GCA_030762935.1 Hymenopus coronatus | reverse complement strand
ACTACTGGTACTACTACTTTTACTACTACTACTGCCACCACTACTACCAAGGTCTGGTGGTCCTGGTCTAAGGGACTCCCACTCATCCTTCCCTCCTAGGGATGACATTAAAACCAAAAAGGGCCACTGGGGCCTAGCAGCACTGTTGTACTCCGTCTTGTACTACTGGGTACTATCAGCATCACCACTACTTCTAATACTACTGCAGATACTAGTTAAGATATTAAACCTCTAAACGGGTTTTTACACTTGTCGACAGCAGGCAACGGTTGAATTAAATTTAAAACAATCAATCTTTACCAGAATTGAGATACGTAGGTTTTCGACTTTCCTATTTGACGATTCTCGTGCAGACCAGTGAACTTCACACTCCCGGCTTACTGCAGAGCGAAGACATCGACATAATGATCTTGAAGACTCTACTAGTAATACATATTTCGCAGTCTTTACTATACCAGAAAATTCGAGACAGGTATACATTTTGTCTGTAATGCAAAAGCATGGTATTTGATCTACATTGTTAGAGGTATTCTTATGAAAACAAAAGATATCACAAATTTCACAATCTAAAGAGTAAAAGGAGTGGGAGAATTTTCTTGGAAATGTTCGTGTTGTATGTTTGGAAAATAATTTAACCTAAGTCGTCTTAATTCTGAATGACTCTATGTAACTGGTAAACTGTAAGATATAGACTAAATGTACTACATTCAATGGAATTTCGAGATAGCATTTCCAAATGCTTATATTTTTCTTAAGAGGAAAATTACTATAATTTATTCCCATCTTATCATGTAAAAAGAATGTAATTTCAAATACATCACATAGCGAGGCGTTCTTAAAGTGATTTACTGTACTCCCCTTGTACCTACAACGAAACACGTGACAACTCAGTTCTGCTAATATCTATCTCGATTAATATAAAATGAAAAAAAAGGCTTTTGTAATAATATTTTGTTAAAGAATGGATAAGATTATTCATTTGTATAAAACACTTTTTCAAATTTGCAGGTAAAGTGTCCTTAGTAAAAATAAGTAAGCATTAAAATAACGGTATAGCTGTATTTTAAAGCATGACACTAACTTTGTTGTTATGTGCATGGTTCACTCTAAGTATGTTGTAGTTATATTTTACACACTTAATAAATGCGCTATTTAATTATTTTGTAGTTATTGTCTTAATAAAATACTGGGTAGCTGGCCTTCTGAACTTAAGATTGTGGCTTCAAACTCGACCCAGACCGATAGTTTTTAAGTGTGCTTAAAAGCGACAGCCCCATGTCAGTTGACATGCTATAAAACTCATGCAGGACGAAAGTCCGGTACACCGCTGACAATTGACAGCGTCGTTAACAAACAAATTCCTATTTTACTAAAATACTGATTAATACCAGTCGATCTCCTTGGATTATCATCCTAGCCTTAAATACAGAAGGGTGTGAGTTTAATCCCGGCGGAGGGTGATGTTTTTTTTTTTTTCAGATACAAATATCTTTATCGTGACTTTCTTCAAAGGGAAGTAAGTCGAAGGCTCCGTGTAATGTATACTTTACACGTACAAACACTTCACAGTTGATAGAGGAGATCTCTCGAAAAATTCCACAGTTTTCGCGTCCGCAAACGCTGATTTTTCCTTACATGTCATTTATCTACGAAAAACTGTCCAGTATAGTGGAAAAATCGAAATCAGAAATGCCATATTGTCTAAGAGCACACCATTCCAAAAATCGCTGCATTGGCGAGATGAAACTTGGAACTGATACGTAGCACTAACTTCAAAATTAGTGGGAAAGCATTTAAGTTTGAAAGGTTGCATGTATAGGATATATATAACTTCTGCATTTGCAGGAACTACCGTAGCTTGACAGGATTTTGAGCTTAGTTATGCCATATTTTGTTAAATTATAAGCAAATTATTCCTATTTAGAACAAGAGTTTATTTTTGTATACGCCACTGGCTTCCCAGCGGGTAGCGGGAGGCGGCGGTGGCGGATTCCGTCGCGAGGATGCAACCCCAGGGGGCACACCCCCTCCCCCTGATACCGCAGCATCAACCTTCTTTCTTTTCCGTACACTAGCAATCTCTCAGCTTTTGCAAAAGAAAAAGGGAGGAAAAAAGATGGATGTGTTTTTCCATCCCCCTTTTCCCAAGCTCGCATCAAATCCCCAACCGGATAGAAGGGAGAGAGAAAAAAGAAAAGAAGCAGTGGGAGGAAATGGACGTCGTGACGCATCTGACGCCGGAGAAGCAGAAGAACAAGAAGACGAGTGAAGAGGGAGTGGTTGGTTCGAAACCTCGAGGGGACCGCCATGATTGCCCGTCTCTGAGTAAGGGATGATATCGTCAGCAAGGGCTAGCCAGAGAAAAAAGAAAACCCTCGCTGATGGACTGACCGTCTCTCTAGGGGTTAATGTGTGCCCAGCAAAACATGGGGACGTAGAGGAAATTTCATGTGATTCACGAAATCTATAACACATGACTTGGTTCAATTCTAAATGTTCGTTTGTCGAAGTTAGACGATGAATAGTGAATATATGATATGAAGTACAGCAACAGATCACTGATTAGATATAAATGACAGGTTTTGAACATTTTGGTTTGAGAGCTGATGCTGAGCGTGAGATGAGAAACTCAACATGAGCTCCGAGGCACTATTTTTGAGTGTGCTACTTCTTCATTGTTAAGAGGACCGATCTGTTTATTTTCCAAAATATGAAATACTCATCTGATACTTTTAAAAGTGTTACGACATGTAATGTGTGAATAAACAAATACTCCGTCGAGGTTTGATGCCTACATATATAGTAGTTTCTGAGTTATGCACTTTTTAAGAACAAATGTAAGTATGTTGTGCAAAATACTCCTTACGATATAGTCCGTATACCACTATTTGACGTAAGCATCTATCCCTGCTTGCGTTAAGAGCTGCAAAACTCAACGGGGCTATTTCAAGTTAAAACTGTTAGTGGAAAATTGGCACAAGCAACCTTCATTTTACCCCTCTCAAAGAGAGTAACACGCTCACCATGCGCGCTGATAAGAAAGAGATGTCCCTTATGACAGTTTTAATTTGAAATAGCCCCCCGTTGAGTTCTGCAACTCTTTTGATTCACGAAGGAATACCCGCACGTGCAAAAAAGGGCAGTTGGGCCACTTGTACAGCATTTTATATTTGTGTTCTTTATTGAGCTGGAAAACAATTTTGATTGTAAACAACCTTTTAAACTTACAGGCTTTTCTATGCACTTTTGCATTTGTTCGTTTCAATTTTTTTCACAAAAATGTGTGCTCATCTAGCTTTATTTAGCTGACAGTACATCATAGGATCTTTTTATAATTATTGTTTAGCAGTTCTATTAAGTATCTGTTGGAGAAACTGAATCCAAAATTTCATAGTTATAGCTTCAAAATTACATTGTAAGGAACATTTCAAGTGTTGGAAAATGTTAAAAATACCACAACTGGTATTGCACCCTCTCGATGGGTATTTAATTTGTAATATTACCTGCTTAATTTTAATTCTATAGAAATACCTTTTGGTGAAAATGCTCCTAAAGAAATAGCTTACTGTTGCAATAATTTTAGCTAAATCAATTTTTGACAATTTTCGTCCCAATTTTCACCGATTGGTCGGTCCTCTTTAATGTACATTCACGCTGCTATGTGTAAACTGGAACTGCTTTCATGATGCATCTATATGTATTTCTCTGCTCACTTTTGTTTATATTTATATAGCTATTAGCTATTGTAGTCTATTCCCACTAAATCTTATTTTTCAATCTGTTTTATCGAAATAAACCTTTACAGAAATACTTTAATTTCACATTTCGTTGCAGATACAAGGGAGATAGAGAAATTAGGATACATTGTCCGATGTCGCCATAATTATAGTGACCTTGAAATTCCTTACTCTTTCAATTACGTCGTGAGAACAACTGAATAGTGACATCACTTTAACAAAATGAAACACTACCGCTTCTAGTAGCAGTTCTACAACTACTGTACCGTGTGGATACACTTTTAAATATCTTACTGTAAAGTTAACTACCCGAATATGATGAAGACATTAATTGCCGAATCAGAAACATTCATTCGTTCATCATTCAAGTCCGATCACGCCATTTTGGCATATATTGGGCCATGCATAGCCTAGGGTATGAGGATATTTTACTGAAAATAAACATTCCACGAGATCTACGCCTTTACTTCGCTTCCAAAGGAAGTAATGCTTAGGATTTTAAGTTCGAAAAGGTCCATCGCCCTCTCCAGGTTTGAACCCACTATCTTGAGTGTAGAGGCTAGCAGCAAGGGCGACAAACAGAAATATGGCTTTCGACCTTTGAACTATTATAAATACTATACTATTTAAGATTCTAAGGAAACAAAAACGGGGCAGTCAGCAGGTTTCGATTTTTGAAAAACTTTGGAATATATCTACAGTTGTTTCTGTACCACCTTGCACACAATTTTACACATTATGTCTTGAAATATAGGCTATATCTTGCGAGACAGTATTTTATAGTTTTAATTGGGTTGAAGGAGGTCTGATAGAGATCTGTTGTTTACGGAGACTATATTGCTGGAAATTATTAACAGACTGGATGGTCAAAGATCTTTAATGAAGTTTCTAATTTAATCTGCATAATTAATAACAACGTGAACATGTGTTTAGTTCTAAATTTTCTTAGATATTGATAAAGACTCCTGGTACGTTCATAATATTATTACATCAGCTATAATCGAACATTCAGAGAAGGAGCCTTGGCTTGCAAATGTCACATCATTAGTATTTCATTCAATAATATAGTTATTTTATTAACTATGGAATTTAGAAAGAAGCAAATAAAAACCTAACATTGAAATTTGACCATAGTGACATTTTCTTACTAATTCAAATATTACAATATTTATAACACTTTAAAGTTTGAAGTAACTTTTGAAAAGCATTATGTATTGAAACAATCGATTATACAGCACTCTTTGTATTTATAGACGTGAATATTTAATCCGAAGCTATTTTCTCCTCCATCTGGTTTACAGTACAAGTTCCTGAGAACAGGGCTGAATGCGAGGGATGTTAGCACCTTGTCTATTGTTGGCAACGCGCACCTGTCCTTTATATTATCTCAAGGCTGTTCTTTTGTCGTGCAACCAATGACCTTTCTAGGTAATACGGTAAACGACCGCAAAAGGGAAACAAAAAATAAGCTTAAATCCCTGTTACGAGAATTTACACAGTAAAGGATAAACCAAAATATGTTTCTAATTTTAAATTAGATAGCCAAAGACAAATAGAAATCGGATTCGAATCCCGAAAGTAACCAAAGGCATATTATATTGATTCCCCTCACCGTGAAATTCTCAACTTAGGTAGTTGAGGTACGTCAGGATAATTCATTTAACACATGCACACAAATAAATAAAATATATTACTACAATATGATCCAAGCAGGAAGAGATTTTGATATTGTCCATGGAAATGGATTGAAAATTCAATGGCGAAGTCGTAAAAAGCTAAAGGGCCTAATACTTGAAAGGAAGAAGAAGAAGAAGAAGTTTCAACGTATTAAGACATATTTAAAGGGCATGCGGAGATAATAAACATGCTTTTTTACTTTCTCTACTACGTGTATTAAGAGCAGAAAACATTATATTTCACACAAAAATTTAATACCGAGATTTCACAGGTCTGGTGGTTGGCTCTATTAAATACTAACTCCCAACGTTTTATTTTCTTGCAATTTTCTCCCTACATTTCTCCGTATGTTTATAGTGCATTTACTTTATTCGTCCCGCTAGCGCAATACGGGTCCGGTACACTGTAACCGTAGAAATGTTCTCACCCGCTGGGGAAAAGGGTGTGTGTCCTTTCATCATTGCCATCCCTCGGAAGAGAAATTGCAACCGGATATCATTCTTGCCTGAACGTCGAGGTCTGGTTGTAACCTCTCTCTCAATTCCATCCTGGCATTGAACGGCCTTCGGTTTGAATACTCATCAAGTTTATCGTACATGCGTAAGTGCTCCAAGTGTCGGGTTTATAAAGAACTAATCATAGACAGAATTGCATAATTTTAAGTATGGCATATGAACTGAAATGTTAACATTTAAAATATTTGACAAATTTATATTTTTAACTTGAAGTTTTTTTCATACCTACTTATTCACAACATTGCCAAAGCACATGGCTTTCAGTTAACGTTAACTTCAAAAAATAGAAACGTTTTAGATCCAAACACTTCATTCTAGTGTTCTGAAACTTTATAGTTTTAGCGATTAAACTTGTCTAAATACAGCCTAAAAAGTCTTCAAATTTGCTCAAAGAGAAAAAAGTTATGTAAAGTCTCTAAGAATCTCCATAAGGGACAAATACCTGCTATTTAAACATATTGTGACTAAGAGTCACATGGATTTCTTTATTCATCACAACTTAAGACGTATTATATCCACCGTAAAGCAAATTATCTGTGTAATTTGGTAAACAAAAGGAATTTTTGTCTGTTTTGGATTTTATTATACCTAAACTAGAACCTTCATGCTACGCAATTGATTTTTTTAAGTACAATTTTAAAGCTAGAATTCTCAATTTTTTTTTCAGAGAGCTTTTACTATTCAAAACATCCTTGGACCAAGATTATTAACCTAACAGTTTCAGGAAGGTCTAATTAATTACGGATGTATACCTACATTTAGTTCAGTAGTTAAATATTACATCTGTTGAATAAATAATTACTCACTTTAAACAATAGCTTTGACATAATTAACATTGAAAATGCCTAACAATTAATAATCATGTAAGTACACATAGTTTCTTTCTTAAATAAGCTAGTCTTACGAATTGCCTGCACAACAATTTCGTTAAGCTTAAATTAAGCGTTTGGGAACAATACGATAAACCGTTGTGTACAAAGAAGATTTTATACTATCATAGATATTAAAAAGGGATAACAGTAAATATAATTTTAGCTGTTTAAAAGTCTTTGTGCATTATATGTTTTGGTTTTGAATATATAGTTAAAACATCTTATGTGTTACACTCATATGACTTTCTCTAGCTGCTCGACAAAAATCCTACAAAAGATTATTCTTCTTTGTACACAATGCTAATCAAGATAAATCTTAGCAGAATGTTATTACTTAGTTCCTTATAAATAGAAGGGAATAAGGGAATGCACTATGCTAAAGTGATTGTCAAATGTTTTAAAAGTTATCGTTATGTGATTGTCATTGCAAATCACTTCTTTGCTTGGCCAGGAGTAGAACAAAAGAAAAACAGACAGTTCCTGTGTGAGAAAAGTTTAAGTACTTCACAATGGAAATCAATAACAAGGAATATCTCGAAAACGGTTGCCTCCACAACAAAAACGTAAAGGACAAAAATTGTGTGTTTTGTCATGAGGTATATTTTTTGTGCAGTATGGTTTTTCTATCTCTTACGGTTTAGCAGATAAGCAAAATTCAGCAAAATTCATTCAGAATATAGAGGTTCAGAGGCTATTCCCAAAAACTTCGAGATATACATTTTATTTCGGACATAAATAGCTTTAATATACGGGATTTTAATCAAATCCGTTAGAGCCATTTTTAAGAAAATCAAAATTTTCGAAATTTTTTCCATGGAAAGGGTAGTTTGTGGTGGGGGGATTTTTTTTGAAAATCTTAGTGTCGCATCCTTGGAAGATACTAAACCTAAATACCAAGTTTGGTATGTAACGGTGTTTTTATTTTGGGGATAAGCTGTCCACAAACACACACACAAACACACACACTACACGGACCTTTTTTAAAAATGCTTTTTTCAGACTCAGGGACCCCAAAACATATATTTCCGGTGAAATTTCGGTATCGAAATACCTTCTCTATCCCTATGCACATTGTACATATGGGGCTAGAGAAAGTAAAAATCTTATGTGCTCCCTTCATATAACTTTCACTAGCTATCCTACATATAAACTACTTTTACAAACATTGTTCTTTTATTTACATCATGCTAATCGAGATAAACTTTAGCAGAATTGGTCTTATTGCTTGCTTCATTGTAAGCAGAAGAGAAATAATATATAATAAATATACGAGGCTAAGGCGATAGACAAATATTTTAAAAGCTGCTACGTGAAACAATTGAAGTTCGGTCTCTTTGTATGGTCAGCAGTAAAATAAGAGGGATAAAACGAGAGGTGTCTTACGTTAGAGAAAAGTTAGGTAGTCTAAAATTGAAGCCAATAATAAAGCATATCTCGAAAACGGTCCACTCTACAAGAAAAAACTATGAAATAAATTATGTGTTTTAACGAGATCTACATATTTTGTGCAGCAAAATATTATTTTTCTACCTATGTTTTATGGTTTACCAGGTATGCAAACTTCAGTAAAATTAATGCAGAATAAAGAAATCTTCAGAGGTTATTTTTGGTTACATCGACATTTTCGAAAAGCTTCCTTGTAAAGGGTAGTTTGGGATGCGAGATAAGAAGATATTAAACCTCAATAGCAAATTTGGTATTTAACGTTCTTTTCGTTTTGAGCTATGCTGTCTCTCTCACTCACACATACACACACATATTACCTTTTTGTAAAAATATTCCTTTTGGATTCAGGGAGTCTCAAAACATGTAGCTATATCCGGTGAAATCTCAGTATCGAATTTTTGGTTGGAATATAATACCTTCTCTATCCACTATCTACGTTGTACATATGCACTAGAGAAAGTAAAAATTAAAAACAATCTGAAAGTATTCAGTAAAATTTTGTATTTTTAGAATACATTAGGGAGCACGTTTGTGTATATATGGTTTTAGATTATGTGAGAAGCAGTTTCAAGGTGTGAGTAGAAATAACACCTAACTGTTTATACCTCGTTTGTTGTTGCCAGTAATGACCTCAATCGTGTGAGAAAGAGAAAGATAGAAACACAGAGAGGCAGGAGGATAAAAGGGAGGGAAAGGAAAAAGAAAAGATACGAAGGCCCAATTCCCAACGCTGGCCAGATATCTAATTTGGTTTTCTGAATATTAATGTAAATTACAAAAATATATTCTGAACAATTATGATAAGTGTGCAAAGTTTCGTATTTTCAATAATTTTTTCATCCAAATTTGAAGTTGAAATATGTCTTTAAAAGCCTTTGGCAGTAGGCCTTTTTAATTCAGTTTTCATAGTAAACACATACACTCTCTACCAATTTGCTTGGTCTTCGAAAATGGGACATAAAAATTAGAGAGTGCCTTTAAAATGTCTTGAGCGTTTAACCTGATTCGACATTGAAAATTCTCCTTTCAAAGATTAAGGAACCACTTAGACAAAGGCAATTTTTCGCGAAGTTATAATCGAATGACTTGATTAATTTTTTCCTCCTTATAAAGCGACACAATTTTTTTCTCCAAATTGGTCTGAATTTACACGTGATTCCTCTCACCCCTCCGCACGCATTTCGCATGGAAATATGCAGTACATTCCATTCTTGCATGCTTTTATCTTCGTCTCCCTTGGACGTCCCTGTCACACCATCCCGTTTTTTTTTCCTTCTTCTCTTCCAGCCCATCTTCCTTTCAGTATTTTTTCCCCCAGTGTTCCGGTTGGGGCTCATCCCTTGCCTCTGGTTTAGCTGAGAGGCGCGCCATCACTTTATCTCTGCCTAACCCCCCCTTCCCTGTCGCTCCACACTGTGACGTTTGGTGGAAGAACCATTTATCATCCATCAGAAGCTTTGTCTTGTGACATGTCAGAGGAAAAGGGAGGGGGGACGGTACAGCACAGTTGTTGGGAGGGAGCGACCCCCCACGAGTAACCTCATAAATATGGCGTTCGTGTGCACATGCGCCGAGCTATACGCTTCTACTGCTACCTCATATAATAATATTATATACATGCCCGCGACAAACGAATATATATACACCCTGCGTTTATATTTATCTAAGACATTCATCATGCGACACACCTTCCTGCTATTCTTTTTTTAACGGAAGATAATGGATGGGCTACCATGGAAGGCTATTTGTCCTCAACGTGATTTTTGTTTGTATCTGATATTGAAAAACATTTTGTTTATCTGTGTTCGTGAGGAAATTTCCACGTGTATCCTTTCCTTGAATCTTATCTTCACCCACATAATTATAAACTCTACGTGAGCGTTTTAACGTGGAAATATTAGATTAAGAGATTACTGCCTTTTGGTACCACTTTTGCCTTCTCTGCTGCATACCTGCATACAAAAAATAACAAAAAAAAAAAAAAAAAAAAAACAAATGACTTTTTCTACACATTCTTCACCAACTACTCTTACAAAGGTTTATTTTTCTACTACTTCATGTTATTCGAGATATGCAAATGTTTATGTTTTATTAACCATTTGCTAGACACAGCAGGTTTAAGCAGTATTCAACTCCTTTAAGAACTGGTCTCTATGTGATGATCGAAATTCCGTTCTGTTGGCATGCCCAGAAGAAAAAAAAAGAACAACTAATAATGACTTTACATTTAAGGAAAGTATAAGTAATTGAAAATGCAATCCACTAACATGGAATGCCTTGAAAACAGTTAACTCTGAAAAAAATCTAAATCTAAGTTTTTTGTGCAGTAACATTTTTTTCTATTTCTTAGGCAAAAGTCATCAGAACAAGAAAACTTCAGTGGTCAACCCTAGAAAAGTCTGCATATAAATTTCATTTGTAATATAAAAACGTTAAACATGTCACATTTTAATCAAAATCGTTAGAGCAACTTTTGACAAAATCAACATTTTCAAAACACCTTCCGTGAAAGACTGGCTTAGGATGGGAGACAATTTTCCTGCCGCATCAATGTTGAACTTAGATGCCAAGTTTGCTATTTAATCAACTTTTGGTTTTTGAGTTATGGTGCACTCTCTTTCTCTATCACTTGGAACTTTTTGTAAATATCCTCTTTTTATTCACGGAACCTTAAAACGTGTACTTCCAAAGAAATCGGGTTTAAAGTTTTTGGGTGGAATGTAATACTTTTTATAATTACTTACAATGGATAAAATTAGAGAAAGTGAAAAATTATTGCCAGAATGTAATCATAAATATCCATTTTGAGGTCCCTATGATCATAAAAAATTGAAAAATTCAGTAGGTAATCCTATTGCATCAGGATATCTCTCTTCAAGTTGGTTACGTCAATTAGAATAGATTTCCTCAAGGATAGATTTCGGACGCCTGTTTGGTTTCCACACGAATACCCCATCGCTTCATGTCTGTTTCTTGGGATATGTGTCAAATAAAGTTGTACCCTCGAATGGAAATATTTCAGAATAAAGCATTACCTACAGTCTCGTAATCTAGAGGAATGACCCACATTGTTTGTACCCACAATCAGTGTACATACAACCATTCTTGCTTGTAACTTTGGCGCATCAAAGCATTTATTATGAATATTTGGTGTATAGTTTGATTCCCATGTCATTTTTGTTCGCAAATTACTTTTTACTTTTGCCAGTTTTATATTATCTACCACATACGTAGTAGGTACGCAGAGAACCTATTGTATTCCACCAAAAATTTCGATATCGAGTATTCATTGGAAGTGCGTGTTTTGAGACCACTTGACTAAAAACTCTTATGCGTTCCATTCACACGACTTTCTCTACCTACATCCAGGTAACAAATTATTGTTAAAAAGCTTATTCTTCTACTTCATGCTGATCGAGGTAAATATTAACAGAGAAACTGTTAGAAGTAGAAGGGAAATAGGGGAATCTACTAGGCCAAATCAATAGTAAACGTTTTTAAACCCTGTTTGCTATGTGGTTGAAATTCATTTCTTTGCATTGACAAAGTTGACAAAAGTCCTGTGTAAGTATTTTAAAGCTGAAACCAATAATACGGATATCTCAAAGATGGTCAACTCCACGAAAAAAGATATATATCTAAACTATGTGTTTTAACGAGATCTACATTTTTTGTGTAGTAAGGATTTGTCTATCTCTTACGGTTTACTAGTTATGCAAAATTCAGTAAAACTTATCTTAAATGAACAGGTCTTCGGAAGTTATTCCCAGAAAATTCGAGATATATATTTTATTTGTGATGGAAATGACTTTAATATGCGATATTTTATTCAAAACATTTTGAAAATTTTTCCATGTAAAGGGTGGTTTTGGGTGGAGGATTTTCTTGAAAATCTTCGAGTCGCATCTTTGGAAGAAACTATACTTAAATATCAAGTTTAGTATTTAACAGCCTTTTCGTTTTTGAGCTATGCTGTCCACAGACACACACGCACACGTACATGCACACACACGCACGCATAGACACCCACACACGGTCTTTTTTCTAAAAAAACGTTTATTTTTGGTTCAAGGAGTCAAAACACATGTTTTTCCGATGAAATCTTGATATTGAACTTTTGGGTGCAATACATTACCTTCTCTATACACTATGTCCATAGTACCTACGTATAGAGAAAGTAATAGATGAAGGCTCCTTCATTTTAAATTTACCTCTCTAATGACGAACACAGGTGAGGGAGTGTTTATATTGTTTTTAACGTATAAACTTGCACTGCACAGGTTTATATATTGCTATTCAAAGGTGTACTTAGCCAATCAGTGGAAAGAAAAAGGGAATTGTGAGTAGAAGGATACAGATCAACGGGGCAATCTTATAAGTAACAAGGATTAGATGTAACATTGTGCGTGTACATGAACGTGAAATATTAATCCACGGTGGTATAATAATAATAATAATAATAATAATAATAATTATAATACTTTGCAGACAGAGGCTGACAACAGGTGGAGTTACTTCACTTACCTACATGAATTTGGTAATGTTTAACGCCCGCTTTTACTCCTCTGGCACCGCAGGCGATGACACTGACGACACATGAAGATGGAGACCCGGTGGAATGAGATGGCGGGGGAGAAAACCCGCCCCTGCGCCGCTTTGTCCACCACAAATCTCATGCGGTCGCTTGGGATCGAACCCGGGCCGTCTAGGTGGGAGGCGAATGATCTGACCACTCGGCCACGGCGCGACCGACCTACATGAAGTCTAAATATCAACTTGTAAATAATATGTTTTTCTGAACTATGCTTATGCTTGCTTATGCAGTAGAAACTCAAGGACGTCTCTATTTTCGAAGTGTTTTCATCCAAACAAACTACTGGGATTATCTGCAACATTCAAAAAAATGAAACTAACAATAACATCCTATGGACTTTCATTTCAAATTTACTTTACTGTGGTTCTAGGATTCCGGGAAGTCCTGATTCAGAAGCTTTAGATGGGCTGCGTTAGGGCACGATGTCTGTTTTAACCAGAACATTGGATCTCACGAAGAGAAGCAGGAGCCACTGCACTACCTCACGTCACTCACGCCGCCTCCACTCAGCCCCCTACCGCCCCCGGCATTAACAATTTCCATATCCACTTGCTAGCCGTATCATTATTCTAATAGGGTTCAATTTCAACTCATCGTAAACTGTGCGGCATGAAACAGTGGCCTGGAAACCTATAATTTGGCATTTAGATAGACATTTCGCAAACCCACGTTACAAACCACTAACAGATACGCAGCATCGTATCGTACCTCGGTTTTACAGCGCTGAGCAAGCAGTTTGAATCAGATATTCTTCTCTGGCATAAGCATAGCTCAATAACAACCAGTAACATTCAACGGATAACTTAAAATTATCAGTGAATTTTGGAAAATCTACAATAAGATATCTCGTAAAAATTTTCACCAGTTATTAGCACAATAATAGTGATATTTTTGCCATTTATGAAAATGATAGCTTACATTGTTATTTAAATAATAATTACTTTCAGTAGCCCGCATGTACAATGTACATAGTGGATAGAGAAGGCATTGCATTCCATCCAAAAATTCGCTGTCGTGATTTCACCGGAAATATGTTTTGTGGTCCCTGAGTCCGAAAATACTTTTTTAGAAAAAGGTCAGTGTGTGTTTATGTGTTTGTGTGTGTTTCTATGGACAGCATAGCTCAAAAACGAAAATACCGTTAAAAACCAAACTTGGTATATAGGTTTGTATCTTCCAAGGATGCGAAACGAAGATTTTCAAGAAAATCCTCCCACCACAACTATCCTTTACATGGTAAAATTTTCGAAAATTTTGATTTTCTGAAAAATGGCTCTAATGATTTTAATTAAAATAATAACATATTTAAAGATATTTACATGCCAAATAAAATGTAATCTTGAATTTTCTGGGAATAGCCTCTGAAAACCTCTTTATTCTGGATGAATTTTGCCGAATTTTGCTTAACTGCTAAACCGTTAGATATAGACCAAAACTTACCACGCACAAAATGTAGATCTCGCCAAAACACACAATTAACATTCTTTAAGTTTTTGTTGTGGAGGTAACCGTTTCCAAGATATTCCTTGTTATTGGTTTCAATTGTAAAGTACTTATACTTTTATTACGCAGGAAGTGTCCGTTTATATTTTGTTCTACGCCTGGCCGAGCAAAGAACCGATTTGCAATGACAATCGCAGAACGACAGCTTTTAAAACATTTGACTCACTTTAGCAGAGCGTATTCCTTTAGTTCCTTTCTACTTATAAGGAACTAAGTAATAAGAGCATGCTGCTAATGTCTATCTCGATTAGCATGGTAAAGAAGAATAGTCTTTTGTAAAAAGTTTGTTGAACAGCTAGAGAAATTCACGTGACTGTAACAATAAAAACATATGAGAAAGTCATGTGTTTTTTACTGTCCAAATGTATTGTTCAAATAAAAACAGCCATGTATACACTTCTAAAAATATCCACATAAAACAAGGTTTTACATTAAATGAATTTACAAATTGATGGTCATATATTATTTTATATTAGCCCTAATTAGCGGAAATCGCTTTCCGAGGTTACCATGCTAGCCTTAAAATACAAGATGCAGGTTCAAACCTGGCGGAGGGTGATGGATTTTTTAGACGCAAAAATCCTCAACATGGCTTTCTTCGGAAGGAAAATAAAATCTGTGGTCCAGTGTAATGTTTATTTGCATGTAAAAGAACCTTAAATTTTGTAAGAAGAAGGTTCTTGTGCAAAATTTTCCGTCATTTCGCGCCTGCAAAAAAAGGTTTTGTTCTTCAGTGCCATCTTTGGTCGACGAGCTCATCCCTGGTCACCATGGCGCATAGTAACGCCCTCATGAACTAGAAACTCAAATGCGATAATTGGAAACATCGTAACGATGCCCTTTGCTCCACTTAGGAGGAACAGGAAGTTAACTAACCAGAAAAATTATTACTCTTCACACTCCCCAAAATTCTTGATTTTTCAAAAGTTTACAATCTATTTCTCAAAACTGGAACATTATTTCGAAACATTATATGACCAGTTCCGTTAATATAGTTTTGAGAGATATTATAACAATTTTAAAACATCTTAGTAAAACGTGGAACATTTTGAGTAGGCATGGAAAAGTGTTGGAAAAACATTTCCGAGAAAATAAAGTTTAAGTTGGGAGTACTTATTAATAATAATAATAAGAATGCGTCTACCCATTTATAGCTTCAGTTAATTGGTAGCTAAAGTACGGAAAGTGGGAAAAACGATACATTTTGTTAAAGTTAAGGCTTCATATCATTTTATATGAAAAAGAATAATTTTTCACAATTGTTGGTCAAATTTCATAGATGCATTACCTTAATGAACGCAGTTTACTTGTTTAATAGTTCACGTAACTTCTCATGAAAGTGATGAATTTGCTTACGAGAGCCAAAAATAAATTTAGAATCTCTGAGAAGTGAACCTGCTTGGAAGTAATATTTTTGGACATTTGAGGGTAAAAGAAATCTTATTAACAGATATTGAATAAAGGGAGATAATTAGAACTGGCTAAGGAATTTCTTAACATTAAAGCCAGGACGAAAGGAAATTAATTTTTGTTCTTTATAAGCTTGCCCCGCTGATATATTCTTCCGCTCACAATTCGTTGCCCCTTTCGCCTGATTGGCTAAGTACGCCTTACGCTATGCAGTGTAACGACAGGCGATAAAAGCGATTTTAACACTCCGTCGTGATAAATGTAAGTGCTTTCGTAATCCAAGAGACAGGTTTAAAAAGTAAGGTTTTCGATTGATTTGAATTTTCATATATTTATCTATACTTGTTTCACTATAAATCGCTATTTGGGTTTCTTCTCCACCCACCGTAGCAATGCCAACGGAATAGGTTCCAAAGTCATCACATAGTGGCATATATTCAAATCGCTTATTACCTAAAGCCTTAAAAAAAATCCCTTAACTAAACTATAAAAGAAAAAAATAATCCTAAATAAATTATTGAACGTATTTGGAATGTGTTTAGGTATGGGATGATGAGGAAAAAGATTCAATTATCATTTTATTTTATTGAATTCTTGTTATACCTACACGAAATGTGTGTAATGACGATTTAATTTGACTACCTCTGCTGTTCTGATGGCCCAAATTCAGGGGTGTCGGGTTCGATTTCTGGCTGGAGGTTGGGAACTGTTATTATTCCCCAGCCTCCTTAGGGTGTGAAAGTATGAATGTGATAGTAATAGAGATATAACACTTTTTTGTTCTACTTCTTCTTATTCTCGTTTTATTAGGCCTGGTCAATTTCCATCCGGAATTAAGAGATCTTTCATTTCTTTTTCAGCCTCACTGGCGATCTTCTTCATCTATTGGCAAACGCCTCTTGCAATGCATACGATCTTGTCTCTGTCATATAGGGAGGGTGGAAAATCCCGAAATAAAACCCACCAACAGCCGGCGTATTTTATATAAGTTTGAAGTACTAGAAATAAAGAAAATATGTCACTTGACGGCTGACTGCTCCTTGACAAAGGACTTCCCAAAAAGCTTACCGATGTATTCCATTCACATAACTTTCTCCACCTATTCTGCAAACAAGAAACTTTTACAAAAGAGTATTCTTTTATCTACATCATGCTAATCATGGTAAACATTAGCAGAAATTTTCTTACTACTTGCTTCATTCTAAACAGAAAGATATAAGGGGATACGCGAGTCAATTCTTTTATAAGCTGGTCGCTATGTGAGCAATTGAGGTTCGGTTCGTTCTACTTGTGTACAACCAAAAGAGATATAAAACATAAGGTGACTTTCCGTTTGAGAAGATTTACGTAGTTTACAATTGCAACCAATAACAAACAATATCTCGGAAACAGTTAACCAAACAAAAAATAATGTATATGCCATGTATTGTTTGTTTTAATGAGATCTGCATTTCTTTTACGGTTAACCAGTTATGCAAAATTCATCGAGAATGAAGAGGCCTTCAGAAGCTATTCTCAAAAAATGTTTGATATACATTTTGTTTCTGAAGTAAATATCTTTAATATACGGCATTTTAATCAAAATCGTTAGAGCTATTTTCGAGAAAAAAAAAAACTTTCAAAAATTTGTTCATATAAAGGGTAGATTCGGGCGGTGAAAGTTTCTTCCTTGGAAGATACTAAACTTAAATATCAAGTTTGGTATTTAACGATCTTTATGTTTTGAGATACACAGGGACCTTTTTCTAAAAATGCTTGCTTTGAACTCAGGAGATCTCAAAACATATATTTCCGGTGAGTAGATTCAATAAATTCTCTATACACTAAGTACACACTATGTGTAGAAAATGTAAAAGACAACTTATCAACAAAACTTCGTAAGAAGAATAAGAAATTTATGAGTACTTTGTAGTGATTTTGAGTGAGTAGAGAAAGGTATATGAATCCGTCACGTAATCGAAAGTACAAGACGTATAACATGAGCGTAAATAAAATTAATAAGAAGGTAAGGAAACGAGGAAATCATAGTATCATCTTGAGAGAGCTTCTTGTTGAAGGATTTATTGTTAAGCATTTTCCCATATGAAATAACATCTAAGGAGCTGCTTCCTGGTGAAATCGTCTGCTATAGTAGTCTGAGGCTCCTTTCCGCCTCCAGATGTGACGTCAGCGGACAGATACTACATACAAGAGAAGCTTCTATCGAACGGGAGCATCTTTCCGGAGGGAAAAAGAACGTGCCCTTGCATTCCTACGCAAACATCGAGACAGCCGAGCAACGCCACCCGGAACAAAGCCCCATAGGGGGTCGCCCCTTTTATAAACTTTCAAGGAAAACATGGCGCGAAATCCGCACAAACCACTTGTCTATCTCGGTGATTACAATCGTTCTGTATAGCACGCCATGTTTTGGAACGGGTGGATTTGAATAGGCCTACCTATTGTTCTTGTTTGAGACCACGTGTTTGATTTCCTAAAATCAAGTCCAATAGTGAAATGTGTTCCTCTAAAACTGTTAAAAACTACATTATTGGTTAGGTAGAGTCAGACTGAAAAAGTCAATTCCATAGCCGGGATTTGGACCACGGATTTCCAGGTCTCTAGCCATTGCTCTACCACTGAGCTATTATGGCAAATGCCGGCATAGCATTGAATTTCTCAACTGATTAGCATGTTTTCCGGATAATTCAATGCTATACCGGCATGTTGCCATGGTAGCTCAGTGGTAGGGCAACCGGCAAGAGACCGGGAGTTCTGTGGTTCAAATCCCGGCTATGACATTGGATTTTTCAGTCTCACTCTACCTACTCAACTCCTGTCCTACACAAGGTTTGTGTGAAAAAACAATTAAATCAATAGATTATTGGATGCTTAGTGTGATATTCTATTCATACTTCCTAGTGTCATTGCTTACAGCGTTACAATACCTGTCATATGGCCTGATTTAGAAATTTCAATGTTGAGGTAAATGTATTTTGGCTGATACTCAAATTTTCAAATGTGATTTCAGCACCTTGCAAGATTGAAATTGCTCCACGAGATGCAAATGTTATCCATGTATTTCTTTTAACTTTTATGCAATTGTAAAGAACTATCGAACATAGAATACATTGTATATTTATTGTGTAATAAATGTTTTATACAATAACCCAACAAATAAGGAATATCATTACATTATATTTGAGATTAATGGACTAATGAAACATGGCAACATTTAAGTAGGGGTTTAACGAGGTAGAAATTAAATTTTGAGCTTTAATTCGGTATTGGTTCATTGTGAATAGCATTTTGAAGAAGTACAAAAGTTGAGCCTAAAAACTTAATGTACTATAATTAATTTATTAAACTCGGTTTAACATGGAGGTTCCGAATTTGGAATTGCTTTTGTAGATCACATCCCATAAGCTCTCGCACAGTGTCAATATCCGGTACAAGCTTCGTATAAACCAGATACTTCAAATGTAGCTATACGAACAAATCCATTGGCTAGAAATCGGAAGATCGAGCAGGCAACATAATGAATCCTCCTCATTCAATTCATCCATGTGAAATCTATCATTCAGGATATTAAGTGTATCCTGAAATGAACTGGTGCAGAATCATATTAAAACCATATTCTAATAAATGATAACAGAATGTGATGTATTCTATTTATACATCGGCCTTGAAGCTTCGTTTTTTTCTCTGCTGCTTACCTGTAGAAGCAGTGGAAGTAATTCCATTTCACCCAAAATTAGATAAAGAGATTTCACCGGAAATACATGTTTTGGTACCATAGAATTAAAAAAAAAAATACCTTTAGAAAATGCCATTTGTGTGTGTATGTTTGTTTGCCTATGTTTCTGTATGTAGACAGGCAGGCAGGCACGTAGGTAGGTAGTTAAAATTAATATTCCTGCAAACATAAGTTCTTCATTAAATTCATAGAAACATTTAATAAATGCAATTATAATTTTTGTTGCTGCTACAATACAAAGTCTATAAGGTATAAGCAAGCATGCAAGCAGACAGGCAGGTAGGTAGGTAGGTAGGTAGGTAGGTAGGTAGGTAGGTTGGTAGCTAGGTAGGTAGGTAGGTAGGTATACATGTATGCGTATGTGAGTGTGAATGCGTGTGTGTGAGCAGCATGTACAGTTTATTTATCAAACTTGGTATTTAAGATCAGAATATTTAAAAGATGTGACGCGAAATTATGAACAAGTTCCCCCACCCAGACGAACCTTTACATGAAGAATTTTGGAAATTTGCGACTTTCTCAAAATGACTGACGATGTTGCTTAAATATCATATATTAAGGTTATCCACGTGACAAAGAAATTGTTTATCTTGAATTTTATATCTATTTTAATTGTTACGCGATAGACAAAACACGTAGCACACACAAATTGTAGATATCTTTAAATACACAGGTTGTTTTAAATTATTTCTTTTACACGGTGAACCATTTTTTAAATTAATGGCTCGAATTCGAAGTAATTTGAATATTTAGTTTTTTCTCAAGATTGCATGCATAGATCATGGAAGGTTAAAGCCAGTAAATACCGTTCAGTTCTAAAACGTTTAACAATTGCTCTTCTCTTACTGTCTATATCAAAATGCGTAATGTGCTATTTTGCAAAGTTTTATCTCAAATATATAAAGTAGATAGAAACATAAACTTTGGTAAAATGAGATATATAATAAACGATAGTGGGTAGAAAAAGTCACGTAAATATAGCAATCATAACACCGAGCGAGGAGGCGCCGTGGCATCGTGTACGATTCATAAGAGGGTTCGAGGGCTCGATTCCCGTGTCAACCTTCTTGGATCATGAGATTTTCGGGACTTTTCCGGGTCACCAACGAATACTGGGAAGGCTATTTACATGCCCTAAAATTCCTAGTGATCATTTCTTGTTCCTATCATTTCCTTATCAGCTGTTTTAGGGTTCAGGCGGCGGTGTTCGGCGGGTTGCGAACTTGCACACTGTGGAGGCTCGGGGTTGTCGGTTGGGCCCAGAAGGCGTCAGAGGCGCCTACATAGTCTCTACATAGTCTATGTTTCTATTTATATACTTCATTTTATAGTCCAATTGTACACACAAACACACACACACACACACACACTATTTTCTTAGAGCGAATTGCTTTAATAAAATATTTGATGCGTCATATTTACATAAGTTTTTCTACTTCGCATTATAATCACTTAAATATTATAGTGTTCACACAAAAAGTGATTCCTTCTATTCATGTTACATTCCTCAGGATGCAATAAGGACTGATTGGGTGAAACATGTGGAAAATAAAGCAAAACTGTGTGTATATTCTAAATGTGGTTTTGTTCCTCATGAACTGAGACGGAAAAGAAGATCCACATGAAAGTAAATATATTACTGTGAATTTTAAATTCGGTTACTGCTAAAGCAGAGCCTTTTGGCATAGACTGAATATATTTAAATGACCATTCCCTTTTCTTTTGGTTTGTTTGTTTGTAAAGTAAGTCTGTTTTTGCAACTTGTTTTACACATTTATTCGAAATTCTTTGAGAGCGAAGAGGAGATATATACACAGAGGATACTTTATATTATTATTGTTATTATTAGATCTTAATATAAATATCTTAAATATATCTTATTTTGTTCAAAATTGTTCTAGAAGTTTTTGTGAATTTTTTTATCTTGGTGTGGGGACTAATTTGAAAATCATCGACTGGGATGCTTAAACGGGGTCTGGCTAAAATATGAAATCTGATTTTTATTGAATGTTTACTTCACTATCTCTACTAAATAATTTAGCAGAGGAATTAATCGAAATTTCAATAAACTTGCATGCCTTAAGGCTCTTTGAATCAATAAAGGAAAGAATATTTAAAAAAAAAGTACCCATGTTACGTCTAGGTTTGTATGTGTGAGTGTGTATGTGTTTATGGATACGTTTATACGTGTGTGTCTTGAACAAAATAACTAAAAATGAAAATGCTAGATAAAACAAAACTTGCGATTTAAGCTCAGTAGATATCTTCCAGATATGTGACTCGAACATTTTGTCATATATTCTCCCATCCCAATCAACCATTAGATGGAGGATATTTTTTTCGAAATATTTTATTTTCTTAAAAATGAGCTAAATATGTTGATTATAGCACCATGTGTTTAAGATATTCTTTATGTGTGATAAATAAAATGAATATTTTGAATTCCCTAGAAATAATCCTTGAAGTGTCGTACACTTTTGTATAAAAGAGAGACAAAAGAATAAAACAAAACTTAATACATCAAAAAACGTAACTTTGTTTATAACACAAATTTCATTTAAAATACTTCTATTTTGTTTATAGCCATTTCCGAGTTAACCGTTGCCATTGGATTGTATTTTTCAATACTCTCTCATGTATTTACGTGTTGCTCATAATCATTTTTTTTTTTTGCGATGTAAATAAAACAGTATGGAATTTCAAGGCTGGCATACATCCGCACTTATACCTTTTAATATTTCTTTCGTTCCATGTGACACTTTTGCATCTACAATGAAATGTGTAGACGTTTATCTTTTATTTTTTCTTTCTCTACATATTACATAGGTAAAGAAGATATTACACTACACTCAAAACCTCGATACCAAAATTTCACTAGAAATACTTGTTTAGGGTCCCCTGTATGAAAAAAAAAATAGAAAAAGGTCAATATATGTGTATGCGTGTGTCTACTTGGTATTTAAGTTTAGTATTTTTCAAGGATGTGACACGAAGATTTTGAGGAAAATCACCCACCCCAAATTACCGTTTACTTGGAAAAATATTAGATAATTTTGATTTTCTCAAAAATGGCTCTAAAATTTTTTATTAAAATACCGGATAATAAAGATGTTTATACATAAAAATGTATATTTTGAGTTTTCTGGGAATAGCCTCTGAATACCCCTTTAATCTAGATGCATTTTGCTGAGTTTTGTATAACTGGTATACCGTAAGACAAAAACTATATGCACAAAAAATGTACCTATATCTCGTTAAAGCATAACTTATATTATTTATATTTTTTTCGTGGAATCAATTATTTCAGAGATATTTCTTATTATTGGTTTCACTTTTGAAATATTTATACTTTTCTGAAATAGAAAGTCTTCCGTGTTTCTTTTGTTTTACTTCAGGCCGTGCGAAAAAGTGATTTTTAATGAAAATCGCATAGAGCCAGCTTTTAGTGCATTTGATTATCACTTTAACATAGTGTATCCCCTTACCTATAAGGAATTGAATAGTTAGACTATTCTACTATACCTTATCTCAGTAAGTATGGGGTAGAAAGGACAATATTTAGTAAGAAGTATGTTTGTAGAACAGGGGTTTTGGGCTTTCTTTACGTTATAATCACTAAATTCTCACACATTTACACACATACACATAAACACATACACACACCCTCAAATTACCAGACTCTAGAGGACAACCACGTGGGGCCCTCTACTTGTGCAGTACAGCACTACATAGAATCTTGTGACCCTTTGCGGTTTATTAGACCTCTGAGGAGGAGTGAGGCGAGAGACTCGAAGGGTGACCAGCAAGCATGGATGGTGCCCCTAACATTTTCAAATGGAACCATCCTACGTCGCCCGTCGCATTTAAGCCCCTGTAACTGCTGCGAGGGAGCGTCTCACCCGAAGGCTCCCGAGGCCAGTTCTGACTGCGAACACCCTACAGGAAGAAGGAATGCAGAACCAAGTTTCAACCACAACCCGCGGAACAACGCCGCCTGTCCTGCAACCCTGAAACAGATGAGAGAGTTATAGTCACGAAACTTTGAGAAGAATCTGATGCATAATAGGGCATTTTGAGGACCCCCATATGTAGAACATGCGGGATGAACTTTGAAACCTCGCAGCTCATTTTATGGGAGAACGAGGCATTCGCCTGGTTTCCTTCCTTTTTGGAACCTGGGAATATAAGAAAGCCAGAAATCAGGAACGTGGTTGATTTATTGGGAAACCCAATTGAAACCCAGTTTATTAGACACAAAGGGCTCTAAGAGCCTACGTGCGAGGCCTCTAGAAAAGTCTCTTATTTTTCATCATCATCATCATCATCATCATCATCACGTAGATTAAACAAGAGCATCATCAGCCAGGAATAGATACAAACGTGGCTTCCAGGACACTAGGACATAGCAAAGAACGTGGGTCCTCTATCTCTTACGTGACTCCAGGGAGGAATGAGGAGAGAGACTCGATGCGGATGATAACGGGTGCAAGTATGGACGGGGGCCGTCATGGCTACTTTTGGAGCTCCTCCCACACTTCCCTAGATCCTGGTCACGGGCTCCGAGCCTCCCGGCGGACCCCCAAACTCGAAGGCGGTTCCCAACCGAGGGTTCCCGACGACGACGCCAGATTGAATTGCGCAATTTACATTGCACAATTCATCATCCAGCCTCAACCCACCGAACACCCTGGTTCTTTAACCCTAAGAGAGACATGAATAGGACATTATGGGAACAGGCTATTGTGCCCCGGAAAATTCTGGGGATGTAATGAGGCTACCCCATTCACCTGGCGATCTGGAGAAATCCCCGAATAACACATGGGACATATAGGCCGTCCACAGGGATCGAACCCGCGACCTCCCTAATGCGGGCCTCAGACGAAACCGCCAGAGCCATCCCGCTGGGTAGAAAATAAACTAAGAGAGCTATTTAAAATTCTTACTGTTTAGATACACACAACTTAATACCGATGTGCGACCAGTTTTAATTTAAATAACTATTTGATCCAAGGCGAACGAGCGATATATTTTGGTACCATCTAAGAGCTGGACTTGGATGAGGTGAGGGGAGAGGGGACGAGAGAAAAATCGTGCCTTGAAGAGATCCATTAAATCAATTCCACTAGCACATCTCACCGTCTATTTATATCTCCATAAAGAAGATTACAGGCTAAAATAAAGGGAATTCAAATTCTGGAAAAGTGAATTTTGAACGACGAGCACGTTTTAGAGAAATGTCTTACTTAAAGGTTTTCGCGTGGGAGCATTAATCACGTTCTGCCAAGCGTAAAGTCAGGGCTACCTGCTTACTCGTTACTGTTCACTAAAACAAGAATATTGACGGCGTTTTCATCAGACAACTAGACTGTAATATATTTAGGGAAGGTGACCTCTTACCCTTAGGCTGATTCCCGGGCGAATCACGTAACTCTTATAGTGCAATACACACACACACACACACACACACACACACACACACACACACGATAATTTGGAGCTGTTCGGGACCTATGATGAAAATGTTTGATGTATTCCATTCACAAGACTTTCTCTAGCTATTGCACAGACAAATTTTTCTTACAAAGGATTATTCTTTTATCTACGTTATGTTATTACTTTCCTTACACGTACTGTGTACATAGTGCATAGAGAAGGCATTATATTACACCCAAAAATTCGATACCGAGATTTCACCGGAAATACATTTTTGAGACTTTATAAATCCAAAAAAACATTTCTATAAAAAGGTCCATGGGTGTGTGTGCGTGTGTGTATATGTGTATGTGTGTGTGTGTGTGTGTGTGTGTGTGTGTGTGTGTGTAGACAGTAGAGCTCATAAACGAAGAGTCCGTTAAATACCAAACTTGGTATTTAAGTTCAGTACCTTCCAAGGATACGACACGAAGATTTTCAAGAACATCCCCACCCAACTACGCTTTACTACACATTACATGGAAACATTTTCGAAATTTTTTATTTTCTTAAAAATGGTTGTAACGATTTTGATTAAAATATCGTATATTAAAGATATTTACATGAAGAATAAAATATGTATCTTGAGTTTTCTGGGAATAATCTCTGAAGATATTTTTATACTGAGTGCATTTTGCGAAATTTCTCATAAGTGGTAAACCGTAAGAGATAGACAAAAATGTCCTGCAAATGTAGAGCTTGTTAAAACCACAATTTATGTTATATGCATTTTTTCGCTGGAATTGACCATTTTTAAGATATTCCTTCATATTTATTTCAGTTTTAAAATACTTAATACTTTTCTCATACGGAAGTTGCCAACACCTGACCATGCAAAGGATCAGATTTCTATACCACAGCAACCACATTTTAAAACATTTGACTGTCGGTTTAGCCTAATTTCCCTTCTACCTATAAGGAACTAAGTAATAAAACCGTTTCTGTTAACGTTTATCTCGATTAGCATGTAGTAGATAGAAGGATAAGCTTATTAACAATAATTTGTTACAGTGAGGTAGAGAAAGGTATGTGAATGGAGCACATCAGATTTTTTTTAATGATCTTCACTCACTTTTAGTACTGCGAGCGATGACCCTGACGAAACAAGGAATAAAGGTGGAGCACCGGTAGAATGCGATGACAGGGGAAACCAGAGAACTCGCAGAAAGTCCCCCTAAGCAGCATTGTCCACCATAAATCAACATGCAGTCGCCTGGGATCGAGTGAGAGGCGAGTGGTCTAACCACTAGGCCACTGCGCACCCATTTACGTTGTGCTAATTCACATAATCATTAGCAGAAATGGTATTACTACTTGCAACCTTGTATGTGGAAGGGAAATAAGGGAGAACACTAGACTAAAGCGATAGCGAATGTTTTGAAAGCTATTGCCATGTGAAACAATTGAAATTCGGTTCTATTTTGCATTCTCGGGATTGAAACAAAAGAGATGAAGCGAAACTCGATTTTCGCTTGAGAAAAGTTTAAGTAGTTTGAAATAGAAACCAATAACAAGGAATATATTGGAGACGGTTAACCCTTCAAAAATGTATATGACATAAATTGTGCGCTTTAATTTGTGTAATAAATGTTTGCCTATCTCTTGTAGCTTACGTGCTATATCTACAAAAATCATCTAGAATGAAGAGGTATTCAGAGGTTATTCCCTGAAAAATTTAAGAACACATTTCGTTTGTCATGAAAATATCTACGTATGGTATTTTAATCAAAATCCTGAGAGCCATTTGTAGAAAATAAACATTTTCTAAAAATGTTCCATATAAAGGGTGTTTTAGGGTAGGAGAATTTAACCGAAAATCTCCGTGTCACCTGCTTGGCAGATACTGAACCTAAATACTAAGTTTGGTATTTAACGGCACTTTAGTTTTTGAATACAGCGCCCACACAAACACATGCACACACAAACATTTTTCAAAATATTCTTTTTTAGATTCAGGGGGTTTCAAAACATAAATTTTCGGTGAAATTTCAGTATCGAATTTTTGATTGGAATACTATACCTTCTCTATCTACTATGTGCATTGCACATATGTATGTACGTGCTAGAGAAAGTAAAAAATAATTTCATGCATGTTTGTCTCAATGGGGAAAAGAATATCCGGAGAGAGGAATGGTGAGAAGGTTACATCTTGAACCAAATGCTTAACGCTCTTCCTGGTGTCTTGTGATGATAGTTACATAAGTAAATTGTGGGTATGGCGCGAAGAGCTTTGTTTGAGGACCCAGATTCGAAACATTTTCTAAAATGCGATATTATTTTCTCTACACTAACCATATACACCCTCGTCAAAAATAAGAAAAAAAAGTCATATTTTGAACACGAAATGCGTCCCTCACAGCACAGCGCCTTGAGTACACCGTGCGCGACACAGTTGTATAGCCGCAGCAACAAGTTGTCATTGTTCCAAATCTTAATATGATCAATAATTATAGCCAAATACATAACTTAAGGTTCTTCAACAACAAACTATCAATATTAACTAAAACTATTAATGGTTCAGGATATGATACAGTTTGGATAATGTGCTGTACACGAAAGCACGTGATGCGCAGAATATTAAAAGTGTCATTAAGAAAACAAGGTTTTGAAACATTTTTAAGCTTCCAATTTTAGGAAAATTTGATGCTTTTGGGACATAGTACTTTTTTTTTTTCGGTGGCTTCACAATTCCATTACGTATCTGTATCGTGTTGGGGCTGGATATCAATATACGGTCTAGATGTGCTGTGGACGGTACAATGAACGGTCTGCAATATACGGTAATACTCCGTAGCGGACTCTATGAGAATGTGTTCTCTATTTTTTTCTTTTTTTTTTTTTTACGGTACCAGAGTCTGATCGGGACTCCGGCACTGTATACCCTACTTTTATTTACCTTTATTTTCATTTTTACCTTGTTTTTCTGTATTATTACTGGATTGCTGTTTTCTTACTTTTACAACACACACATAAACGCAAACATATAACACCCATGCCCAAGGTGGGACTCGAACCCACGATCCCCAGTGCTACGAAACATCAAAGCGGGACGCCTTGGCGAGCGCGGCCATGGGAACCGGCACTATTGAGAATGTATGGGCTGACAATGAGGTAAAATGGGAGCAGCGCTCCAGTTACCTGTTAATGGGTGAAGGACAAAGTATGGCTTCTTGTGGCTTCTCTTGCACATCACTAGGCATTTATTTTGCCTATGCCCCTAAGATTGTGGGTAGTTATACGGGCTGAGGGTTCATAAATACAGCTCGAGGAAGAGTGGCGGTCGAGTCGTCTGTGGGACTTGGGAAGTTCAATCAGGTTCAGCCTGCGAGCTACTCCTCGCGTTTAGATGAAAACATACAATAATCCCATGGTGGCTGCAGTAACACACACACACACACACACACCACACGTTAACGCCTGGGGTCAGATTCATGTTGAGGAGCAGAGGGCTGTGGATCAGATAGAGTAACCAGGAATGGGGATCAACCTAATGCATAGCTCGAACTTGAAGTAGATGATACAAGGCAAAACAGATGAAGTAAAGGTAATGATAGAGCAATTGGCGGTTAGAATTGCGGGGAAACCCGGAGAAAACCCGCCCAGATGCCACCACGTCCACCACAAATTTCAGATGGGATCACCTGGGATTGAATGGGATTGATGGGAGGCGAGCGCACTAAGCACTATGCCACGGTGCCCTAAAAAAGAATAACAACGTAATTTTAAAACGAAGCCATAAACAGCGAGTGTGAAGAAAACAGTACGAATAACCAAAACTGCACATGTGCAATAAAATGTACATACACATGCCTTTTGCACATAGACAGAAATTAAACAGCAAAGGTTTATAACTAACGTGTGTAGGATGTATTGAGAATACTTCAATAAGTCTGAGAATACTCAGACTTATTGAATTAGAGAAAGCAAAGGAAATCATAAGAGTCCGAGATATATTCTTTGAAACAGATATGCATTGTATAGACAAATCTAGATTTTTACAGAAATCAAGTTCGTAAAGAAGTAGCTATTATAAAAGAGACGCTATTAAAATTATTATGGGAAATAATTCTCTTTATTGTATCAGAAGATTCCACATTGTAATATGTTTTAACCTTTTATCATAGAAGTCTTCTATTAGTTGGAGGATTTTATATGACTTTTGTATTTTGTATACCATTAAAAATGTGAGCCTGCCTGCTTAGAAGGCAATACTTATTTGACATAATGTGAACAACCATTCTTCAACAAATAGAGTATTATATTCAACAAATTCAAATTACAGTATTAATCCTTCAGGAACTTTATGTAATCATTAAGAATTTTTGTAAAGTAATGTTTATAAAACAGAATAAATTAACTATGGTGTTAATATTTATCTTGGGCATTTTTTCTAAATAGAGAGAAGTATTAGCATATACTCATGATGTAATAAGTGTTCACAGATACTCTACTGGAAACTGTTTTAATATTTTTGTTCATAAAAATAGATTTCACAAATATGTAAAAGATCTTTAATTTCTATTTTCAGGAAAATCCACATTGATATCTCCTTTTATAGTATCTGTGAACTTTATGACAGTAGAATGTTTGATGTTTTATGTAGCATGTATGTAACTCTAAAACTTGTAATTTGTCTTGATATTGGTATACAACTTTTGACTGTCTGAGAAAATACCTATCTTACGATCCTCACCTGAATAAGTTGGCTACAAATCTCTATATTGTACCAGTGAAACCCCATCGCCCTAATTTTAGTGAACAATGTAATATTGCACAGCAACTTATGAATGTTTCTGATTTCAGAGAAATAGTTTTCAAAACCTTTGGATGGGTTGCTCAAGGATATTACTTCACAGATGGAAGAAGTTAGTCTCGGGTAGGAGTTTTACAGAGTATGCATTTACGTGCATGTTGTCATTATTCTAGATGAAGAAATTGCGCAAATACAAATAAATCTAATTTTTATTTGGTTATTCAAAATTCATTAATTAGTATATCCATTTCTGATAAACATTCAAATACATGTAATTTATTTTTATTATGATACCCATAAACAACACCAATAATTACAAATTCAGAAATTATTTTAACTATTTCATTTTATCTAAAAATCATTAACAGAATTAATTTGTAATCCTAAAGTATAAACAATTTTTGTGCATGTTATACCTAAATGTAAAAAGGTAAGCTAAATTTGTTATAACGGATTTATTTTGTCTTTCCAAGCGGGTTATTGTGTAAATTTGTCTACAGGTGTCATTAAAAGAAAATGTTTACATTATAGCCAAAGAAAAATTATCTGCCTCAGCCGAGAATCGAACCCTTGATATCGGGATGAGAAGCCAAACTGCAGCTCACTTGACCACAGAGGAACTGAACGTTTACATTTGTGTAGTAAGCATAGAGGATACACTGTTTAGAATTATGTATTAAGGACTAATTATATTAATTTTGCAATTTAACATACAATATATGTATTTAATACCATTAAAATGTAATTTTATGAACAAAAGACAATATTTCATTATACCACAAATCGTCTCCATTTCTGACAGTGTTTACGTGCGATACATACTGGAAGTCTTATTTTGTTAGAGCAACTGGAATAGAATTGATTTCGTTGTGAATATAATTTATTTTGGCACAGCTAAGGCCACTTGGCCTGCTTAACCAAATAGAGAAATCCTAAATACAATGATAGCACACGTAAAGTATATCCAAATGCACATACAATAGAAATAGCACAAATGTACGAAGAACAAGAATAATTATTTGAAAATATGCAGAAACAAAGTGAAACTAAAGAACACACAATAGGAATGGCACAGAAATTAGAAAACAATAATAATCATTTAAAATACAGAAATTAAGTGAAACTAATGAAGACAGAAATAACACAAATATTTGAAAAATATAATAACTAATTTAAAATGTACAGAAACAAGGTACAATTAATGAACACACAATAAAAGTAACAAATAGGTATTAGACCTATATGGAAGTAACCAAATGATTCCTGCAAGATAGTGCCACAGCACACATAGCACACATTGACTCTTTGAGAATCCAAGATATCTCGAAGAATGGAAATATTCTAATACCTGCAAAGTCAACCTGATGCTTAATCTTTAGAACTACTTGTCAGAAAAATAAACATGAAAAAACAAAACAGATGTTGATTTTATTTGGAGAGGTTTCTCTGTTAAATGCACACATTTTGTTGAAGGGATTGTACCGGCAGGAGGCTCCATTTTTCACAACATTTGATCTTCGTGAAAGCATTACAATGGCGAAATCCTATATAGCTTACAAAAGCATCAGTAACCCAAAATAATTATACAAGCCGAGAGGGGAGGTTCTGTCTCTTTCAAACAACAAGCAACTGATAAATTGAAATTAACGCCGTGTCTGACACCCTCCTGCTTTCATCCTCCCCCTTCTTCCTCTCCTCTATACAGTATTCATATCCCAGCAAACATAGAACTGTAGTTAATATCTGCCTTCCTTCATCTATTGTCTTTACCCTCCTCCGCCGGCAAGGGCTCGTCAACTACTCTAGTCTCCATCTCCTTAAAAAAATTCTGTATCCTTATTTTTGAATACATTATGTTTAGCTTCGGTCGCCCACATACATAAGTTCTGATACAGCTGTTCCTATTACTTTTTCTACCAAATACTGTGTATAGTGCACATACATAGTAGGTAGAATAGCTCTTTTATTGTATTAGATGCCGATATTCCACAAGAAATACAAGTTTTGAGGTCCTTTAAAATAAAAAAAATTAAAAAAAGAAATCGTATGTGTGGATTTGCGCGCGCGCGCGCGTGTGTGTATGTGTGTATGTTGGGAGGCTGCGTAAATCAAGAACGAAAATTATATTAAATAGCAAACGTGGATTTAAGTTCGGCTTTCCCAAGGTTGTGACACAAAGATTTTCAGGAAAGTCCGCCAAATCGAAATCACGCTTTACATGTATGATTTTTCGAAACTTCAAACTCTCTGAAAAATCGCTCTAATATACTGAATAAAATAGTGTATATTAATTACGTGGTAAATAAAATGTATATTTGAGTTTTTTGGCATTAGCCTCTGAACTCCTCTGCATCCTGAATAGCTTTTACGTAACCGGTAAACCCTAAGAAATAGACAGAAGCTTACTACACAGAACACATAGAACTCATTAAAACACACGGTTAAGGTAATATACATTATTTAGAGCCAATCATTTCTCAAATAAGAAGTCGTTATTCATTTTTTCATCCCGGCCATTCAGAGACGAGGAAATTTCAATTGCAACACATAGCGGCCTGCTTTTAAAAGTTTTTAGTCCTATTTTATTTCCCTCCGCTTTAACAATTTGGTCATATCGCGGCGGATTATGTGGTAAGGTACCTGTTGACGGCATGGATTGGACAGTAATCTTTCAAGGCCTCATCCGCAACCCATACGTCAAGCAGATGGTGTTAAAGGGTCCCGTCCAGTCCAGCCGCTCTCCCAGTCATCTGTAATCAGATGGCAAAGTGCATTTAGCTCCGCAAGAGACAGATGGGATTAGAGTGTTATCCAATCCACTGCTTACGGTGTGAAGAGAGGGCAGCGCAATACTAATTACCACCTATTTTCAGTTTTGCTATTATTTTAAACAAAAAAAAAAAAAAAACCTGAGCCATTCCGCTTTTGTTTTGTTTTTTTATTTCCTGTTTTCCTGTTGGTTTTCCTAGATAAACACACATTTAAAGAACACAAACACCCTTGCACAGGTCGGGACTGGAACTTGAGATCCATTGCGCCATAGAGCACCAAAGGCACGCTTTAAAAATGTTGACTATCACTTCAGCGTAATGTTTTGCTTTGTTTCCCTTCTATTTATAAGTACCTAAGTTTAAATGCCATATTTTCTGCTAATGTATCTCAATTGACATAATGTACATAGAAAGAAAAAAGTTTTGAAAGTATAGTTTTCTGCTGAATACCTAGAGAGAGTCACGTGAATGGAATAATATATCTAACTTTTTTGAGTAACAAAACAACCAGTGAATTCGAATTCAGTGCCAGCATCCCAAATTCTACTCTTGAATTATTGTAAACACAGAATATAATTAAAATAGCGCTTATCCTTTGAATCTATTGTACCTGCTAAACACTATTCTGAGAGTGTTTTGTCAATAACTAGCCCATTCTCCTAGACTCTAATGGTGCTTTTCTCTGCGTAAGGTTACCACGTACAGCTAACCTAACTTTTAACTCCTTCCAGTCGCTATCAGTTGTCTATCCTTGTTTCTTATAAGCTTGCCCCGCTGATATACCTTTCGCGCACAAATAATTGCCTTCCCCTACGAAGGATCCACCTATATGTGTTTAATGTTAGAAATTACACGTATATTATATTACATTAACTCTTTTTACACAATACATTTGATTAATGTAGCTATGAAAACGCAATTTTGATAATTCTCTAAGAAAGTGTAATGTATTTATTTATGTTTTGTACCGTACAAGAGCTATTTCAACCACAACAACCAATGAAAAGTGGCAATTAAAAGATTTCGAACAAGGTTATGTGGAACAGACTTTAACCAATGAACGATGTTATAATCGCTGTGAATTGTAGAGGTGGATCGCACACCGTCTGTATGAAAGAGTTTATGATTGGTACACCAAAAACATTATTCTAGAGGAGTTAGTAAATTACGTAGAATGGATAGCAATTTAACTTAACTTAATTTTATATTTTGTCTAATATTAATGGTTTAAATTTTCTAACCTACTATTAAAGTTGTGGTTATTATTGCTATTTTTATTATAATTATTTGTTTTCCATTTCATCTATTTTAGTTACTTAGTTATAAGTAAATATGCATAATATTAAATGTATAAACTGTTTTTAAAGAATTTAATAAACATAAATATTTGCAAAATTCACGTTCTGGTTTAGAGACCTAGGATTATAGAATTTATTTTATTTATAGTTTTATTCTGGAGAAAGAGGTAATGTGTCGTTAAACTGGACAATAAGCACGAAACATACGTATATGAGAGCTTTCATCAACAACATAGACAAAGATTAAAATTATTTCCGTTCTCGAAGATACTAAGAAAACGGTAGTGTAGCATGAAAATACAATGTTTAACTTTTAATGTTATCCTTAGCAAAATTGGTCATATTTAAGGATAGATACAGTACCCAATCATCTAGAGGCTTAAATTATGCTAGGAAAAAAGAGGTGGTCCATTCGTAAAGGGTGGGACATAAACACCTCTGTTGCACTATAGAGAATACTGAATCTAAATACCAACTTTGGTACTTAACAGACTTTAAGTTTTCAACATATGCTGTACACAGACGCATGCCACACATAGACCTTTCAGGCAAAATTGCGTCACACCAAACACTCCTTTACATGGAAGAGTTTTTATCAAGATACTGTTTTTCTGAAAGTTAGTCTAACGATTTTGATAAAAATACCACGTATTTAGATATTTGTATAACAACTGAAATGTATATATTGTCCTTTTTTAGAACAGTCTCTGAAATTCTCTTCATTAGAATAACTTTTACATAATTGGTAAACCATAAGAGATAAGATGACATCCTACTACTTAAAAATGTAGATCTCGTTAAAGCACACAATTTATATCAGATACGTTTATATTATTATATATTACTATTATCAATATTAAAACTAATAATAAGAATATTAATAATAATAACAACAATTTTTGAGCCAATAATTTTCGAGATATTCCTGCTTATTGGTGTCTTTCAGATTTCACTTTTATCAAACGGGAGTTACCCATTTATTTTTGTTCTTCTCTTTTACTCGTGGCCTTTAACAGAGCACTGAATTTCAATGTATCACATAGTGACCAGGTTTTCTAAGAATAGCAGAATAGGTGAGAGTGTTTCGTTTCCCTTTCATTATATCAAGCATCAATGAAAACATCTGGAAGGATTTCAAGGTAAAACTAATTAAATCATTAAATAATTAAAATTATAATAAAATAATTGCTTCTTAGTTTATGCCTTTCACCCAAAACCAAATCCTAATTTTGTCAACAGATACATATATTATTACTGTATTTTCTGACAGTGGATTAAAATATATGTTGACATCTCCATTTAAACTGTTTATTCTATTTTGCAATTCTATAATTCTTAAAAGAAATTTGCTGAAATAAAATACAACGAAAAAAATTTGTTTCTGCTGCAAGTAGATTGATTTAAATAGTAGAAGTAATACAGGTATGCTATTACAATAGAAAATGAATTATATTGGGAGCATGAACTTTTAAAATTTTCATTCTTTGCTGTAATATACACAAAGGACTATACACTGTTATCGACCACATGTGAGATGTATGGTGGACAAAGCGGTGCAGGAGCGGGTTTTCTCCGGGTTCTCCGGTTTCCTCCGCCTTTGCATTCCACTGATGCTCCATCTTTATTCATTGATCATCAATATCATTGCTTGCGGTGCCACAAATAGTAAAAGCGAACGTTAAACATCACCAAGAAATAAAAATAATACGCTGTTTGACTAATTACAGCATATGGTTAAGTATTGTATAGTCCTACTTTAATTCATATTAAAGTTTTTAAAAAAAATTAACGCTTTTTCATTAGCAAATAATATTACATTGAATCACATGTTTTGGTTTGAATTGATCCATAATATTTATTATTCTTTATATTCATGAAACAATTGCATAATTTTTGGTGTTATGATTGCTTTTAAATTCAGCATGGTTCTATGTGCAAATTTCTTCACCTAAAGAAATTTATTTTTGCTTTATCCTTATAGATTTTTACTAACAGAATGAAAGATAACAGTTTTTGTATATTTTCATTTTCAGGATATTTGGACTGATGCTTGTAAATATTCTATTTATTTACTAAGCAGATCATCTCAACATACTTCCTGTATTTCATAACATTCCTTATTTTCTTTTCCGTGTTATTCTACACATTATTATTACTGTTAGTAATATACGAATTCAAATTGTTTTTGATTTATACTAATAGCGATTTTGAAAATAGAGAAAAATGCGTTTGGAAGTATCTTATTTAAAAGCTGCATTGATTGTCAAGGTATAAAGCTACTTAAATCTAAAAAACATCTAAAGCTATTTAAAATCAAAGAAAGCATTTAGATAGACTTGAACTTTGCACAGCTTTTAAATGGGCCCGATAGTGAATTTCCTAACTCTGCAATTATAAACTTTGAGCCCAATGTCCCGTTAATCTTGCTTAAATTGTGTTTAGATTTTATTTTTGTACACATTTTGGATTCAAATGATAGAAATATAACGATAGTCTAATTACACCATTGCCTATAAAGTCATTGACAGTTTTACATACATGAAAGCGCGAAGACAATTTTGGCACAACTGCTATACTTAGGCCAAGGTTATGGGGTGGGTGGCGGGTTCTTTGAGCGCCAGCCAAATAGTTGACTAGAGGGATAAGAAGGGCAGAGCTTTTTACGACATAATAATAGAACGTATTCGAGAAGCAATGAGATGATGCTGGATATTTCGAACCCCCGTCTCCCGCGAACTTTCTCGAAACACTTGCGACTGTATTTCAGCAAGGGTGCTTACATTATGTCGTGAATTAGCTAACTTTTTATGTTGGTCACTTGTATGTTCTACAAGAGATCAGATATGTATGTATATTTTCTTTTGTAGTGTTTAACGCCCGCTTTAATTACTTATAGCACCGCAGGCGCTGTATGTATAGTTGTGAGGTACTGTGAGTCCTATGATAGACTTTTCAACAAGTGAAGAGAGAGAAAGAAGAGCAACACAGCTATGCCAAGAAAAGAAAGGTGACCGATAATTGACCTAAGTTGCATTAGTGAAGTGACTTTGAAATTTGAACTATAGCACATTAGAAACGAGGCGCTGAAAGCTGAACAAAGTCACAGTATTGTCTGAAACGGTACGAGAGTATCCACCTTAAAATACACACTTTTATGATGGAAATATTAAATATTCTCCAAGGATGAGTTAAAGAAATGGTAGATCTGTCAACAAAGGAAAATCTTGCAGTGGAAACCGAGAGAAAATCGCAGAGAATCCGTACACAATCATGGAAATGGGATGCTACGTCATTCACACTCTCAGTAGTTGAACGTTTTCTCCGGGTTCTCCGGTGCTGAATTCATACATTCTTTAACATATCATAAATTATATATATATTTTTAACATACTTTGTGTAGAATAACTTAAAAAAAAGTATTTTTATCTTTTTAAATGAAAATTATGCTTTTTATTAACGGAGGGTCACTTTGGAGCTACATGAATCCAAAATAAAAATAGCTTTTGTAATGAGTCTCTTTTTAAATTAAAATTATATTTTTCCTTAGCGATACTGTCTTCGCTAAGTTTATATCAAATGAGCCGAAATTTCGTCCCGAATATACTGACATGGAACTGTCTCTTTTAAGTAGACTTAAAACCATTGGTCTGAGTCGGAAACAAATCAGAGAACAGTCACCCAGATCGACTTTGCGTGTCTCTGAAACAAAATCGGAAATAAAATAAAACTTGAAATTTATATTTAGAGGTTAAATTCATTAATATTTTCAACAAAGTTCCTCCATCTTCTTTATACGGAAGACTTCCCCCCCCCAATCGGATATCAATAAAAATGCCTTTGGTTTTTATATAAAACATCTTATCTTTAATATATTTACATTACAATGGTATACAAAATTTCTGGAAATAGACTGTGAGTCCTCTTCGCTCTGAGTTAATTTTTTGTAACTAGTAAGCCGTGAGGTAGACAAAAAGTGTGAGCTTCATAAATCATACTATTTATGTATGCCAAATAATTTGTAGTGGCATTGCGTAATCATTCTGATATATTTTTACTATTGGCTTGAACTGTAGTAATATTTATATTTCGTATGCTATGCTTTTTAGTTGCAGGATTAAAAGCTGCCGTTAAATTTCATGGTCAAATTAAAATTTGTGATGTGAACATATTAATGATATGATTAATATATTTAAATGGTTAATCAGTAATTATGAACAGGGACAGAATTAATTTTTTTAATGTTACACTATTTTATATTCCTGAGAATAAACACTATTGCAACGAGTTGAACACCTGCACCTTAGCAGCAGGATAATGTCTTAGGAACAGGAAACCAGAGAAAGTTTAATACTTATTATTGCTATTATTGTGTTTAATTTCAGGTAATGAAAACACATTCGTTCTTTTCTTTTTAATATTAAGATCTAATACATAAGGTAAGATAGAGCTGTCTTAGACAAGTTGAGTAGTCTGAAATGGAGGTGCCCGAGTTGCTTTGGTTTCACGCAAATGAAAGGGTAGAAGCACTCGGGAGTGATGCAGACAGTTGGTTGGTTCACTATACAGAAGCTGGGCAAGGGAATTATTTCTCCCGGGCACCAAAGTTAATAATTAATCAAGACCTATTATTCTCCTCCCCTTCGCTCCTTCTAGTATTCGGGCTCCTTTTTGACGGTCTTCCCTGCTCCGTCAATCTCTTGGGTTTGCATTTCACAGGCGCGCTAATAACTCTGCGAAAAATGTTTTGTCTGATATAAGCAGCGAGACACAAAGTAGGTCGTCCACCTTGCTGTAGGCACTTGAACAGTCTTTATTTTTAGATGATGCATTTTGTAGAGTTTTTAATAATCACACTTAAAATCTAATGTGTTGCACTTACATGACTTTCGCCACTCCTGTACAAACTATTCTTGCTAAAGCAGGTGCCTCAGGCGTTTTGTCTGGGACTGACGTTCGGGAGGTCGTCGGTTCGGTTCCTCGCTGCCGACCTCTCTGATCCATGCATTTTTCACGGGGTTTCCCGAGTACTGGTCGAATGCTGGGGAGGTTTCCTCATTCCCCAGACTTCCTGTCCCTTATTTCATCTCCAGTTCATCCATTTGGTCTCTTTCAGGGTTGTATCAGTGCTGACTATGGGTGGTGGCGCCCTCTAGTGGAGGTGACTGCGCAGCTCTCGGCAGCGGGATGGCTTTGAGGTCATCGGTAGATTCAGTAGGTTTGTTCAAACTAGAGGCACATGCTCCTAGTGCTCCCCACGTCTAAATGAAGAACTGCTTGGGAACTTTTAGGGACCCTCCACGGTGGCTCTTTTCCGTCACCTGGTTCCGCCTGCTCGCTGTAATTACTCTCATCTCATCCTACCCTCGTGGAATCTGACACTCACTCTCATCAAGGCGGCCCGAGTTGGATCTCAGGAAACCGCATGTGGGATTTGTGGTGAACAAAATGGAGCAGAGGCGGGTTTCCTCCGGGTTCTCCGCTTTCCCCACAGTCGCATTCCACCGGGGCGCCATCTACATTCCATATATCATTAGTGTCATCGCCTGCGATGCCATCTGTTGTAAAAGCGGGCTTTAAACGCTATCAAACTGGGGGTCTGACGTACAAAAAGCCAATCCATGCAGAGATGTCTTTATTGCATATTTATTTTTTGGTACAAAGGAATTAGAATAACATAATAAGCTTTGGCGACAGTCACGGCGTTTAAGAATTCTCTTATCATGACTAAGAGAGAAAAAGGAATAGCAACTTCCCATTTGAGTATTTCAAACTTCAAACTCATAACAAGTAACATCTAGGAAATTGCACAAAAAAAAAAAAGAAGAAGAAGAGCCAAACACATGTGTGCTTTAATCAAATCTACACTATCTATCTCTTACTGTTTACCTACCAGTTATTTAAAATTCATTCAGAATGAAGAGGACTTCAGAGGCAATTCCAAAACTTCAATAAATATACGTTTAATTTATCATGAAAATATCTTAAACATATGGTGTTTTAATAAATATTGTTGTGACCATTTTTGACAAAATCATAATTTTCGAAAAATTTTTCATTGGTGGGTTATCGTATCTTTTGAAGAGGCTTGTTTAACGAACTTGTTGGATTTTTCGTTTATGAATTATACTGTTAACACTCATACACCAGAGAGAGAGAGAGAGAGAGAGAGAGAGAGGTTTAAACTAATACCTATACATACTATTTATATGCTGCCATTGAAATTTCAGCATGGAATATTTAGAAGGAATGCAATATTTTCCCTGTTTACTATAAATAGCTTAGAAAATAAAATCTCATGTATTTATTAAACATATCACCACAGTAACTCCAGAAATTATTTGGTTTTTGCAATACATTCCCATGATTTTCTCTTCCCGCTAACCTTTATTACTTACTCTCTTATACATAGTTCATAGGGAAGGCATTCGATAAGAGATTCACTGGAAATACATGTGTTAGGGTTCCCTGTATCCAAAAACAGTATTTTTTTAAAAAAAAAAGTTTCTTGTGTGTGTATGTGTGTGTGTGACTGTGAACAGGATAATCAAAAATAAAAAGTCGATTAAATACCAAACTTAGTATTTAAGTTTAGTATCTTCCTAGGATGCAACACGAAGAATTTGGGGAAATCCCCCACGCCAAACTACCATTTACATGGAAATAAATTTGAAAATTTTAATTTTCTAAAAAGTGGCTTTAACGATTTCGATTAAAATACCGTATATTAATTATATTTACCACATAAATAAAATACCTATATGCCTTGAATTTTCTGAGAATGGCCTCTGAAGGTTGAGGTTCATCATTTGCCAGATATTCTTTGTTACTTGTTTCAGTTTTAAAATACTTGAAAATTATCTCATACGTGAGTTTGTCAACTTCTGGCCGTGGAAAAATAACAAAAAACAAATAAACAAAGAATTTCAATCACAAAGCAACCAGCTTTTAAAATATTTGATTGGCGCTTTAGCCCAGTACACTCTCTTATGTCCGTTCTCCTTACGAGGAAGTAAGTAATACGACTATTTCGGCTAATGTTTATCTGGATTAGCATGAAGTAGGTAGAGGAATAAGCTTTTGAGCAATCATTTGTTACTGAGATGTAGAGAAAGTTATGAAGATGGAACATCATATGTTTAATATAACATCTACAGAGTATTCTGACGAAAGCGTATTATTCTTTCTTCATTATAATCGAGGTAACTCTTTGGTGAAAGCGTAATTACACATTTCGTTGCAGGTACAAGGGGTAGAGGAAACAGTTATCCAGATATTTAAAAACGAGATCGCTGGATGCTGGCCTACAAATTCCCTACTCGCGAAAAGCAATGAGGCGCTTTAGGTTTATCCTCAAGCTTCGTCATTCTACTTCCCTTGTTTCATAATACTAGCACCAACTACTTCATTGCTTAAAGTTTAACCCAAAACCTGGACTATGGTAACACTGTCAAGGAGTAGGGTGTTTTGCTATATTAATACAAATCATGATAATATTAATAAAGTTGACAATAATAGCAGATTAATTTAACGATTGATGACTAGGATAAAATCACAGGTTTGAAGTATATAATAATAATAATAATAATAATAACAATCGATGATTGCTATTTTGTAGTTAAACTCTTGTGAACGAAAGCAAAGCTTAATGAAAGCTATCGTTTTTATTTTTATTTTTTTTATCTGTTTTTTTTTTTTTTCCCTAGTTATAGTCCTTGCCGCATCTCACTTTCGATTTTCATGTCTCTCTGTTACTCCATTCATCTTCTGTAACAACTCTATCAAGCCCGTTCTGATTCCGTCTTTCCATTGGTTACAGGATTTTCTCTCCTTTTTCTGTCCTTGGATTATAATTCAAAGTCACCTTTCCTCTGCCATTTTTTTCAAATGGTCATACCATAATGTAACAAAACTTCTCTTTCTACTGCAACAAACAATTCTTTATTTCTTCTTAAACTCATTACAATCAGAATTGTTCACAAACAAATGTATTTCTTCAATCCTTCTGCGATAATAATTCTGCCGTATAGTTTTTTTTTTGTTTTTTTGTTTTTTTGCTGTTTTTTTTTTTACCTTCGCTGGGGCGACGATTACTACTGCTCGCTGCGAATATTGCGTCGAAACTCACTACAGCTCGCTATGCATTGCAAGTTAAAACTGTACTGTGAGCAGAGTTTCGTTTCCCTTTCTATACCTGTAGATCACGATGCAGGAAATTTCCAGAAGCAGTTGCACGTGCAAACCACCTCAGATGTCAGAAACTTAGGTGTAATAAAGTCCGGCTTCTACGTGAAAGAACCTTCCGACAGCATAGCGGTCCACTCGCACAGGTGTAACAGTCACAGCTTCGATGTTCATATCCACTAACGTAGGTGTAACAATCAGCTATGACTTATAAAGCAAGCCGTTCGTACACGTTCGGCGATTATCATAATAATACCTGTATAATTTTTTATCTTCTCAGTACTTGAAAATCCTTAGCTAGTTTTAGAATTTATGCATTGGGTTACATGCTCTCCTTAGGAAGTTCATTAGCACTGTCTCAATTACCCTTTTATCTTTCCCCGATGAATGCCAACTTTCACGTCCATAGGATAGTAATGGTTCCATGAAAAGCATGGTATACCCTCATCTTTGTATTCAGTTTCATTCTGTTCGATCATAACAACCTATTTAAAATATAAATAGATTTCTACGTCACTATTTTGTTTGCTGATATACTACTTTCCAGATATTTAAACACATCACCCGTATACTTCCCAATGTTCCGAATATACAGTTCTCGTAGGTCTTCTCTTCTTTCAGGTATTCTGCTTTCACCCCATTTCATACACATTTCTCCTCCTCCTCTTTTCAAAGCATGTAATACCATCACCATCATCATCCTCATACTCTTCACTAGCTACAATTACTTGATCGTCGTACAAAAGCATGGTCAAATAAGAATCCTCCATCTGAATACCCATTCCTGAAGTTTTTCCCTAAATATTTCCTGATTCTATATTTTAAATACATTACAGGGCATAAAATTGAATAAATACATGAAAATAATAATATTAATAATAATAATAATAATCATAATAGTAATCCCTTATCATGTTTGCATGAATGGGATTCGGGTTTTCAAGCATGCTACTACTGCGCAGAATTTACACCCTATTCGATGGTGACAATAATTTTACATTTTATGCCAAATCTACTTCGGTTTAACATAAACATTTTGTTGGGCACTTTAATTTTACAGCTAAATCATTTCTGTTCTACTTCTCTCGCAATAGGGTTCATCACTAATCATATTACATTGGACAGTCCATTTGAATCAATTTCGTTCGGTAGTACTTAAAAGTGAAGTTATTTCTGAACCCCTTCATTTCTCAGCAAATATAACTCAGCTCGTTAATTCAAGTTTATTTTCAGGAATATGTTTCAAGCCATTAATAGGCAGAAGCGATAGGAGCTGGCTAGAGTCTAGTGTTAGTAAAATATAACTTAACAAAGTACTTTTGAGTTCCAATCAAAAAGTCTATAAATTTTATAATAAATAATTCAAATTAATAATAAAGTCAAAACAATAAATTCTAATCTTAATAACGTTATTAATAAATATTTACGTTTAGAAGAAAATACTCACAAACCAAGAAAAGAGAGAGATACCAATAACTGCGATAGAGGGAAGTGATCATTCATTTCCAAGGGTACTTTGAATATGAATTTACTATGGTTAGTTAATGGAGGGGACTTGTAGTGCCTCGAACCCCAACAGATTTTTTGTGCATACACCCACAAGAGGAATAGATGTTGGAAGTAACCGCAGGAGACGTATCGGCTACAGGACCGTTCGGGGCATCTGAGAGAGGCAGTGTTGTAAAAGAACGCCTGAAATAAAACATGAAGTGAAACATGAAAGAAGAACATTAATTGAGAGTAAATAGAGAGAGGAATTCGATGGTAGAATATGCCACTTCAGCATTCGCCTAACAAACCAAGGAAGTCCAAGAAAAATCCATGATCAAAATGGGATCCACCGGGAATTGGGACCTGCACATGTTACCCCAACGCCTAAATTGGTTCAAGCGTACCTTCATCCACTACAAGATATATTTGCCACACTTTCACTCAGCCCACACTATGCATAGTATTGAAGGAACAATAACCACGATAAAAACTAAACTCCCAGAAGATGACGTCAGGCACTTCAGGCCTTACTGAAGTTTTAATTTGAAGTTAAATCGTTACTGGCAAACAATGTTATCTTTGTCATGAGTAGACATCCGATTTGTATGCAATTTGATTATGGAATTATTTCCAATAAAGTAATAATTATGTTATACAGAAAAAATAGGAAAATAGAGAAATAGTCACGATAAATTATTATACATAGGGTCTTTCAAAAGTAAATGACCGTTATAGTAAATATTACAGTAACTGATACAGATAAAAACAAAAGAAGTTTCATACTGGGGAATTGGTTTTATTTTGTTTTTTCCAGTTCACCGTTACAATGGATACGATTTTGTTGAATTAAACAATAGTAATCTTATACATAGTTATAAAAATGTATATTAAAACCATGCCTCTATCACTTAATGATAAAATTCAGCAGAGCTATTACGAAAGTAGGAGCAGTTTTTCTCAAGGTATAAGAAAATTTAGATCTCTTAGGCTAAAGGTAATTAATGGTGTCACTATTGCTGAGGTTCTTCAAATCCATACCCCTGCACAATAATTAACTATTCATATCTGTGATGACCGTGTCACCAGTAGACACTTTCCAATAATTTGGATACTGTAAGCTTCAGAGCTCAATTCGTCCGCCCTGTGGTTGTGGGTTACCTTAAACGACGAGTTTTTCTGACACATCCAACAATACAGCAGAAACGAAAGATGCTGTCTCGCAATAATTTGCTAATATTTTAAGGCATCATCATGCAAATTGCTGTGCATGGAATCGCAGAAAGAATGTATACGTTGAACAAGAGAACGGAGGACATCTTCCCAATCTTTGCTCAATGCGAGACCTACTTTTTTATTTTTTTCTTCGTATCTGAACTATTTTAATATTTATAGTGGTTTAAAGGTTGAAGTGACTTTTGGAAGATCCTATATGTTAACATCTATACATAATGTAAAGAGTACGAGTTACATTCTGCATTAGGCGTTGAGGCAAAATAAGTAATTCGAAGTCAGAATTCGAGGGTAATTGGTGTTCTGGCGAAGTAGACCACGAGAAATCCATTAGCTAAGCTTTGATTCATGGGAATTCATATGTTCAGAAATTGAAAGGACGATCGCATTGCACGTAGACCAATTATTATTTATAGAGGAATTATAGAGGATTTATGGAGGAAACAGAATACTGAGAAATTAGCAAATCAAAGAATGAAGAGTTGTGGCAGAGATACGAATAAAATTGTAACATATAGCAGGGCATAACTTAGGAACTTTGGTGGGGAGTAGCCAGGACATAGTTTATGAGAGATTATGCATTGCAAAAATTTACTTCCTTCCACGGTATTTTCTAATTATTTTTCTTCTTCTTCTTCTTCCAGCTTTTATACGTTTAGCCTTTACTACCTTACTGGGTTCATCACACAGTTGGCAGTGATTACAAAGGATTCGCTTTAGGCATTTTAACGAGTCACAGAAATTTGAGATTGTTTCATTTACTTCAGAAACAAATGTTATCTACAATGTAATGCCAATACTCTGGAAATTAGCAAATTTAATACGACACAGTTTTAATCCCTCGTGTTTAGATTTAGGAGAAGTTAAGTGTTCAACTTTAATAATCGTTGCAAGTAGATCAATTATTAGCCTCCCTTAAACATTCTCTTAACTGGTGTTGTCCATTCCAACCAAATCACGGATAACCTTTGAGAAAGATCTCACAGCTTACCACAGCAATAGACGAAGTAACGGCTTCAAAATGAAACTGAATTGATTTATTGAACCAGTTTTACAGTACGAGTAGAACAATAGTTAAATACAATATATACAACTAGATATACATACAACTTGTATAACATAGCTATTAACATATTTTATATGTAACTTACTGCAGCACAAACGGAGCTTTATAGAATTTTCCATAGCCATTTGAATTCAATAATATGAAAATAAATTACAAACTTAGGTACTATAACATTGGTAAATAATTGCAACTATTTAAATATTTTATTAACAGAAGTGCCAAATTCAGAAAAATAACTTTTGGTAATAATGTGGTTTAATGTTGGTGTGCAAGATTTTTTTTACATAAATCTAATATGTATCATTTCCTTTCCTGTAGTGGACAATAAAAATATTTTATTGACTCCGTGTTGCAGATAAACATGCAATTGAAGTATTGTTTTGGCTACTTATTTAGACACATAAAATTTAAGTTTGTCATCTCTATTAAACATTAAGTCGATATAAATGTATACTCCGATTATTATGGCTATTCTCACATTTAGTTTGTTTTTGCTGTGATATGGATTACGTTTTGGAATATGTTCCATGTTCTTTTGTATGCAAAACTTATAATGTATATACTTACACATTTTTAACGATTTTGCATATTTCATAATTTTTTCATGCCTGGAAATATATATTAGAACATTTGAGGTGTTCATTTTAGTGAAATTCTTACTATGGACAGTATAATCATCTTTATTTAATATAATCATCTTTAATTGATTATATTAACGCATATCAATTACCTTAACACGAATAGAACATAATAGAATAAAACTCTTAAATATATAAATGCTTTGATTAAAAAATAAAGACTGTTTGAGGAAAAAGCACTAATCCTGTAGATAGGTTATAATTCTTAAGACTATACCAAATCTTATAATTTCGCAAAAGGCCCGCATTATAATTTGAGAGTGCTCCCTTAAAATATGAATGAAAATTAAGAGGTAAAAGGTGTGGGTATTGTAGAGAAATCTTGACATTTAAGATTTTTGTGTTATGAATAAATATCGTTAAGGCGAAACTATAGTATTTCATAAAGAATTTGACTCACAATTAGTACGTGCTTTCAAGTTTTTCCTAATAATATCTGTAAACGTGGAAAGATCCCTCTCAATATACAAATTTATGTCAAACAATAAACTTTTAAACCTACACTTGGGCATTAGAGACAACAATCGTATGAGTTTATTCACATGATTTTCTCTACCAGTACTTCAAAGATTAGAAAGGATTATTTTTCTCTCTAGCCATGCTAATCTAGATAAAAATTAGCAGAAATTGTCTAATTACTTAGTTCGTAATAAATGCAAGCTAAATAAGGTAATTCAATAGGTTAAAGCCATATCCAACTCTTTTAAAAGCTGTCAGTATGCGATGAATTTATGGAAAAGTCTTTCAGAATGAGCTTCATACGCTATTCCTAGGAAATTGAAAATTCACATTTTATTTGCCATGTAAGGATCTTTATTATATGGGATTTTAATTAAAATCATTAGAGCTATTTTTGAGGTAATCAATTTTTTTAAATGTTCCATATAGAGGGTAGTTTGGGGTAGTTTGAAAATCTTCCTGTTGTATCCCTGTAAGATGCTGAACTAAAATAAAAACTTTTTAAATTCAATTTTTTCCCACACAAATCGCGTGTAGAACAGGAGTAGGATAGGTACAGTTAGACTGAAAATTCAATACTATAGCCGGGATTTGAACCACATATCTCGCGGTCTTTAGCTGGTTGCTCTACTACTTAGCTACCATGGCAACATTCCGGCATGACATTAAATTTATCAACTGACTCGCATGTTTCCCAGTGAACCACAAAGCAATATCAAATTATTTTGAGGTGACGTACCTCAAATGGCAACTTACAATGTCGTAAGTCCCGGGCTTCATAGTATAGCCAATTACTATGGTCAATTAGTTTTTTAATTTAATTATTTTTTCACCTAAGTCGTGTGTAGAGCATTTGGTATTTGGTATTTAAACTACTGTCGTTTTTTAGTTATGCTGTTCACAAACACACGCAAACACAAACGGGGACCTCAAAACATATATCTCCGGTGAAATCTCGACAAAGAATTTTGGGTGGAATACCATGCCTTCTCTACCTATTATGCACACAACAAGCAAAGGAAGTAAATATGACTAGTATACGCTGCAATCAAATTAGGTCTTCGGAATTATATCTAACTAAGAATGTACATTTTAATTACAAACAACTATAAGCTGAAGGTAAACCATATTTCCAAAATTATTGAGCATATTTAAAGACATTTGACAATATAAATGCATGCAAATTTTAGATATTACATTCCCTAGCACACGCATGTAGATAGCAAAGATATTGTATTCCACTGAACAATTCAGGACAGAGAATTCTACTGGGAAATACATGTTTTGAGGCCCTCTGAATCAAAAAATAACATTTTTAGAAAACGTTCTATGTGCATGTCAGTCCGTGTGGTGTGTGTGTGTGTTTTTGGAACCCATAGCTCAAAAACGAAAAGTCTGGTAACTACCAAACTCAGTATCATCCAAGGATGCGACACGAAGATTTTTAGGAAAATTCTCCATCCTCAACTCCCCTTCACATGGAACATTTTTAAACTTTTTTATTTTCTCCAAAATGGCCTTAGCTGTTTCGATTATAATACCATACTTTCAAGAAGTTACCATGATCGTGACAAACAAAATGCAGGTATATTTTGAATATTCTGGGAATAGCCTCTGAAGACCTCTTCATTTTTGATAACGTTTGTATAACTCGTAAGCCGTAAGAGATAGACAAAACTTAGTTCTCAAAATAGATTTCATGAAAACACACAATGTAGGTATATATGTGTTTGCTTGTAGGGCTAACGTTACCGAGATATTCCTTGTTATTCGTTTCAACTTTAAAGTATTTAAAACTTTTCTCAAGCGGGAGGAGAACCTAATTTCAATTTTTTCACACAATGTTGAGTTTTTGAAGATTTGATTATCGCTTTAGCCCAGTGTATTTCCTTATTCTCCTTCTACTTAGCAGAAACCAAGTAATACGGCCACTTCTGCCAACGTTTACCTTGATTGTCAGGACGTAGATAAATGAATAATCTTTGGTAAGGAAAGTTTGTGGAACAACTAAAGAAAGCCATGTGAATGGAGCACATCAGATTTTAATGGGTATGAAACCTAATGCCTGGTCATACGCGTTAACGTAGTCACAGTCTTGTTGAATGTGGAAGTAGCTTGGCAGTTCCAGCTTCTGGGAGAGAAAAATAATCTCAAAAAGTTATCAAATTTTCAGGAAGCTCCGTAGTGTTTTTCTTACAAAATGAAGTTATTAAGCAAATTAATAAAATCTGGCATTTTTACATAATTCTATTGTGCTTTCCACATGTTCCACGAAGAGATTGTATCCAAAATTCCAAAAAGTGCAATTAGTTGATGATTATGCTTTGAATACAATGACGATGTGCATGTTTGCTTGCTCCTATCCTAACATCAAAGGAGAGCTAAGCGTGCGACCAAAATGCCCAAGATGAGCTGCCAGATAAAGAAAAAAACCTTTTTAAAAATTAAGACAGGCTAATTTAACGGTCTCTTGATTATGTACAGCCTAGAAAGAAATGAAAAGCTGTTAAAAATGCATTTGGTGAAAAAGTTAAACGAATGCTTACAGTAGGGAACGATGAAAACGGTAGATGGATGGGGCAGATAAAGGGGGTGAAGGAGGGCGTAACGAGAAGCTAATAACTTCTTCAATCAAGATGGCGATGATCCATCATGACGTCAGGATGGCGGGAGCGGCTCACCGGGCCACGCTGCTCAACTGTCATGGGAGACAAAGTTTAATTAACGGAGTATATTACATCTGGAAATTCATGGGTATGTTCTGGTGATGCGGTTATGATATGTTGCAGATACTAGAGCGTTGACAAGGAGAATATTCTGCGGCGATGGTCTATTTTTAATGTTACACTAGTTATAAGCGTGACTAATTTAAATGTAGTAATTACTTTTGAGCCTCCGTTATACAAAAAAAATGTTTAAATGGAATAATTATCTTTCCATATATCTGTATACCAGAATTTAAATTCACTCTTAGTCATTTTATATGAAAGCTCTTCTATGAGAATAGAGTCCAAACCAAATGTTTAACACAGAAAAATTAATTTTTTTCTCACAACACAGTGAGTATAGACTGTGAAATTAACCTTAATTTATTATTGATAAAGGGCTAGAAATCAGGAGTGTATAGTCCAAACAGATTTCCACAACTTTGAAGACTACCAGGGAGATATTAAGGAAGTCACACTTGCAGTCGATATTTCCAAAAATGTGAGTATCCATTACCGTCTCTGTATCAAATTATTCTTGAAGAGGTTGTTCTTTTATCTACTTCAAATTAATCGAGATAAACGTTAGCAGAAATTATCTTACTATTTGCTTCTTTGTAAGTAGACAAGAAATAAGGGAGTATACTATGCTAAAGTGATAGTTAATTTTTTTTAAAAGCTAGTTATTTTGTTGTTGTTGTTGTTTTTTGCACTGCCACGAATTTACAAATTCCCGTATGAGGAAAACTTGAGCATTTTAAAACCGAAATCCATAGCAAGGAATATCTCGGAAATGATCAAATCGAAAAATATATAGGTATATTTTAAAATGCTTTTTAAGGTCTGTTATATACAGTGAGCTATCATGTTGTCCATTACTGACACTCGCGCCACTAGATTTGGTGTTGGTGGTCTGGACACGTTTCTTCATTGTCATTTTCTTGCAGGTTAGCAAACGCCTGAGGTAGCTGGAGAACTTCGTCTAAATACGTGTCATTCTGATTGCAGCGACATCAGGCGGTAAAAGACGAGCTTCATTGACATATGCCTTCTTCTTACATGACCTTGGCGACCTCTGATGGAATGAACCGGAAGTGTTTGCTAGTTTAGAGTCTTTAGCTGACTTTCAAGTTGTATTAGTTTTAAAATGACATCTACTGATCGTATGTCAAAATTAACCGCATTACTGCTATTATTATGGGTAAAGATTTTTTCCCCAAATATCCAAACCTGAAGGATTATTAATGACTTTCAATGATTTAATTTCTTGTTCAATTTCATGGTTGGAATTCCAAAAAATATTCAGATACTGCTGATTTTTCCAACTGTTTCAACTTGATACGTCTTTGACGTTCCTGCAAACCTGTTTTTAAGTTTTTTTTTACTTCTACCAATGTAAACTTTTTCACAGCCATTACAATTTATTTGATAAATACCAGATTTATTTAACTTATCCACAGTTTTATTATGTGGTTTGTTTAATATATATTACAATTGAATCTGTTACTAGGAGCCAAATTTTTATTGTACTTTTCAAATCCTTTTTTGAACTCTGTAAATGATTTTGAATGATAATTAAATCTACTATATTTGAAATTTACTTTTTTTTTCTTTTTGATTTAACAAACTAACTTTTTTCTTCTTTTTGATTTTATTGTTTATTTAAAATATTTTAAATTAGCTGGTTATCAAATCAATTCTTTTGAGCAACCTCAACAATATATTTAAATTCGGTTGTTAGAGGTGTATTAATTAGTCTGTATATTAAACTTTGAAAGACTGCATTTTGATGGCTTTTTGAATTGTATTTATTATTTTTTCTGTGGTTGTCAACATGAGTAGACTTTCTATAAATACCTAACTGTAACATTTATTATTTCTAAAAATCTTTGATATCCAGCAAAGGAAGATTATAATTATTTTCAGTTTACATAGTGAACTTGATACTTTTATCCTGAACATTTAGAATATTCAATGACTTGTTTATAGCTTGGTTAGAAATGGTTGCAAAAATATCATACACATATCTGTGCCATACTTTGAATATTTTAGGATATTCTTTAGGATTTTAATTTCCAGAAAACTCATATACAAATCTACTAAGAAAGGTGAAAGTGGATTTCCCATAGTTAGTCCTTTATTTTCATCAGCTGAAATTGAAATTAACGATTCTTGTAGTAAGCTTGGTAATTTTTCAGTTGATAATTTGTAAATAGAGAAGAAACATCAAAAGAAACAAGTATATGTTCTTTTATAAGTGTTAACTATTTAATTTTGCTGATTAAATGCAGTGAATTTTTAACACTCAAAGTTTCATACTCTTTAAGTGAGTTAAACTCTTTTTGTTAACCAGTTAGAAAGGTCATAGTTAGGAGAACCTATACCTAAATGTTGGTATATGTCACAAATTATGTGTTTTAACGCGAACGATTTACCGCTTATGCAAAATTCAGCAAAATTCATCCAGATTGAAAAGCTCTTAAAAAGTTATTCCAGAAAATTAGAGATATACAATTTATTTGTGATATAAACACCCATAATATGCGGTATTTTAATCAAAATTATGAGAGGAATTTTTGAGTGAAACAAAATTTTCGAAATTTTCCCATGGAAAGGGAAGATTGGGGTGGAAGAATTTTACTCAAAATCTTCGTGTCGCATCCATGAAGATAATTAACTTAATTACCAAGTTGAGGCCGTTAATTAGCTTCTCTATAAAACTATTGTTAGTTATTAATTATTTAGCACTGTATAATTAAAGATTACAAATGCTTATTAACGTATGTATTTAACAGTAAATTCAGCTGGAGTAGAAATAGAAAGCCAAGATAGTAGTATGGTGTGAGAAGCGTTTTGCTAGAAAAGTTTCTTTTGTCCAGTCACGTACAACCGGGTTACGACGGGAGTAAACCTTAAAATTCGGAAGACAATAATTTTCCATTGTACAAAACGTGTCACGTGAGGGTTGTAGTGCGCCCTGGGATGAGAAAACTGACTTTTGGGTAATATTTACGTCAATTGTGCGGCCTTTCTGTCCAATCAGAAAGAAGTCGCCATGGCGGTATTTTTTGTATATAAAGAGCCCAAAAAGGCACATCGAGGCTGTCTGCGTCTGTCGCTGTCTGTTACCTGTACGTCGCTCTATGACGCTGTCATGCTGATCTTGTAATACTGTCATGCTGTCGGTTGTTGGGCTGAACGTCACTTCTTCGCACAAAGTTAAGCACGGTAACTTATAACGAAAAACTTAGTGTTTTGCAGCGTTCTAAGTGTATTTAAAGTCAGTGACCTGTGTTAAATTATATTGTATAAAGCTGAATCAAGGAAGAAGAAGTAAATTTAATTACGTGTGATTAGCCAAGTATTAAAGTTCCTAACAAATGTTTAAGTTAGCAGAATTGCAAAGCAAAGTGCTTATTTACGCAAGTCTTCATTATTATAAGATCACTCCCTGAACTACCTCCACTAGCTGCACCACCGCGAGAGAGTCAACCATTGTGCAGGCTGAGTAACGCCGAGGCGAATTCAATGGTAGTAGATTCACATCACCAGGTACGTGGGTCTACTCATCGGTAGTGGAGTGAGTCTTGTCAACGTCGCCAATCTGGGCTCGAAGCCGAGAACTCAGTATCTGGTGTTTCGAATGTGGGGATAAGGCCACCGCACAGGGCACCCAACGTCTGAGCTCACCGCATATGACGTCCAACTTATGAGTCCATCGCAAAGTTGTGACACAAAGATTTAAACAAAAATATCCCCACCACAAACTACCCTTTACATGCAAAAATGTTTCAACATTTCGTTTTTCTGAAATATGGTTCTAAAATGTTTGACTAAAGTATGTAAACAAAAGATATTTATATCTCAAATAAAATATACATTTTGAATATTTTGGGAATAGCTTCTGAAGATCTCTTTGTCCTGGATGAATTTTACAGAATTTTGCATAACGGTTAAAGCATAAACGGAAGTAAAAAACTTACTACACCAAAAATGTAGATCTCGTTAAAATACACAATTTATGTAATATATGTTTTTTTCTTGTAGTATTGATCGTTTCTGAGATATCCCTTTTTATTGGCATCAGTTTTAATCTAAGTAACTTCTCTCTAACTTCTAAGTAACTTTGACTATGCAAAGTGAACCGAATCTCAATTGTTTCACATAGCTAACAGATTTTTAAAAGATTTGACTATTGCCTTAGTACAATATATTTCCTTATTTCCCTCCTACTTACAATGAAACGTATTAAAACCAATTCTGTTAATGTTTATCTTGATTAGCATTACACAAAAGAATAATCTGTAGTAAGAAAAATTTGTATTTGGAACATCTAGAGAAAGTTATGTGAATGGAACAAATTAGATTTTTCATATAAATGTTCGTGAGGATTTTTTTTTGAAATTATTCATTCACCTTCTTGGAAGAGTTGAATTTCAATGAACAATTTCGATAATTGTGCGTTGTTTGCAATCTCTCTCTTTCTCTCTCATTCTCTCTCTCTCTCTCATACACACATCGAACTTGCCCTAAAAATCCTATGTGTTACATTCACATGACGTTCTCTATCTATTCTGCAACGAACTCTACAAAGGTGTGTTCTGCTCTCTCCTTCATGCAATCGAGAAAACATTACCTAATAGAAATGGTTTTACTACAGGTTTTCTTACAGGTTCAAGGGGAGTACGCAAGACTAAGGCCATAGTAAGATCTTAAGAGCTGGTCGCTCTGTGAATACCTTGAAATTTCATTGTATTTACATGACAAGAATGAAAAAAAGTAAAAAGAGAAAACAAATGACAACTTCTCATTTGAGAAAAATGTAAGTATTGGTAAATTTAAACCAATAACAACGAGTATTTCGGAAGTTTAAATGTGCAGAAAGAAAAAAATATATTTTACATGTTTTTTTAACGAAAACGGCTGTATATTTTGTGTAGTAAGAATTTTTCTATTCTTATGATTTACCAGTAATGCAAAAGTCAATCGAAACGAAGAGGACCTCAGAGGCTATTTCCAGAAAATCCAAGATAAAATTACTATTTTAATATATGCCATTTTAATAAACATCATTATAGCTATTTTTAAGTTTAGAATGCTATTTTTATTTTATGCTTCCTCTATGTACTATAAGTGAGTGACAGAGTTATTGAGCTCAACAGCACTGCCAACTCCTTGGCATGAACTTGGAGTCAAAGGGTAGGGGAGAAAAGTAAATATATAAGGTATTCGCAAAATTGCAAGTATGAATCACTGAAACTGTTTACATTATTTTGTCACAAGCTGATGTAATTGAGTGCATGAACTCAGGGTGTTACACCCCATTCGTGCTCCACTTTTGCTACAGATTAGAGTCTGTTTTTAATTTATCATTTTTATGCCATCCTGTGACGTTTAACTTCCGTAATTGAGTTCTCATTTCACTTTATTACAGTTTGCCATGACCCTTGCTTTCATCATCCATGAGGTAGGCGGAGGGAGAGCCCTAGACATTGTAGTGACGTCAGGAACAAGATACCGCTGAAGTGAATTTCTCTCCAGATGACGTTTCCTCTCCAGATTGTCTTCCAGTCTTCTTCCCTTCCCCTCCACCTCTCTTTGTCGGCATCTCCTGTCCCTTCTTGAAGAATGATAAAGCCCCCTTATCTTAATTGCCTCAGCTTTCTGCATGTTTGCCCACTCATGTGTCTTCACACACCAGATCCTCCCCGAAGACGTGAATTCTTCAGTTTTTATTCACATTTTTCTCTTAATAGACCCACTTGTGCCGCATCCTAGATGTCTACTCATATGATAAGCAACTCTACATGTCGAAGAAGCCTTGTCCCTGCAATTTCGTGGGAAAAATAAATAATATGTTTTGTTATTGTTATCAATAATATTTCTATTAGTTTCGTTAACTATCGCCATGAATTTGGACTCAGTACCATTTCTGCACATATTCGATCTCGGGCTCCCACGTTTTTTCAACATCTTCACTTAGTACCTGGCGCAGTGCAATTCTTGTTGGAACAAAAATCTGATGCAGTACCTCGGATTAAGAGTCGTCTCCCTCAGGTTTTCTTCAGGAAGTGATTGCGAGAAAGAAGTCTCTCACTGAATGAATGTGTGAAACATCTTTGACTTTAGTGCCAGAGGGGCCTCATGTGGCTGACCTCACAAATTATAATGTTCTTTGTTACTTTTAGTTATATTGTATCTTATTCCAATTCTGTATAGCATAATTAATGGTGAACGAATCTAAATAAATTAAAAAAAAAAACTATCGCCCATACTTTTGCTATTACATTATTTTAAAATCTCATGGCAAGCCCAACCGTTTCAACCAAAATCTGGACTCCCCTCTCAAACCAATATAATACTCCCCTCACCAAACGATCCACATAAATATAAGAAATGTCGTAGCTTATGATATATTTGTCATTAATTTGTAACAGATTAATCTATTTTCTCAATTATCTTATTATCATAACACTTTTATGCTCGACCTTATCTAAATATAGCAATTATACCTCTGCACTTTTATGGACATCATTAAAGTGCACCTCTTCATTAAAGTACAGGTTTACAAGAATCAGAAATTCCATGTGTAAAATCAATACTTTCGCGTCCGCTCACATCTCGTAACTCTACCATGCACCAACTATTGATTCTTATCGTATCTTCAATCAAAGAATAACTAGCGCGAGATTAGAAAAAAATAAAAATATCGGACTCGAGTGAAAGTGAGATGTAACTTACACGGCCCAAAACTTCAGCAGAGACACATAACTTTCTAATAACTTACCGCCATAAAATCAAATATTGGTAAAGGTCGAGATCAGCATAAAATCAATACTTTCGCGTATGCGCACATACCACAACCCTGACAGCTGTTTCTATGTTTCAGGTAAGATCAATGCTCTTATTGACTCAGTTAAGTGTTGAATATTAAAAATAGTTTATAAATATTTTAAACTTAGACACATAGTCGAGCATAAGTAGTCAGTGAAGCCTGACAATAATGACAAATAAGATGGTCATATGAACATTATAAAACGAGCTTCGCATCTTAATTACTACCATTACACTTCAGTTGTATTATATACCATTATATATTTATTTCTTATATTTGTTTTAATATACAAAAAGAATGTACTTTTTCAGAATATTACCCTACACACAAACATGGCTTATGTTTTTACTTTCTCTACATGTACCATGTACAAAGTGTATATAGAAGATACTGCATTCCTCCAAAAATTCTATATTGAGACTTCATTGAAAATACTCGCTTTGGGATCCCCTCTATAAAAAGCATTTTTAGAAAAAAGTTTGTGTGTGTGTCCCTGTGTCTTTGATTAAACTACCATATATTAAAAATATTATCAAGACAAATAAAATTTGTATCTTGAATTTTCTGAGAATAGCCTCTAAAGACATCTTTCTTTTTTTTTTTTTTTTTAATGAATTTGGCTAAATTCTGCGTAACTGATAAACCGTAAGAGGTAAACAAAAACTTACTACACAAAAATGTAGTTCTCGTTTAAACACATAATTTATGTAATATAGATATTTTCATGGAGTTGACATTGTTGAGCTATTTCTTGTTATTTGTTTCAGTTATAAAATACTTTTAATTTTTCATATTCGAATTTTTCAACTCCTGGCAATGCAAAGAAACGGAATTATTTGATTTCCATATTTCCCTTCTACTTACAAGGAAGCAAGTAATAGGGTAATTTCTGCTAATGTTTATCTCGATTAGTATGGAGTAGATAGACGATTTCTTCAAGAGTAATTTGTTACGAAATGTAAAGAAAGTCACGTGAATGGGACCCATCAGATGTTTACTAAAGTGGTGGATAATAGCACGAGCTCAAGATGATTGTCAAATTTTGGAATGCTCTAATTTCAGATGGGATTTTTAGGAAACTGGATACCTGTTTACAGGATCCAGTTTTAATACATTTCAAATATTTGACAATTGTGTCTCTTAGATTCTTTTAAGAAGCTGAAGCCTGCTACTCCCTTATTATGAAACAATGTTTATGTTTTCTACTTAGTTCCTTATACATAGGCAGAGAAGGTATTGCATTCCACCCAAAATTCTATACTAGGATTTCACTGGAAATGCTGTTTTTAGGCTCCCTGTATCCAAAAGAAGCATTATTTTAATATGACTTCACTAAATTATAAATATATATATATTCATGCTTCTGATTCGTGCTAATTAAGATAAACAGTCTTATTACTTAGTTCCTTGTAAGTACAAGGGAAATAAGGGAGTACACTAGGCTCAAGAGATAGTCAATTCTTTTAAAAGCTGGTTAGGTGATATTAAATGTCGGGACTCTGCTTTGCATGACCAGCAGTAAAATAAAAGAAACAGGAACAAGAAATTGCCGTTTAAGAAACGCTAAAGTAGTTTAAAACTCAAACCAATAGTAAGGAAGATCCCGGAAATGGCTATCTTCAGATGATTTCTAGAAAAAAATCTCATGTATTCCATTTTCTCTACCTGTTCCACAAATTAACGTTCCTTACAAAATAGGTAATGTTCCTATATCTACGTCATGCTATTTAAGATAAACATTAGTTGAAATGGTCTTATTGCTTGCTCCCTTATAAGTAGAAGAAAACTAAGGGAATACATTAGGCCAAATCAATCTTTTAAAACTGGTCGCTATATGAAACAACTGAGCTTTAGTTCGCTTTGCATGGTCCTGTTTGAGAGAAGTCCCATTTAGAAATGTTTATGCTTTTTGGTTTAATGGAATTCATATATTAGCATCTAATGAGTCTAAATTAATTAACATTTATATTAACGTGCAAGTAAAAAACTGTGGGCCCCTGACAAACGTTTATTGGCACCTGCTCAACCCTATTAAGCAAAGAAAATCACTAAAGCACCTTCCCCTTCTCGTAAGAACCCCTATTAATATCAAGAGTGGTTGCACTTTGTCTAAATGGAATACTATAATTACAGCATTATCTCAGACCTATCTTAATGTTTGAATGTTAGCGGGAAATACCTATTTGAGAAATAAACTTATTAAGGAATGTATAACTGACTAAGCAGTACTTTATCTAAAGGAATTGACACTTTTTATTTTGTTTCAAAGAGGAGTTTGACTTTGGTTTATGGAAATATATTTAGTTATATATTCTTTATTTTCCGCTATGGTTTCAGAGAACATGCACAGTTTCAACCAAATTTATGTTCCTTAATTTGCCTTCAGATACTCCAAAAGATGGAAATTTAAGGGGAGTCAAATGAATTTAAATAATTGCTTCTGTTAAATAGAAAAACTATATTATATTATAAATATCTAATGAAAATAAGAATAGCTTAGTGGAGCGTTTGTACTTTAAAGGACTACGGATTGAAATATTGGCTAAACGTAACAAAATTAAAAGTCTTCAGAGTTTTACATATAAATGCAATTGGAATTCGTGGTCTAATGGGGCTTTTCATTCTACCAGTTAAGTAGGTACCACCATGTTAAAAACGAGTATCCTTTGCAGACTTATTGCACGTATTTTTTTTCTTTTATTTTCCTTTCTTCTTTCCTTCAAAATACGTTATTTATTTCAATTGTAAAGCGCATTAAGATTTTAATGGAAAATACGTTTAGAAAAAGTTATATCTGAATAAGCAAATCAAGCTTTAAAAACTAATAAATACTATTTTAAGTTTCAAATCGAAGAAGCAAATTCAATTTTAATATTGCAAGGAATTTAATCTTATCGATTATTTTATCAGTCGTTTAAACACTACTTAGAAAGTAATTATGATATAACATTTAAGTTTTGCGCATAATTTATCGCAGCCACTTCTACAAATATTATACCAAATAGAAACATTAGTTATGCTTATGCAAACCTTTTAGCATCCGTGATATCCGGACATTTTTGAATCCAGTTTAGGATCTATTAAGCGAAATTTTTAAATGTTGCAATCTTTATTAAGTGTACTCAGCATTTTTCACATTTTGAAGTACCTACACAAAATTATATATGTATATTAAATTTATGCAGATGTGGCCTTTATATTTGTGAAGGAAATATTTTGTTACTTTTATTATGCTAACTTGTCAGATTTTCACACGATGCAGAAATCAGAATTTTGAACAAACAGAACGTAAATTTGGTGCCATGTTTAAATACTTGCTTAAAATGTGGTATATAGATCTTTTTGCTCTTCTGTATTCTTCAGAAAAAATTAATCATTTAAAAAACTTACATATTTTTTATATTTAGCCTTGGAAAACAAATTAATTATATTGTAGGGTACTTGATATGGTCATTTTGATTACATTATATTTCGTTTAGCGAGAAGTAATGTTACTACTGCTCCAACAATCGATATTAGTGTCAAGATACCGAAATGCTAACATATCTGTGTGCTCTTAAGGCAATACTGCATAAGCATGGATAAAAGCTCCATTAACTAGGTCATAAGGGCCTTGTTCATCTGAGCTGCTGACATGAGACTTACGACCGACGACATAGTTTTATTTAAAAGTGTAGTAAACTGGAAGATCTACAATGTACAAGGTGATTTGAATGGAGTTTGGATAATTCATGGGTTCTCTCACCGCTATCCATACCTTATGTCTTGATAGTAAAACCCTATGTATCCTCGTACACTTGCGCATTTATTTATAACTCCAGATATTTCAACTCAAAGGTGCACCCTCCTGCACATTAAATCCTGAAGCTACTTGCTTCCCTCTTGCATGTCCAAACAGCTCTACCTTTGGAACTACTACCAATAGAATGCGAAGCGTAGGAGTGATTCCTACCCCATACTGGGTATGCAAGAACATATCTTATATAGATAAACACCTAAACCAATGTTTACCTTATCTACACGTACTATGCACATAATGTATGATAAGTATTGTACACAATGCACCGAAATATGCGAATACGAGATTTAACCGGGAATATATGTTTTGAGATCCCTTAAATAAAAAAAAAAGATTTTTAGAAAAATATCCGTGTGCGTGTCTGTGTGTGTGCGTATGTATGTATGTTAGTGTTTCAATTTGGTATTCTCCAAGGATACAATACGAATATTTTGCAAGAAAACTTCCCATCCCAAACTACCCTTTACATAGAAAAATTTTCGAAATTTTTGTTTTTCTCAAAAATGTTTCGAACGATTTTGATTAAAATACCAAATATTAAAGCCAACTCTATCACCAATAAAATTTATATCTTGAATTTTCTGGAAATAGCTTCTGAAGACCTGTTCATTCTGGATGAATTTAACTGAATTTTGCATAACAAGTAAACCGTAAGAGATAGACAAAACTTACTATACAAAAAATTTAGATCTCTTAAAACACACAATCCAAGCAATTAACATTTTTTTCCACTTGGAGTTGACCGTTTTCGGGACATTCCTGTTTCAGTTTTAAAATACTTAAAAAAATTTATCATGCGGGAACTTCTGGCCACGTAAATAAACGGATTCCAATCCCATACCAACCACATTTTAAAACTTTTGACTGTCGGTTTAGCCTAAAGGATTCCCTTATTTCCCTTCTACTTGCAAGGAACTAAGTAATACGACCGTTTTTGCTAATAGTTATCTCGATTATCATGAGGTAGATAGACGAATATGCTTATCAACAACAATTTGTTACAAATATGTAGAGGAAGTCATATAAAAGGAACAGATCAGATTTTCAAATTAATTAAACTTAAAATTAATTTTTAATTTTCTCTGACTTTTATCTGAAAATGTGAACAAGATTGGTTGAAAATTGAATCGCATAGAACATCTTTAAACGAACAAAAGAAAAACCAAAATCAAATAGAGTAAAAGATATAGGAAGTTAATGAACACTATTATGCAGTGTCTCTTTGGCATTTAAATGGTATCATCTTGAAGCTTTTTAAGGCTTTGAGACCAAAAGTCATAATATTATGTCATTGAAGCTAATAAAGAATTTTTGGATTTAAAAACTATTTCTTCAGTTTTGTTTTAAAACATTTTACCACTTTCAGGTAGGGAAGGTAGGCGCGAGTGTATCTGAAGAAGCAAGAGTATCGCATTTATTTTGTCTACAATACGTATTTTTGGAACCTGCTTTTTTTTCTTCCGTCGCTGTATTCCTTTTTTTTTTTTTTTTTTTTTCCTCTCCCTTTTTTTCCCGCTTTTTCCATTTTCCCAACATTTCCTTTATTTTTCTATTTGGTAACCATTTAGCTTCTAACTCACGCACACATACACATAGTTAGAAACACAGAAACACCCATGCGCAAGGCGAAACTTGAACCCTGGATCCCCTGTGCCACGAAGCACCAAAGCGAGACCTTTACCGAGCGCTGCCGTGGGGACCGGCACCTGTTCGGAGGCCATCAGTGAGAGCTTGGCTATTCAGAAATATGACGGAAACATTGAGGCTCCAGGAAAACCTGAAGTTTTCTCAAGTAAATATTTACTTTAGTCGATTTTGGTGTAAGAACTGATATACCTTAAAGAAGATATATTATATTACGGCAAGTCAATTTCAAATCAGCCTTTATAACTGCTGAAAATACATTATTTCAAGCATATTCTAGTTCAGTGCTGCCAGGATAGCCATGGTAGTCTTTTTAGGCACCAATTTATTCCGAATAGTGGTAGAGGGACAAATAAATACCTAAGAGACTGACAGGATCCATCCACTTGTGCAAAACTATTGTAAACTATGAATGTATTTAGAAGATTTAATGAGTCCATATTCTGACAATATATTAAAGAAGCTGCGACCAAGAGCTTAGTTTAATTATATTAAAATCTGTATTGGAGATATGGTTCGAAACTACTAAACAGTTAAGTGATAGGAGAGAACAGAAGTTGATGCTTAAACGAGATCAGATCTGGTTTAACACAGTCAAAAAGACCTCCCTGAAGTGCATTACCAAACCGAGACAGGTGGCTAAGTCATTTCGTCTGGCATTGGCATTCGGATGGTAGTGGGATCGGTTCCCCGCGGCCGAAATCTCTGATCCATGGGTTTTTCGGGGGTTTTCCATGATCTCGATGGGAATACTGGAGAGGTGTATTTATTCCCCCGAACTTCCTGTAACTTCATTCCATTTTTATTTCACCCCAAACGGTCTGTTTCAGAATTGTAAGTGTCGACGAGGACTGCGGCAGAGGTACCATTTCGTGGTGGTGACTGCGCTTTGGAAATACAGATATCAGCGGCGGGATGGTGCAGTGATTGCCTCATGACTAATGTGGTATTTCGGGACTGAGCCACGGGCTCCTGGCACTCCCCGCGTTGAGATGGAGAACTGCTGTAACTATTAGGAACCCTCCAAGAAGGCTCTCTCTCTGTCCGGATGCCGCCCGCCCTCTGAAATTACAGTCATCTCACCCTTCCTCCAGGGATATGACGTACAATAAATCCACAGCTGCAATGAGGAAGTGAAGAAAACCCTTCCGTAACACTGATATACACACCTGCGACGAAGAACATAGCTTAATTTTATTGAAATCTCTATTGGAGATATGGTGTGAAACTATAAAACAGAAAAGTGATAAGAATGAACAGAATTTGATGCTTAAACAAGATCAGATCTGGTTTAACACTGTTAAAAAACTGCCCTGAAGTACGATATTACCAAGAACTACTCTGCTAACAAGGTTGGCACCTAACAACACCAGCAGTCTTATTATGTAAATCTAGATTAATAAAGAATTGGTAATAAAGCTAAATTGTTTGCTTTAATACATATTTTTATAAACCATGAATATTTTTGTATTTTATTGAGTTAAGTTATATTATTATAAAATGTATTATACTGTATAAATTCAGAAAATTGTTAATTTTAAATAAAGATGGTTACAGTTTTTGCTAAAAATATTCAAAACAGTTCAAGATTCATTTACCCCGCTCATTTCTTAATGTATTTTTATATTACTTTCTCTACACGTACCATGTACATAGTGAATAGAGAAGTTATTGTAATGCACCCAAAAATTCGATACCGATATTTTACCGGAAATACATGTTTTGAGACTCCCTGAATCCAAAAAAAAACATTTTTAGAAACATGTCCATGTGTGTCTGTCTGTCTGCCTGTATGTTTGTGTGTGTGCGTGTGTCTGTGGGCAGCATAGCTCAAAAACGAAAAGACTGTTAAAAACCAAACTTGGTATTTAGGTTTGGTATCTTCCAAGGATGCGACACGAAGATTTTGAAGAAAATCCCCCCCACCCTCAACTACCTTTTACATGGAATTTTTTCGAGATTTTTGAATTACTAAAAAATGGCTCTAATGATTTTGATTAAAATGTCATATATTAAAGATATTTACAGACAAATAAAATGTATATCTCGAATTTTCTGGGAATAGCCTCTGAAGACTACTTTATTCTGCATGAATTTTACAGAATTTTGTATAACTGCTAAACCATAAGAGATGGACAAATGCTTATCACACTAAAATGTAGAGCACGTTAAAACACACAATTTATATCCTATACATTTTTTTCGTGAGTTGATTGCTTTTCAGATATTTCTTGTTTTTTGGTTTCAGCTTTAAAAACTTATACTTTTTTCATAAGGAATCTGTCAACTCCTGTCCATACAAACAAAAGAACTTCAGTCACATAGCAACCAGCTTTTGACTATCACTTTAACCTATGGTACTCCCTTATTTCGCTTCTACTTACAAGGAAGCAAGCAATAAGACTGTCTTAGCTATTTTTTTCTTGGTTAGCATGATGTAAATAGAAGCATAAGCTTTTTAACAATAATTTGTTACAGAGATGTAGAGAAAGTCATGTGAATGGAACACACCAGATTTTGTTTAGAAAAAAATAGACCAAAATATTTTAACATAGACATTTATGATTATGAATGTACTGGCAGTTAGTTAACATATTTCTGAAAATAAACTTAACTACCTCGTACATTAGAAACGAAAAAAAGAAAAAGAAACGATTTGCCCCCGTCTTCCCAATAGGTCACCCTTAAGAGTGGAAGTGCACATTTTAGCAGCTTCAACATAGGAAAACTTGCTTTATACTTGCAAAAGCCGCAGTATTACAGAAGTAAATTGCTATTAATTTTACTTATATTTGAAACAGTTGTGTTGTAGTACATAGGCTACCAGATCTCAGGACAATCACAATATACAGATGTTCACACCTTTGCTACAAAGAGATAAAGAAAGAGGAAACAGAGACACGTACACTTGTGGAAGCTTGGGTCACCAATGCCTGCTGCTGGAGAAACGGTAGCAGCAAGTGGCTCGTATTTTAGAGCCCCCCCCCAACCCTTACCCAGAGAAACTTTGGTGGAGACAGAGAGGGTAGATACTCCTGCCTGTAAACTGGCCTTTAACGTCACATACTCGCATTTTCTCCTCTCCAGGGTAACCTTGATTTCTAACGACTGTTAAAAGCTCTTTACTGTCCCTGTGTTAGGTGGTGGTATAGGATCCATCACACGAAAGTGTCTGCCAACATTTCCTTTTTTGGATCCAGATTCATTATGCAGTGAAACCTTCCAAATGTAACCTTTGACTTTGACTATTGCTTTACTTGGATTGTATTATTATTATTATTATTATTATTATTATTAAATGTCGGCAATGTTAACATGGTATATAATGCAGATCTTAATATTTACATTGAAATCGAAGGTTGTTTTCGTAATATTCTGAACGAGCGATGTTTTCACCTTTAGTATGATAACTTCCTCTGCACAATTGCTCTTTAACGCAGACTTGCTATAACCTTTCAGAAATAGGATGTTAAAAATACTCGCACATTGTAAATATAAAACAAGTTAAACATCAGTTTCATAGTTATAGAGAATGCAAGGTAAGGGTTTTAAAAAATGTTACAAACAGGAATAGTGGGAAACTTTTTTTAGGCATTTTTAGAAGGGGATTGTTGCTGGCAAATATTTTTTGTTCTGCAGTTACAGGCGTGAAACAAATTTACGTGTCGACTATGCCGATTTAAATTGCAAAAACACATGCTTATTTAAAAATACAATCAAAGACAAAGAATGCATTTCAATAATTTCCGAAAGTCTTACATCTAGTAAAAATTTCCTTTTTTGCTGCAAAAAGTTCTGGAAAGATACAGTGGGAGAATTTTCTAAATTATTCCAAAATGTACTGGAAGATTTTTTCCTACTTCATCAATGTCATGTAGTAGGGTCGAAACATGCTTTTAAAGTTTCAAAATTGGCTATGCTCCGGTCAAACCCAGTACAAAGGACATCTGAGAGAGCTGGAAAGATAATGTACCCAAAGGAAAGCATTTTGTATCTGGACAAAGGAAACCAATTGCAGCAGTGATAACATTGACCAGATAAAGAGCAATCCCATTTCCAACAGCCCAATCATCTCATGAGAATGCTGCGTCATCACGTTAATCCCTCTTAGTCAAAAGTTAGTTTCTGTCTTAGCTAGGAGAAAGCTGCTCTTGATAGACCCAGAAAATAGCGGGCTTCTCCCATGAGGCTACAACATTGTACTACCAGGGATAACATGGCAAGGGGACTGTGGAAGTTCATTAAGGCCAGTCGCTGGAGGAATTATTTAGCTCTTGGGGTGCGAGAATATCTGAAATCAACACTGATGGTATAAATGATACATGCCAGTGATTCTCTCGACTTTTCGAAAAAGAGAGCGCAATAGCTGTAAAATGGGATCCGAATTGACGAACATTTTAGCCGCATAGGTTTTATTTCCATTAAAAAAAACATAGGGATTTAAATTTTTGCAAGTACATAAGTGGTGGCATGGGGCTATTGCACTTGAGTCCTGAATTCGAAGTCCTTTCACAGAAAATGCCTTTTTTTGATATTCTCTAAGGGGGACAAAGGGAACCGTACAAATCATTTTTTAAAAAACAAAAGTCTTAAGAATGTAATTTTTCGAATACAGCGTAGATATAACTTAGGCTTGCAGGGTCAAGACTTTCAGAGACTGTTTCAGTGAAGGATGTGTGTAATATATTTCCCTAAAATTGGCGTTGGCTTTAATGGCTGTGGTTTTAAGTCAGCATCAGTTTTCATTCTTGCAAAATAATACATAACTGGTGAATGATTTACTGCAGGAGCTCTGTAGACATTTTCAAAACATATGATTTAAATCTAGGAATATCTTAGGTAATTTGCAAGCTCCAAAAATTCTTTGTTGTTGATTTAAATTTTTCCATGTTTAAAGGAGCATCAAGTAGGAACTTTGGAATGTTACATTACTGTTATTTTGCTACTCAAATGCTAATGGTTATCGTCATTTTGAACCAATCAACTACCAGACGCCAGGACTGTCCTCGTTGACTAAAGATTTCCCCAGATTTTCCTCAGCCATCGTAGCCCGAGGAGTTACCCTCTTTAACCTGGAACTTTTCTTTCCATAATGTCCTTTCCCATTTATTAGTTCATTTCATGTAATCATTCGTCCAAGTATCTGTGTCATATGTAGGAAGAACGGGCGTTAAGCACTACTACTACATCTGGGTAAAACAAACTCTTCATATCTTACAACTACGAGTACTTATTGTCAATAACATTAACTGTTTAAAAATAATATTTTATAGAATCCTAGCATTAGGAAAATGTTTTTATGATGGACAGATCGTATTAATTGATTCTTTAATCTAACAAAATGAAAAATGAGAGAAGAAGAAGAAAAACACTCCGCGGTTTTCTATTACTAAACACTTTTGATTCCTTGGTTTGGCAATGGAAGCAATGATTACAATACCCAAAAAGTTTTGTTACAACAATTCGACATAAATTGAGAGCCGAAGTTTTATTTCTTCCTGATGTGACCAAGGAAAATAATTTCTACTTTAACACTTGCTACTCATAATTTTAAGTTGTATATGTCTTTCGATTTTAAATGAAAATATGGGAGCCCACCTCTGAAGTGTGAGGTCAGCGTGTCCATCTCACATTCAAAAGGTCCCGAGTTCGAATCTTGGTAATGGTGAGTTACCATATAAGTTTTCCCTTATCGAGTAACTTTTAAACTCCATTGCTCCCGGGCTCATTTGAACACAGTTTTCACCGTTTTCATTTATCATCCAATATGACCTACCAAATGAGAAAATGCAGTGCCCTAGACGTAAAACAGATTGATCTGAACCCCTCTTTACTTTCGATGAGTCATACTGATAATATTAACTAAACAACTGCCCCGGAAACTACGACGTATGAAATGCATGCTATTCAGCCCTCTGTACATTTAAACAATTTAAATTGAGTTTTGTTTATGGACACTTTTTAACTGCTGTGGCTCTTATTCTCTCATTCTATATAGGGCGAAAAAAAAAAAAACGGTTCGTTTTACTCAGAGCCCTCTTGATCTGGCTTGAGATTCTTTTACGTATCGTAAATCTACAACCGACTCTAATCCTTTCCGAAGCAATCCATGCTAGGATTTTTACGCCCGAAAAAAATTCATCGCCCTCCACTAGATTTGAACCCGCGACCTTGGCAATCATAAACTAGAATTTTACCCTTAGACATAGGACAAACTTGTCTATTTGAGTATTATATAAGGCAACAGAAAAAAACTCATTTATTATATTTTGTCTTAGTTTTCAAAAGTATAGTTCATGTAAAACATCCAACGGTGTCTACATATATAATTATTGTATAAATAATTATAGAACAGTCATCATATGAATAAATGTTCTTAAACAACGTGGGATCTTTAATAATTTTCTCAGGGTGTAACGAAAAGCGCTGCACTGAAAGGTAAGCAGAAAGAAATGTTGCTGTGATACAGCGTGCTGCTAGTAGCTCCTTTTGATTCGCGACGATGCCGAGTAAAGCGAAGCTGAGCTGAAGCAAGCCTATCGGATGATAGATGAGCAAGCGCTGCTGGAAAGGGAGGCATCATCCATCTTAGTTGCAATGCATCATGGGATGTGGATGGCGGAGGGTGAAAGCTATGGAGGGGGTGGGGATGAGGTACACAGAGAAAAGAAAAGGAAATGGAAAAAAAAGTGACGGAAGTCCGATCTTATCCAAAGATCCTTTTCCCCCAGCATCCGACTGGAGTGTTTCTTCTTTTACAATCCTCTTTCCCACCCCATACCACCCAGACCCACTCGCATCCAACCCGCTCTCCCGTCTTATCTCATCTTACCCTATTCCTATTTTCTGTATACTTTCATTATCTCGTCCGGTTTGTGTACCTTTTTCCCCCTCAGTTCGTTTTCTCCTCAGCAGTACCGCATTTCGTGCTTTGCACTTTCTATCCATCCATCTGCTGCAATCGCTTTGAAATTCAGACATCCGAACAAATTAAGGAAATTATTATTGTTTTTAATTTTTCATTCGTATAACCCCTTTTAACTTCTTTTTCATATCAGGGGCTTTGACTTGAGAGCAACTGATGTTTTGCTCGCTGTAGAGCTTCTTATCATTGGTTTTATCATTTTTAACATTAAAGGCACTCCCGTTCACACCAGACTCTGTGGGGGATAGGATATAATTCTGGTAAAGGAAAATTGTCCATCTGAGCCGGGAATCAAAACCGGGACCTCTGGGTTGAGATACCAGACCGATGACTACTCGACCACAACGGCAGTGAAGGATATTATAATTAGTAAAGATGGCAATGATACCTTCGGGTACACTTAGTTTGAAAGTTAGTGGTCATCAAGCAATGAAAATATTTTATTAAACATTATTTTTAGTTGGCTTATAACTAAATTTGATGGACTTTTTTATCTTCCTGAAGCATACACAGGGCAGTAAATAAATATTCGTTTTACAACAATGAGGTTGCCTTTAATCCTTTTGGTAATTATTTCAAAATATGATCCATCCATTCATCCGCCCGACCGCCTGCCCGCCCATCCATCCATCCATCCATCCATCCATCCATCCATCCACCTGCGCACATTGCTTCTAACTTCGCACATATTTAAACAAAACAAATAAAGTATTAATATTGGTAGAGCTGGGAACGTAAAATAATTAATGCAGTCCTTTGGATAATATATATTACAAGTACAGAGTATAAAGTAGATTATTTTACTTCCAGACTGAAATTGTACTCAGATAACTCTTACAATGGAGTCTTTAAGTTACCAAGCGCGACAAATATCCGGAGAGTACAAGGTACAAGGTTATAATAAAAGTAGATCAGGTGTATGTACTTATAATTTTTCAGGTATCCGAATTTATATGACATTTATGTTAGTAATAATCAATTTGTTTCAAAACTACTGGACAGTCTATCTGCTGTTTTCTTGTTTTAATGTGTATTTTTTTCTACCTGTTTAGATCTTCCAACCTTTCATTATATTTCAGTAATTTTTTTTTACAGTTTCTCACAATGCCATTTTGCTTAGTAAAAATTCCTTTGGTTTTAGTTATATTCTAATATATTTGCATTTACACAGTAATAGACCGTTAATATAACATAAGCGATTATAAGATTATAAGTGCGTGGATATATGCTGGGCATAACATTTCTTATTCTTTCCAAGACAATTAGAACAAGAGGATGCGACAGCAGCTTAAAAATTCAGGTGTTTTACAATGCTTTTACTGTCAATGTGGTTAATTTTTATATCTGTTCTATAAAGAGAGCCAGTTTGCCGAAAATGTTTCATTACACATTTCGTTGCAGGCACTTACATACAAGAGTCCGTTGTACAGTTCAACGGCTGCTTCTAGTCAGCAAGTAACGGCGGAAACCTGTAATACCGTGTAGTGAAACATAAGCAAGGAAAGAATTACTCCTCGTGTATATAAAAAGTTACAGGAGAGGTGTGACATCAAAAGTTATACGCTGGTTTTAAAATTTCACACTCTTTCCACAAAACCAGGAGAATCACCTGAATGGTGACAGCAATTCAACACATGCCAAACATGCCAAACATTGAATAATTCAAACGAATAACGGATATGGGAAAATGTATGATGCCAAAAAAGGATACTCAAAATAAATGGTATGCTTTAAGAGACTTATTCCTTTATGAAACAAGAATCTCTTATGGGTTACTGTGCACAATTAGACACATTCATTCAGAATGAAGAAGACTTTACAGTAATTTTCAGAAAATGTTATTTAACCCTGCATTTTATTTTTCATGCTGTATACATATATGGTCGTCTCCTTAGCGCGGTGGTAGCGCAGCTGCTTACCAAGCGGGAGACCTGGGTTCGATCCCCAGTACCGCGTGGGGATTTTTCCCCCGCTGGGAGACCTGGACCGGGGTGCACTCAGCCTCGTAAGGTCCCTGGGGGGCCAATTGAGGAGCTACTTGATGGAGAAGTAGCGGCTCCAGGTCATGAGGACCGCATTAACCGGCCGGGGAGGACTCGAGGAACTGACCACGTCTCACCCTCCAATACTGCACCCTATCCATGACGTCTGTAGTGGACCGAGATGGGGGACGCAGCGGCCGGGCGGTAGGCCAAGGTTCCCCGTGAGCTGTCGTGCCATGGAGTTATTATGTATACATATATACGTGTTGACAAAAACTTACTTTCTAAAGTAAGTACCTTTGTATGATGTGCTATTGCACAATGCTGACATTATGTACATATATTATTTTTGTTTTATATGGTTGGTGTATGTCAAACAAAGGTTACATATATTATTATTTCTTAATTTTAAATTAAATTTCTGTTACAATATGTGTGTTCATTGCCTGAGATATTCAAAATACTGCCCATTTGCTTGTGGACAGTGTCTCACTCTATCTCGATATTTTTATGTCACTCTTAAAAGTGTTGCTGGGGCAGTATTCTTAATAGTATAAGTGATCCTTTGTTTTAACACGTCTAAAGTTATGGGCTTTGCATGAAAAAAAATCTGCTTTGCATATGCTCATAGAAAAAATTAAGGGTTGTGCGGCCACGACTGAGGTCTATCTCATCCAATCCATTACCACCAAACATCTCATAATGTGCCGTGGCTGCATCTTATAGAAACCACATTCTTAACAGTTTCTTCAGTGACATACGATCCAAGAACTCTTGTAGAGTGGTGTCCAGCAATTCCCTATATGTATTCATTCTGGTTTACATTTCCATCAAAGAAATGTGGTTCAATATCCATATCATCAATTATTCCATACCAGAGCATAACTTTAGGGTCATTTGATTCTTACATCCATTTTGGGATTTCTCTGGACCAATATAGTACATTTTGTATATGAGCGTACCCATCCAAAAAGAATAGCCATTCGTCACTGAACAGGATATGCTGAAGGAAGAATCTTGTCATCACTTGCAATATGTTTTGCAAACTTGCAATGTGTTTGCCTCTTGGGTGGCTCCTCTTCGTGCAATATGATGAACATGCTGTAATTTATACGAGAGAAAAATGCTGATTTTAGTATTTTGCTACAGATTCTGATACCACCTTCTCGAGCCACATAGCGCATTGATCTTTTAGGGTCATCTTCGCAATCACATTTATTGCATTCTGTACGTTTATAGCAGATTTGGTACAGCCACTTCGCTTCTTGCCGAGTACAATGAAAGTTGTCTTAAATTTATGCAATAATTTGGCAACATTCTGGTATGATGGTATTGGAGTTTCTGGGTGAGGACAATGAAACTCAGCTTCTCTTACCGTTCTATATTTGTCCCTACAAAGAATACTAGCTCTAATGACTGTTCAAGAAACAACATTATCTTACTTCAATTCTCAATAAATGCATTCCATTGTAACAGCATGTTTTAATTCATTGTCAACTTAAAAGCTTGTTTGAAGCTAAACAAACACAACAAATAATGGTTGTGTATTGTTGTTTACTATTGTCTACTCCAACTTATAGTCCTTTTAATCCACAGAAACTAATTTAGAAAATGTGAAAGATAAGAATGCTTAGGATATCAAAATAAAATAAGAAAGCAAATAAAAGACAATGATAAATAAGCAAATAATGTGAACTTGTACAATTATACATATCCAGTTTACAAAGGTGTGCATACTCCAATATATTTAAACAGGGAATGTTTCCCATTTGTCAAAATGACTTTTGTGTCACTCGGTGATATTCATATAAAACCAAGACTGGAATTAATAACAAACACACATCCAAAACAAATGCATAAGTAGCAGTCATACAAACTCAAGACATAACCCAAATGCTGTACATTATGTTAGGAGTTAGATATTTTTATAAGTGGTATGTTAATATATATCCACTTCGGTGTGTCAGTTGTTTTTTTTTTTTTTTTTTTTTTCCTTCGTTTAACAGCTTTCTCACAAACTAATCAAATAATTTACTACCAGATATTTTTGCATGGTATTAACTTGGCCGCGAAATGAAGAGAACGCCTGTCAGTATAGACTGTCCTTTTGTTTCCACGTTTTACCAGGTAGAGCGGGCCTAGGTAGTGTGAGTTCAGTGGCCTTTCATAAAGCATTCGAACTCATTTCCAATACAGCATTCGTTACCACGAGATCTGCCTCAAGCTACGCCTTCCTACCCGCCATCCCGGGAAAAATAAACAAGTATGTGTCACGTTTACTTGGAGGTATTAACCAACTTGAAAGCATAGTGCTATTAATAAGTAAAATTATCAATGTTCTCAATTATCAATATAAATATCTGCGCTTATACTCAAATCCCTAACAGCCTGTATATGAGAATATAAAACTCTTTTGAGGCTAAGAGAAAGCTTCAATGTGACATAAATGAATCAAATTTACAGGATGGCATTAAGTGTTACAGATGAACTCTTCAATGATTAGAAAAATCAAAAGACCAGAATTCCAGATTTGTTGGAGCATTGAGCCTTCTAAATTATGGCATGGAAACTATTTCCACGTGGCCCCTTAGGGGCATCAAGGAGCCAACCTTTGAATTTTAAATGGAACCATGATACTATTTTAATTTTAAGATTTCACTCAGTAAACTAAGCACCGCTTACTAAAGAATATATTTTTACTTTCTCTAGTGTGTATCTGCATACAATGTACATAGTAGCCAGAGAAGGTATTGTATGGCACCCTAAAATTTGGTGTAGGGACTCCAGTGGAAATATGTGTTTTGAGGTCCCCTGAATTCGAAAAAAGTTTTAGAAAAAGGTCTGGTGCTTGTGAGCAACATAGCTCAAAAGCAAAAATATCGTTAAATACCAAACTTGATATTTATGCTTAGTATCTTCCAAGAATGCGAACCTCCTACTGTCCATAGGAAAATAAATCCTAGAGCTCATATTGATGCAGGACTGAAGATAAACTTAGATCCATATATTGTTGCGAGTCAACTAAAAATTTTAATTCCGAATGGTACGAAGATTTTTCAAGAAAATTCCCCCACCACAAACTGCCCTTTACATAGTATTGGTTCTAATTGTTTTTCACACAAGCCGTGTGTAGGACAGGAGTTAGATAGGTAGAGTCAGACTGAAAAATTCAATGCCAACCGAATAGAGATTGGGAGATCAGTGATTCAAATCCTGGCTATGGCAATGAATTTTTCAGTCTGACTCTACCTATCCTACTCTCTATATGGAATATTTTATGATTTGTTTTCTCAAAAATGGCTCTAACGATTTTGATTAAAGTACCTTATTTTAAAGATGTTTACATAACAAAGAAAATGTATATTATGCATTTTCTGGGATTATCCTCTGAAGACCTTTCTATTCTGGATAAATTTAGCAGAATTTTGATAGTGGTTAAACAGTAAGAGATATACAAAAACTTACTATACAAAAAATGTATACCACTTTAAAACACACAATTTATGTCATATAAGCTTTTCTCGTAGAGTCAACCGTTTTCAGGATATTCATTATTATTAGTTTTAAATTTAAACTTACTTTTCTTAAACGAGACCATGCAAATCGAACCGAACCTCAAGTGCTTCACATAACGACCAGTTTTTAAAAGATATTATCGCTTTAGCCTAATGTGATTCCTTATTTACCTTCTACCTACAAGGAAGCAATTAATAAGATCAATTCTGTTAATGTTTATGTCAATTAGTATTATCTGTAAAGAAAAAAATAATCTTTCGTAAGAATAGTTTATATATGATACAGCTAGAGACAGGTATATGAATGAAAACATTCAATTTTTTGTCTAAATTAATTGCTGAGTTGTTTATGATAGTTTTGTTGAAGTACAGCAGTAGAAAAGAATACTAAATGAATAATTAAGTCAATAAATACCATGACTGCTTTAAATTACTTTATTTAGATATTCAATGAGCAATGATTTAATATTTTGTTAATAAATAACTGAATAATAAGAAACTAAACCTAAACCACCTGCACCTAATAAAACTCTATTCAAATTAGGACTAATGATTAAATATATTAATAACAAATATTTAAGGTAAAATCATAAATCGATTAAGTGTTTGCAGAGTACCCTCTTTAATATTTAAGCAGATGGTTTTTCTTAGTAAGACCCATGGATATTTTTCATATCACAATTTGGAAGGACCCTTGCTCCAATAAGATTTGGTTTGTGTATTATACCTATAATTTCTTTCGGTGAAATTTCCACATAACATTTTTAGGTGAAATAAAGTTTTAACTAACATAGATTGGTGGTAGCAAAAGTAGAAACAAACCTCTTAACCTATGTTAATAAAGGGTGCCAGAGTTCGTTCAAGTTTAAAGTCCGAGGTTGATTCCCGACTTTATACTCTTTATGCTCTTTTATACCATCAACATTCTCAACATTACACATAATGGAAAAAATTCGATTACTAGATAAACTTTAAATTACCAGGGATATGGAAAAAGAAAACTAGGAATACGTAATAATGTAAAACGAGGTTTACTATTTTTAATACCCTTAGATCTGTGCCTTATAAATACGTAAAATTAAAATTGTAAATATTTTGCATATTTCTAGTTCTAAAAAGGAACAGCTCACTCTAAACCAAGAAGTTTAGGATTCTTTATTCAAAAGCTTTGTCATTCATCCTCCCTTCTGTGTACAAAACTGGAGACAAACTTGCTGTCTATCAATAGGGTTCTAAATTCTTTTTTGTCTCTTTGCTCCCATTCTTTTGGGGTGTCGTGCTGGCTGGTTTCAGGAGGGTTGACGGCCTAGGAAAAGAGGGTCGAATAGAAGTTAACAAATGGCCGCCTTCTTTTGTTGAGGGACCGAATGAAGAGGAAACTGAACGAAAAAAGCGAAAAGAAAGCACGGAGGACATAAGAACACAGAAACGAAATAAGAGCTGAGGTCATTTGGAGAAAATACTCCAGAGGAAGAAAATCAAGTGAGTGAATATCGGCGGCTTTGACTCGAGGCTTGGTTTACCCTTTAACGAACAGCAGCATTCTTAGACGAAGAATCGTTGTTATTTTATTCTTACAGCTGACTTTTCTCCGTTGAACGGTTATAGGCTTTCATATACTAACTGAAAACGTTTCGAATATCTCTAACAACAGATTAGTTTCAAACAAATTCTGTATGTAAATAAATATCTTAATTATGGATAATGCATTTTCGAAACATAATATTAAAAAAAAACACTTCCTAAAATGTATAAGAGAAACATGCTAAAAAGGTGACTTTCTCTGAAGGGTAATCAGCTGTACTTTGTAAACTTTTCCCCCCCAAAAATCCAAACATTTCAAAAAAAACTTTATAATTCCCATTCACATGAGTCTCACCACCTATTTTGCAACAAAATATTATTAGAAAAGCTTATTCTTCTCTCTTTTTCATACTAATTGAGATAAAAATTAGCAGAACTGGTCGTATTACTTATTTCTTTGAGGCAGCTTTGACAGAAATAAGAGAGTGCACTAGATTAAACTGCTGGTTACATCTTTTAAAAGCTAGCCACTATGTGATATAATTGAAATTTAGTTCTCTTTGCATGGAAGGGATTAAAACAAAAGAAAAGGCGGATGAAGACTACCTTTTTGAGTACCCAATAAACATTAGAACATTAAAACAAATAGTAAGGTATATCTGGGTAATGGTTTCCTGCACAAAAACGTATTTGATATAAATTATATGTTTTCACGAGATCTACATTTTTGGGGGAAGTAAGTTTTATCATTCTCTTACAGTTTATTAGTTAAGCAAAAGTCATCCAGAATGGATAGCACTTCGGGGGCTATATCCAGAAAATTCAAGATAAAAATATCTTAAACATATGGTATTTTAATTAAAATCGCTAGTTCTTGTAAAGGGTAGTTTAGGGTGGCGAATTTTATTTAAACTCTCCGTGTTACATCCGAGGAAGATGCCGAAACCTTAATATTAGGTTTCGTTTTTAATTTATTTTTTGTTTTTGAGTTATGCTGTTCAAGACACTTGGAAAGACCATGTCAGCTTTTTCTAATATTTTTATCCAGGGAACCACAAAAGATGTGCTTTAGAGGTGGTCAAAATCCGTGCCACTCTCGTTTCACCCGTAGGCCACGCCACTCACGAGAGTGTGGCAACGAGAATCTCGTGTAATGAGAACAAGTGCACACGAGCGGGGCGATTCAGTATTCTCGTAACTACAGGAGAAGTAGGTTGACGTATGATCCGTAGTACATATAAACTGGTTACGTAATAACTAGGGCTCGGAGTTTTAGGTTTTAACCTAATTTTTCCCTTTGTAAGTAAGTTAGAAGTTTTCAAAGTGCTTTTATGTGTCAAGTCGTTTGGGTGCTAATGTGGTAATCTTATGATATAACGTAAAGAACTTAATTTGCGAGTTTCCACACATTACACCGTAGTAGAAAAAACCGCTACATTGTCTAGCTATTAATGAAACTTATGAGTCTTGAGAGTAATCGAGAATCTCGTACGCTCATTTGTCAAGCGTTCTGCTGCCAGCTATGTATTCAGCTCCGTCTACTGATTGCGAGATGCGTGCTTAGCGGCTGCGAGAAACGAGCGAGATTGAAAGCTGACTTTACCGGCTCTAGTGTATTTTCATTGAAATCTCGATATGGAATTTTTGGACGGAATGCAATTACCTTCTCTTCCTACTTTGTATGCGCTAGAGAAAGTAATAATTTCCCCAAAAGTATTAAATTAATTGGTTTTACTTCGAATAAGCACATTAAAACTTTAGCTTCAATTCCTGCCATGGATTTTGCTCTCAGTGTTTTTACAAGCTTCTGCACGTGATAATTTAAAAGTCAAAGATCACACAGTTTAATCGCTGTATTTACATTTAACCTTTTACTCAATTTTATATTTTCTTATACGTTTTGCACAATGCCACACGACATTCTTTAAACGAATCTTGTTAAAATTTTCAGTACAAAATCAGAGAGAATGAAATTAAAAAACTGGCATTAGATTGTTGCTACCTTTCAAATAGATTAACATATGACATAATGATAGAAACCACAAAGGACTAATTTTTAAGATATTATAGATCAAGATTTGTTTTTGGGAGACAAATCAGAATTGTGAATAAAATTCTATCCTCCAGTTTTGTACATTAGTATTTAGCTAGATGGTAGTATTTTTTATTTTTCTCAAAATTATTATTTCTGCAACATTTGGAACACCTAAATTATTAGCATTATTAAAGTAAAACGAGCCCATGTAGGACCTACACCCCAAATTTATACATGAATGTCTAGGGTCAGAAGCCATTTGAGGAACAGACGAGACGACCTTGATTGAGATCGATCCTTAGCGATCTGAAGAGAGCTCAGACTTGGTATCGTTTAAGGGCTCGAAGCCCTAGATTCTGAGGTGGGAGGCTGTGAAATTTAAAACACATTAGTAATTGATGTAGAGTAGCATGTAGTAGAGAAATTTGAAAGTTTATATAAAAGCTTCAAGATTTAAAACTTTCACCTGTGGGTACCCTTAAACTTCTTTTCTTAGTTTCCGCCAATTTAAACTGATCTTCATGGTACATATTTGTTTTTTCTAGCATTATGTGGCCGATCCTTATGGCTACGCTCGCTCTAGCTCTGTTGCTTCGCGGTGCAGGGGATCGCAAGTCCGAGTCGAATTTTTGGTGTGTTTCTGTGTTTGTGTTCTAAGTCATTCTCTCTCGCATGCTATAAAGTTTATCCAGATTTCTATTTCCAATCAGAGGATAATTCATTATTTATTTATTTATTTTAATTTACTTTCTATCATTCTCTCAATATATAATCCTTCCTTACATTCGACTTTCTTCTATTTTATCAATTTCATTCATAAGATTTTAAAATCTGATCTTATTGTTTCATTCTTTGCGAGTATTTTATCCATTACAACTTATCTCATGAATTTCATTTCTACTGCCTATGTGCGTGATTTTTGTTTCATGTTGTTGCTCATGATTCAGAACCTTGTACAAGAGTAAGCCAGCCACAACTTTCTAGACCTTCATTTGTGTTTCCTTTCTTCACCAAGTTCTTCCAACTTTTCCACAGATGTCTTGAAATCTATTAAATGTTTCTCAATGCATTTGCAATAATGATAACTATCGTATCGGATACTTGTAGTGGTATATTAGTGTTAACACTTTCTCATTTTCTTCTTATCACTATTATTATATTAATATCATTATCGATCTAACCAGATTCTTCTCTTATATTTACATATAATTAAATTGTGGAGTAATTGCATTTTGTCTAAATCTAATCAGATTTTCGGTATACGTTTTTTTGAAGCTGTAGAGATTTAAAAAATCTTAATTTTCTAATAATTATTGTATTTAGGACTTTAATAATTTGATAGAATATAATTGCTTTTTAAAACATTAAGATATTGAATATATTTATAATTTTTTCTGAAAGAAAGTTTGAATCCTACCAAAATATAATCTTAGATCCTAAAAGTTGTATTTGAGAAATAATATATATAAACGTAAAAGTTATAATTTGTTAAATTTTCATCTCGTGGAACATTTTATAAACGATTCCACTTTCACCTCTTTAAAATAACTTTCTTCGAAAATTAAATATATTCTGCTGTAAATGCTGAAAAACTTTTAAATAGATTCAATAAAATGTGTTAAAAATTCGGGACCTAAAACCCTTTGGCATATTTCACACATGGAGCAGTGCAAATAAAACAATTATACTGGCATAATCAAGGTTAACTATTAGGGATTTAAAGTAACCTCCAAGACTATAAGTCCCTATTGGAGAAATTTAATTTAAAAATGTGATATATTCCACTCAAATGGCTTTCTCTAGCTATTCCACAAATGCATTGTTCTTAGAAAAGAATATTCTTTTATCTACTCCACGCTAATTCAGATAAACCTTAACAGAGTTGGTTTTATTACTTGCTTCTTTGTAAGCAGAACGGAAATCAGGAAGTACACTAAGCTAAAGCGGTAGTCAATCGCTTTCCATGATCAGCAGTAAAACCAGAGAGAGAGTTGAGCAATATCTCGAAAGCGGTCAACGTACCTGAAGAACATATATGACAGAAATTACATATTTTAATGTGTCTGCTTTTTTGCAGTAAATTTTTGTGTTCTATTGCGATTTATCAGTTATGAAAAATTCAGCAAAATTCATTCAGAATAAGGAGGTCTTCAGAGGCTACTCCCAGAAAATACAAGATATAAACTTTTTTGTGAAGTAAATATCTTTAATATACCATATTTTAATCAAAATCATTAGAACCATTTTTGAGAAAAGCAACATTTTCAAAAATTTTTCCATGTAAACGATAGTTTGGGAAGGGGAATTTTTTTATAAATCTTCGTGTCTTCTTATAAATCCTTGGAAGATACTAAATATAAATACCAAGTTTGGTATTTAACGGTCTTTCGTTTTTGAGCTTTGCTGTCCATAGATACACACAAGACATACGCGCAAGTGCGTGAAAATTGTATCTAATCATTTTTACTTGGGGGACATCAAAACATACATTTCCGGTGAAATCCTGACATCGAATTTTAATTTGGAATATACTATCTTCTCTAGCTACATGCATTTTGTTTGTACATACGTGTCAGAGAGAGAGAAAGAGAGAGAGAGAGACAGAGAGAGAGAGAGAGAGAGAGAGAGAGAGTAAAAAATACCTTATGGTTTACTGGTAAAAATGTCCGAAACATGCCAGTGTAAATGTGAATCGGCTGAGAATTTAATATCCTGCCAGCTAGTTGCCATGGTAACAGTTGGTCAAAATAGCAGGACGGTATGCTGAAATTTGTGGTTAAAATTTCGGTTATTATTAGTATTTCATTCTAATCATATCTTTCTAACATTAAAATGGTTAAAAGTAATAGGGTTTACTTATGTTAAAACATAACATCTGTTTAATAACATTCAAGAAAAGTAGTATTTATAGGTTTAGCCATAAATGACAAAAGAGATAGGGTGAGGTAAGAAGGGAAAAGAGTAGTCGGTGGCGGGTAGATATCAGACGGTTGAGAGGGAAAGCTAGAAATTCAGGAAAAAGTGTAGTGTTATTTTTTGGACGCTCTTTAACTACTGTGGTTCTCAGCGTCCCATTCTAACTTGGGCGTGAAAGACCGCTTAAATTTGCTCAGAGGCCTCTCTGTCTACGACACGGGACCAACGGCTGTAATTCCCTTCCGAAGGAAGTCATGCTAAGGATTTTTAAACCCGAAAAAATTCATCGTCCTCCCCCGGGTTTGAACCCGCGACCTTGGGTATATGAAGTTAGCATGGTAATCAGTACACCACGGAGGGTGACAGAAAATGAGGGAGATCCAGAGGATGTTAGAAGTAGACAGACGCAGGAGCACCCAGTAGTTGGAGCACAGCATCGCAGACAAGCTATATTGAGCCCTTTGAGTTTCCAACATAACCCCTGATAGGAAAATATGAGGTCCCAAAAGCGGCAAATTACGTATGAAGGCAAGGACAGCGTCCCTAATGATTTCAAAATGACCCCAATTGTAACATTGAGTAGTACTCCCTTAGCCGTCCATAACCTGGAGGAACAGGCGAGACACTTCCAGAAAGGATAGGGGCCCCAACGCCAGGGGGAAGTCTTTCCATAGCAAAAATACCACCGTCCTATTGCAACACACAAACCGCCGTCGCCTGGTCCTAAAATCTAGAAACAGATGAGATGAAATGGTGGGTAGAGTAAATAACTGTCAGGAAATTTTTTATAGAAGGGGAACCACCCCAGAATTTGCTTACCGATCCGGGGGGGAAACGAAAACAAAGATCAGATGACCCGCCCGAGAGGAATCGAACCCGCGACCTCCCGAATATGACCCATAAGCAACCGCCGAGACAGCGATATAGCATGAAGGAAGAGATAAGGATCACAGCATTTAAAGCACTTACGCGGGCGAAGCTGCGGATTCTGCTAGTACAAAACAAAGAGGGGTTGTCAGGATGTTTACCTTCCTTGTATCCCTTACTGTTACATTTCAGACGTGCTGAGAAATTGCTACACAAACTCTATCCTTACGCACTTGGTCAAACCGCAGGTACTTGGCGCTGTTTCACACAAACATTAATCTACCCGATTTTCAAAATAAATCCTACAACGTGTATATCATACAGAAAAAAAGAAAAAGGAAACACCTAGCCATGTGTTTAGTAGTTGCCTTCATGGACAAGCTACGTAAAGAGAATATAAATGTATTTCCAAAACATGTATGCCTAAAGCGGTGTCATTATTCTTACGGGATCAGGTAGCAGTAACTCAGTCGGAATGATTTACGAGGAGTGGTTTATTTTTTGAGCTAAGTCAAGGATCTTGTGATTTTAATATGAAGATGTCTTCTGTGCCAGCCCTTAGAGCGATCTGAATAAGGTCTACTTTGGTGTATTCATTCCGAACAAGATCTACTTAGGTGTAAGAAGCACATTTTAAGCTGAAGGAAAATAATGTGTTTGGAACGACAGCAGGATGATTTATACAAAACTAGTTTTCATCTTTGAAATTTTCAACCGCATATCTCAGAGAAGATAAACATTTGTGGTGCTCGCTTGTGTTATATTTCCGAAAGGTACAGACACATTTTATAAAAAACAACAAAACTTAAGTACTAAAATATCTTTATTGTTAAATATATAGGTAATATTACATAATTATTTTTATTTATTTCCAAAAATATGAGCATATTGCAACACATACTACTGACTGACCATATGAATCCAGAATACAATCATAGCAACAAAAATTATGCAAGAAGCAACAAAAAATATAGATATCAGGTAATATATGCATTAAATCACAAATTATATCACTAAAAATGAAACAAAGAAAGATCGTAAAATATGAGATCATAAAATGAAGATCATAAAAAAAATATGTTAAAGAATATAAATGCTTATAAGTAATATATAAAGTCTCCCCCCGCCCCCTTATAAGTTTTAGAATCCGTGATGATAACTCGATTGTGTACAAACATAATCATATCGATTACAGTTGTTCTAGTTGTTCTTTGTACTGTTGCAACCCTAGGCAATCTTTGTACAAAAACTCCAGAGGAAATCTTTACGTAAACGAGTTTCCTAAAGGCCTAGGAAAATATTTCTAGAAAACTGCAAAAAATATGTCAGAGTTTCTTCATATTTATTTTGAATAACCATTTTCTTTTTGTGAAACACTCATTGCTAGTATGTGTGAATATTCAATTGTGAACTGACTTTGTGGATCCGCTCATAAATTATACATAAGTTAGAGGCAATTAAACAAATTCTAGTGAGCATTTAGATATGAATTTAACATCTGATTATCTCGAGCAAAAGTGGGTTTTCACAGTTACAAAACTTTGACCCACCAAGAGTACAATATCCCCAATTTTACCTGAGCTGAAGGAAACCCCACTTTTGCCTACCCTAGGCGGCTACACACCCAGCTTCGAAATGCTTATTGAAGAGAAGACCGTCCCATGGGGATGTCCCAGCTGAACTAAGTGGTCTCTCCCACGATGGCTTGCTAAAGGCAGCAGAGGATGAATGATTCTGCTCTCTCACACCAGGTTGCAATAAAGTTGCCGATTACGTCTCTCTGGCATGCTGTATAGTAACTGTGGCGTAAGTTTTTATCAATAGTAGTGTTGAAGCTGTATGTATATACTATCTATATATTTAACAATGAAGATGGTAGCAACTAATTTTTCTTAATCTTGCATTATTTACACTTCTCGCATGGAGGGTTGTCAACCCCATAGACTTAAAAGCATCTGGTGTCAGGCTTGTTGAGATACAAAGAAAAAATAACATTTACTTTTATTTATGGATCCTCTTTAACTACAGTGGTTCTCAGCGTCCCATTCTACAGGGTGTATATAAATAAATATCGGGGTTTTAACTCTTTATAATATTTATTACATTTAACTTACAGTTATAAATGATATATCAAATGAAAAAGCAAATCAAACAGTTTTGTTTGTTGGCACAAGTGCGCATGTGCGTGCAATGTTTCTGCCGCAATCCGCTAGACAGCGGTAGTAGCAAAGATGGCGACTAGTAAACAAAAAACTCTTTGTGTTTTGCAGTTTGAAAAGACCGAAACTGTAGTTACTGTGCAACGTGCGTTCTGTAGTAAGTTCGGTTGTGATCCTCCTAGTGATAAAAACGTCCGTAGATGGTATAACAAGAATATAAGAGGGAAGAGGGAAGAGCACGGGACGACCAGGAGTAAGTGAAGAGACTGTTGAGCGAGTGAGAGAGTCGTTCACTCGTAGCCCAAAGAAATCAGTCCGGAAGGCTAGTCGTGAATTACAAGTTCCTGTGTCGACTGTTTGGAAAGTTATAAGAAAACGCTTACAGCTACGTCCTTACCGTTTACAGTTATTACATGCTCTAAAGCCTACAGACCACGGACTACGTGCCAAATTCGCAAACGACATGTTGTTTCTTGACGATTTTGTGGATCCTGTTGTCTTCAGTGATGAATCGACCTTTCACCTTAGTGGACATGTTAACACTCATAATGTGGGCATCTGGGGCTCAGAAAATCCTCATGAGATGGTACAAATGCTACGAGATTCCCCTAAAGTGAATGTTTTTGTGCCGTATTTCCGGCGAAAAGTTTATGGGCCTTTCGTTTTTGGTGAACCTACTGTAACTGGCACTTTTTACCTTGATACACTAGAGCAATGGCTCTTCCCTCATTTGGAAGAAAATGAGCCAGAGAACTTCATTTTCCAGCAGGGTGGTGCGCCACCTCACTGGCATAACGAAGTACGCGATTGGTTGAACGTCACTGTACCCGAGCGCTGGTTGGGCCGCAAGGGCCCCAATGACAGGGCTTGCTATGCATGGCCTCCACGTTCTCCAGACCTAACGCCATGCGATTTTTATCTTTGGGGCTTCATCAAGGATCGTGTGTACGTGCCTCCGCTTCCAGCTGACCTCCCTGAATTAAGAAACCGGATTGAAGCAACTGTTGCTACAATTACTGAATACACACTTATCAACGTTTGGGAAGAACTCGGCTATAGACTTGATGTGTGCTGTGTGACAAAGGGTAATCACATTGAACATATATAAGCTTCTTGGTAAAACTGTTTGAGTTGTTTATTTCATTTGACATATCACTCATAACTGTAAGTTGAATGTGATAAATACCATAAAGAGTTAAAAGCCCGATATTAATTTATATACACCCTGTATATTGGACATGAAATACCACTTAATTTTACTCAGAGGGCTCTATATCAGACTTGATGTTTTTTACGTCGTAAATCTATGACATGGCATACTTCCCTTCCAAAGGAAACAATATTAAAGAATTTTACGCCCGAAAAAAATCATCGCCCTCCGCAGGGTTTGAACCTTGACCTTGACCTGGGTTTGACCTTGGGTATATGAGGCTGGCATGGTAACCACTACACCACGGAAAGTGACGAGAGACAGGGGTTGTGCATCAGGGAAAGTCATAGTTTAGCCATATTTTCTTAATATCTTGACTTTTAAAATTTAGTTCCAGAAGAGCTGATTTAGTAAATGTGTACTTCCCATGCATAATTTCAGTGATGAACCTCTCATTTAAATGAGTAACACATGACATGTATATTAAGAGCTTTTATTATTTAGTTGATTTGCCTACTCTCTGCCCTTTTCAAAGCGGACAATAGGGTTTAAAAAGAGACTTCATCTGCTTTTTATTTTCTTGAACACACGTACTTACAATGTGCATAGTGGCTGCGACGTGGCCGAGTTGTTAGACCACTTCGTCTCACCAAGACGAGTTTCGATCCCAGGTGACCGCATGTGAGATTTGTGGTGGACAAAGCGGGGCAGGATTTTCTGTGGGTTCTCAGGTATCTCCCGCCATCGCATTCCACCGCTGCTCCATCTTCATTCCATGTATCATCAGTGGCATCGCCTGTGCTGACATAGTAAAAGCGGGTGTTAAAAATACCATTTAAAAATTTACAAAGGGATTAAGAGGGATTTCACCGGAAATACATGTTTTAAAACACTTTGAATCCAAGAAAAGCAATTTTAGAAAAAGGTCAGCGTAAGTGTCGGACTCTCTGTATGTATGTGTGTGTGTGTGTTTGTGAACAGTTCAGAAACGAAAAGTTGGATAAATACTAAAATTGATATTTATGTTCGTCATTTTCTACGGATGCAACACAAAGGTTTCCAAAATCTCCCCAACTCAAACTACCCTTTTTATGGAGCATTTTTCGAAAATTTTGACTTTCTCAAAAATGGGTCTATCGATTTTGATTAAAGTACCATATGTTTAAGGTATTTTCCTGCAAAGGAAATAGTATCTGAATACTCGGAGCGCCTCTGTAAATATTTTCATCCTGGATGATTTTTGTATAGCTGGTAAACCGTAAGAGATAGACAAAAACGTGTAGATACACAAAAGTGTAAATCTTGTGAACACATACTTTATAACAGAGATTTTTTTTTTTTTTTTTTTTTTGGAGCTAACTATTTCTAACATATTGGTTATTATTGGTTTCAATTTTAAAAATACTTAAAACCTTTTTTTAAATGGCGAGTTCATTATTTTCATTTCTGCATTGTTTTATTCCTGATCTTGCAAAGAGAACCAAATTTCAATTATATCACATAACGGCAAGTTTTTAAAATATTTGTCGTATGCTTAGCTTAGTATATTTCCTTATTTCGCTTTTGCTTACAAGGAAATAAGTAATTAAACCCTTTCTGCTAATATTTATCTCTATTAGCATGATGCGGATCAAAGAATAATTTTTCTAAGGATTATTTGTTTGCAGAATAGGTAGTGGAAGTAATTTGAATCGCATACATAAGAGTTTCCTATTTTTTGTTGACCCAAGTTTCGCCAAAAATGTATTTCTTCGTATATCACCCACTGTTGCCCCATGTTGCAATGAAGCTTCTTGCTTTATGGTAAGGAGTAAGAGAGGTCTGTCCGCTCTTGCCAAAATGTTTAATACCTATTTTGATACAGCTCTTTGAGAAGTGCAAACAATTAAGCATTTTAAGCTAAAAGGCCGGCGGTGATGTCGAGGTTAGACCGCTCGCCTCTTATCAAGGGCGAATTGATCCCAGGGCATGTGGATTTTTGGGTGAGTTTGCTCCGGGTTCTCGATTTGCCCCGCCATTCATTTCACCTCATATACACATTTTCTTCTTCCGTTTCACTAACATTTCATATCATCTTCCTCCTCACTCTCATACCAGGCATTGGACTGACTGATCACCCAGCTGTTCTTTCTTTCTCGTTCATAGTTCTACTGCTCTTCATCAGTCATCTGACCCCATGCGCTAGCTTGTATGTCTTGGGTTTAGAAGTCCTCCATAAAAAATGAGTAAATAGCGAAAGAAGAAGAAAGAAACTAAGATCAATCGATATGGTTATGTTTGTGTACGATCTAGTTGTTTGCCAGATTCTGAATCTCACAAAATCTAGTGTGTTATATTCAGGTTTCTACTCATTCTTTAACAACTACCTTAGAAAACCTAATTCTTATATGTACTCTAAACTCTGGTTGCTATGTGACGTATTTGAAAATACTTTCTCCTTGCAGTTACAGGAAGGATAGAGAGAGAGAGAGAGAGAGAGAGAGAGAGAGAGAAAAGATAGTCCAATATCGTCTTCTCATTTGAGAAAATTATACATTTTATAAAATATAAAGCAAACAATGAATATTTCGCAAATGACTACTCTACAAAACAAATGCATTTGACAGAAATTGTGCTTTAACGACGCCTACTTTTCTGTACAGCACACTTTTGTGTCGTGCTATTACTGTATGCTAGTTCTAGAAAAATTATTCAGAATAAACAGGGATTAGGAGAATATTTTCAGTAAATTGAATATATGGTTTCATTTGTTATGAAAATATGTTAAGATACTGTGGTATTTTAATCACAACCATTACAATTTTTCTAAAAATAAAATTAACATTTTCAAAATGTTTCGAAGGTTCGGTTTGGAAAAATTTTCTTGAAGATTTTAATGTTGCATTTCTGGAAAATAGAGAACTTAAACTGCAAATCTGGTATTTAACCAACTTTTCGTTTGTGAGTAATGTCTTCACAGACGAACACACACACACACACACACACACACACACACACACACACACACACTCAATACCATAGAACAGTAATGGTTCTGATATTTAATTAATTGGCAGGTATAAATGGGAAAATAGCTTAATGGAAAATAAATAAAAATTCATAACCATATGCGGAAACGCTTAATATTAGATAGAGCTAAATTACTCAGATATGTTGCACTCAGAACATAGCCCAAGTAACCCAATTAAACATTATATTAAAACATTTGTATAAAATGAAGTAAAACAAAACTAGAAACAAACATCCATGATCATATTTCAAGAACAGAGTTTCCAGGATTAACGAAGCAAGCACTTTTGTACTAGCAACAGACACAGTGATATGAGTTGCCCCAGAAGACGTTGGGAATATGCGTTCTGACAGTGAAACTTGCCAAAGCCTAACATCCGATGATGATAATGCTGATTATTATTATTATTATTATTATTGTTATTATTATTATTATTATTATTATTATTATTATTATTATTATTATGGTGATGATATACCTATTATGCACTTGTTTTTGTGTGTGTCTGTATTATTCTCACAAAACAGATTATGTGGTCAGAAGCGGCATTCCAATTTCTGGATGGAGGAAGGAGAGGGATTGAAGAAGTTTCTTGAATTTAATATGAATTTTAAAGAAATATTTAGTGCAAGAGAATCATTTTTGTTTTGTTTTAAATATTAAATATTTGTATTAAAAGTACACTTGTAATAATGTTTCGTTTTGCATAACAATAATAAATCCGGAGCCTTGAAATATTAGATGGGGTCCTATATGATGCCTGGGTATGAGATATTTTAATTTTATAGAACGTAGCACAGAACATAGCAGAACAAAATATAGTAGCAATTTGTAAGAGCTTTTATATTAGTGGTTATAACTTCTTTTCGTTGCAATTCTTCTTGTACCTACGTAAAAGTGTCTACCGGGAGAAACAGTGTATGCGTCCGATTGCAGTGCAAACATGCTAGCTCATGCCTGTCGCATGCCAGCTCATGCCTGTCACAAAGTCAGCTTACGAGCTGCATCACATAGTCGACTGCTGGCTGTTCTGCTTCAGGAGGACTCCCAAACATCAAGTCACGTGGTAGTCCAATCTACCTGACAAAGACCAAACCGACTGGTGTTACCCGAGTGTCGTAGATTGAAGAGCGGCTGGTCAGCAATAAAAGTGGCCCTCTGATATCCCGTCCCTGTGGTAGTATGCATTGAAACCCGGCAAGGACCCGGTCTTACCGTCAAGCTATAGATCTTTTAGCTTACTTCCGATCGTCTCGAAAGTATTCGAGCGGTTACTCCTACCTCGCCTCACCCCTCTCTTCGAGGAGAGACTCCTACTCCCGGATCACCAGTTTGGTTTCCGTACTGGACATTCCACAACCCTGCAGTTGCTGCGACTGGCTCAGAAGGCTGCCCTGGGCTTCCAGGACAACTTCAGAACAGTCGCGGTGCTCTTGGACGTGGAAAAGGCCTTCGCCACCACGTGGCATCAGGGACTCTTGTACAAACTCAAGAACGTAGAAACCCCTCCCCCCTACCTTCACCTGCTTAGTAGCTTCCTTCGGGACCGCACTTTCAGGGTGAGGGTGGAGGGGAGGCATTCCACAGTCAGACCCATAGCGGCGGGAGTGCTGGAAGGCAGCGTGCTGTCGCCGTTACTCTTTGCCGCCTACATGTCCGACTTGCCCACAGAACCCAGTACTGTTACTGTAGAGCTCAGCTCTACGGCTGACTAAAGTCCGTGGCTGGCGGCCGGAGAGGTCCCTGAGGTTGCGGCGGCGGCGGATCCCCTGGGTCCGCACCGCCAAATACCTCGGAGTCCTCCTCGACCGCGGCCTTACTTTCACTCCACATGTCAGGGAGAAGGTCGGTATGGGACACGCTGCCCTACGGCAGTTGTTTTCCATCTTTCGCTCCACCATGCCTACACACCTAAAACTACGGTTGTACCGCGCGGTAATCCCGCCCCTGTTGCTGAACGGTTGCGAGGTCTGGGGTTCGGTGGCTCGTTCCACCATCCGCAGACTCCAGACCGTGCAGAACAGGGCACTGAGGATGATATATGGCACAGACCATAGGTTCCCGTCCCACGTTCTCCATTCCCATTCCGGAATCCCTTACATAGTGGACGTTGTGCGAGAAAGATCTCGCGCAATATACACTAAACTTGCTCCTCACCCAAACCCTCAGGTGAACACTCTCGGTCTTTACGACCACACGCTGCCTATGAGACGCGTAAGCTACCGTCTTCCCAAGGACGCCTTGGGATGGTAGTTTTTGGCCGCCTCTCCCTTCTTTACAGTATTACCCGCCAAGTTAAGCAGCATCGGGCCCAGTCACAACTCGGATGGGTGACCGTCCAGTTGTACTTCGACCAGATTCTGCAACACCGGCTTTCCCCCACCCCGTACCTACATCCTTTCAGTTCTCCCTGCTAGCTGGCACTGCTTTCCTTGACAGCCCGCAAGCGGCTGGCCAAGTTAAGCAGCAACGGGCCTGCTCCCTCTCTGGGTGGGTGACCATTCCGGTAGGTAAGCCAGCCCGCGCCGGCTGCACAAAGGGAAACACGCTGCCCACATTACGCTTGCACAAGAATACATCTTTTATATCACACGGGTATATCCGCGAGAAAAGCGGATAGGTACCGTGGTGATTTGCCCCCGCCCGAGTACACTCGGGCGACTAGTTCCTACTCCTGGCTCCTCCCGTCCCTGTGGTGACTAGCCACAACCTTCCTCAAATGTAGCTAAACCACACCGTCTGTCAGTAGAGGGAGAGATATTGTGTGCATCTTGTGTACTGCAAGACGCTCCAGTGTTTCCCTCATCAGGTTGGATTAAAATGTTCTGCTCTGATCGCTGTATAGATTTCCCACTACTCCATAACGACAAAAGAGTTCTTCTATGGGGCAGCTAGCAATAGTCATGGCCTCCTGGACAGGAATGGTGTACACCTCTGAAGTAATCCAAGGCGACGAACAAATATGTTTTGGCCCTTTCTGATATAGGGAATGGAACGGCTACTTTATTACTGTGCGTTCGAGGATACTCCCACGTTACTGCTACATGCGAACCCGACTCCTGGTCTGTTGGCCGCGACTTTCCCCACATGCATAACATTGGCATTACCACTTCTAATTGCCTTCTTTCCCATTGGGCATATAGGACTTGCACAAACTACTTCTGGGTGCGATGTACTCCCAGCTTGATCTAGCTCCTGCCTCCACTTCTGTCGCGAGTGATTCCTAGCTACTAGCTCAGGCCTTGCTATCTCATCCAACTGCAGGATCCGTTTAAAGATCCGCTCTTTCTCTCCAATCTTAGTGCAGTAGCCGTACTCCTCTGAACATGGCATTTGCATTGGAGTGGCTGTTTCCTTTACGGTGTTTTATTATAAAGTTGTACTCTATGAGCTTCTGGATCCAAAGCGCTGTCTCCAAGTTCTTGAATCTCAACGCCAGGTGGGGCAAAGTGGTCAGTCCTCACGTGGAGTGGCTGACTCTACAGGTACTTTTGGAAGCGCTCCAGTGCCAGGACTTCTCGCCGTATAACTAAATTATTTCAGTCTTTTTCTGACTTGGACGGCTGCAGCAGACTATTATCCACTCCTGGCCAATCTGGATCTGAGATAGAATGCCTCCAATACCGGTATACCTGGAGTAGGAATTCAGATAAAGTTGCCACCAGGGCATAGAAATCCTAAAATAGTAACACTGCAGAATATTAACTTAAACGCCTAGAACACGCTCTCTGTCTCTTCTACCAATGTAAGGCTGATGGTTTTCCGTCAGACGAGTGAGGGGTTTAGCGTGGTTGGAGAAACCTCTGGTGAACTGGCAATGTAGCTACATAAGCCCAAGAAACTTTGCAGCTCTTCTTTGTCTTTTGGGAGAGGCCAATCTCTCACTGCTCGAGCCATGGTCACCCATGGCGAGACTACGTGGCCATCCTTGCAGAAGTGTTAGCTTTTCTTTGCATTCAGCTTCAAGTTAGCTGCATGCAGCCTTTGCCCTGGCGTGGTTTTCAAAAAAAATTATTTTCTAAAGTTTTCTCTTATCATTTTGATTAAAATAATATATGTTAAAGATATTTTTATAACAAAAGAAATCTAATTTTGAATTTCCTTTGATTATACTTTGAAGTTCTCTTCGTTCTGGAGGACTTTTGTCTAACTGGTAAACCCTTAGCGATAGGCAGACAAAATTTTAATTGTATCAAAATGTTATCTTCTTTAAGGATCAATATATGGCAAGTACATTTTTTACGAAGTTAACCAATTGCGAGACATTCCTTTTTATTGGTTTCAATTTTCCAGTACTTTTCTCTTCTCAAATAGGAGGATAGTCACTCCTTTTTTCTTTTTCTTTTTCTTTTTTTTTACTTCCCATAATGCAAAGAGAATATAATTTCAACGACAACACATTACGAAAAACCTGTTAAACATTTGAATCACGTTAGTCTAGTGAATTCCCTTATTTCTTACCTAGCAACGGAAAAATAAATAATCAGACAATTTCTCAATGTGTAGCTCAATTAGCATGAGCAGAATAGAACAAAAGTATGTTACAGAACAGGTAGAGAAAGTCATGTGAATGAAACTCATAATATGGTTTACACTACAATACTATTAGTCTAAACCTCTAGATCTGTTAGGAAAACGATACATTCCAAATTCTACGCGATAGTGGACTCCTTGGCACAGCTCACTAATAGCCTTGGCCTACCGCCTGGCCGCTGCGTGCCCCATCTCGGTCCATTACAGTCGTCATGGATTGGTGCAGTATTGGGGGGTGAGACGTGGTCAGCGCTTCGATCCCCCCGGCCAGTTAATGCGGTCTTCTCAATCAAGTAGCTCCTCAATTGGCCCCCCAGGGACGAGGCTGAGTGCACCCCGGGCCAGGTTGATAACTGCAAAAGCACTGATTTTATAAAGTGACTAAAATGATAATATGCTCAGCTACCTACCGCAATGTAATAATTATTTAGAACCAGCCTCAAGAAAAGCCAGCGTGACTGTGAAATGAGTTGAGTAACACCATTGCTGGTATTAGATTGCAGGGGCGTATTCTGAGGCTAGTAGGCGAGCCAGGCAAATTTGTACGAAATAATTATTTTGAAATTTATTAATAACAATGAATTCATTCCTAATTTTAGGCTGCTTATGCCTATTATTTTGACTTTAAATAAGCTCCTTTCGATAAAACCGTTTCTGTTGGCAATGAATTGTAGCCTTTTTTGTCGGCGGGGTGGGGGAGTATCACAACTGACCGACGTAGCGTAAAGGGCATATTAGCGGGACGTGGCCAGGAGGAAGAAGTTGCTATATCAATCATCTGTCTTCTCTTTGGCCATGCGAAGCATAACCAACGAATCTCGAGGACAGCCGAAGTAAAGCGATAGCATGGCCAGTCTAGTGAGTATATTACTAAATATGGGATGCTTAATTTGCCTAATGGACACAGAATCAGGAGTTATCCATTTCTTCTCAACCGAGAATCTTCTCCTACATATGTGCGACCTCTGCAGAACTAGCCTCACAGTTTATTATTTCGTCATAGCCTGCCGTCTCCAAGTAAAACATAAGAGACAGATGCGACTTCCCCAACAGCCTATTAAAAGCCCTAAACTCAGCACAGCAAAGAATTTCCGTGTGAGAAAAGTTCAAGTATTTTAAGTCTGAAACAAATAGTAAGGAAATGGCCAATTAACGAAAAAAAATGTATATGAGCATAAATTGTGTGTTTTAACGTTATCTACATCTTTTGTGTAGTAACATTTTATCTATCTCTTACGGTTTACCACTTACAACAACAAATTGAGCAAAATTCATTCATAATAAAGAGGTCTTTAGAGGCTCTTTCCAGAAAATTCAATCCACATATTTTATTAGCCATGTACATATATTTACTATACGGTATTTAATCAAAATAGTTACAGCCATTTTTGAAAAAAATCAAAATTTGCGATTTTTTTTCCATGTAAAGGGTAGTTTGGGTTGGGAGAATTTTTCTCCAAATCTTCATGTCGCATCCCTGGAAGATACTTAACTCAAATATCGAGTTTGGTATTTTACCACCTTTTCGTTTTTAAGTTATCGAATTCACATACACACACACTTTTTTTCTGAAAATACTATTTTTGGATACAGGGGAGCCTAAAACTCCTATTTCGGTGAAATCTCGGTATCGAATTTTTGGGTGGAATGCAGCACCTTCTCTATACACTATGTATATAATACATGTAGAGAAAGTAACTGGCGACTATGTCATTTCATTGAAATTGCTTTTTTTTTTTTTTTTTTTTTTTTGCATGGCCAGGAGTTGACGAATTCCCGTATATTTCAGAAATGGTCAACTCCACAAAAATGTATATGACATAAATTACGTGTTTTAACAGAGTCCACATTTCACGCGTAGTAAGTTTTTTTCTATCTCTTACGGTTTACTAATTTTGCAAAAATCATCCAGAATGAAGAGACCTTCAGAGCTGTTCTCAGAAAATTCAAAATATACATTTTATTTTGGGGTAAATATTTTTAATATGCAGTATTTTAATTAAAATTGTTTACAAAGTTATTTTGGTGTGGTGGGGTAGGGGATGTTTCTCAAAAATTTCGTATCGCATCTTTTAATAGTTTGTTATTTTATCCCTTTTCGTTTTTAAGTTGTGTCCACTGACACATGCCCTACACACATGGACCTTTTTCTAAAACAATTGTTTTAATACAGTGATCCTAAAACGTTTATTTCCTGTGAAATATCGGTATCGAATTTTTGAGTAGAGTGCAATACCTTCTCTACCTATGTGTTTTACCAGTGCACATGGAGAAAATAAAAACGATTTAGCACACAATTTGGTTGGAGCATATTAGAATTACATGCTGCATTTGTAGAGTTCTAAGTTAACCGGAAGGTGTCTGTAAGGCGACGAAAGGCTTTATAAAAAGCAAGAACAGGATGGAGGAAGGGACTCCTTCCCTAGCCGCTACGTCATTAGCTCGCTTGGCAAGAGAGTCCAAGAGGAAGTGCGTACGTACACACGGCTTCACGGTCCAATGCTATGGCTACCAGGCCGGTCATTATCCGACTTCCCCACAAGAAAACATCCCTCCTTTCCACTGATGGCAGGCATTACCCTTAGCTTAAGCAGGAAAGTGGTCAAGGGAGAAACGAAGGAAAAACTCCGAAGGTCGTTAATAGAGTTTTGCAACTTCGGGGTGTAAATTGAACAGATGAGGCCTTAGGTGCAATGCAAAGGGATTAAGAGCCAGTGAAAGAATTAATGATAATCAAATATGTATGGCAAGGCTGTATAAATATCTTATTAATATTTCTCACCCCTAAAGCAGCGTAAAATATATACAAATTTCTAGTTTCGTAACGCCAAATATTGATCAATATTTTTGTTTCTTTTCCGAATACAAAATTGTCCATAAACAATAAATATCATTTAAAACAAAATGAAATAACATAGTATAAACTAAAATTAAATAACATAACAAAATAACAATAGGGAAAACTATATAGGGGATAAAACAGCAAAATAATAGAAAGAAACACATATAAAAAGTTTACCTTTGAAAAATATATAGAAATAAGTCTAATAAAAAACGTTTGTGTTAATATGCAGCATATAAATGATTTCTTAAAAAGTTTAAACAATCCTTTCGGCGCCTGAAGATCAATTCCGAAGTTCTTCTTACTATTTTCCTCGAAATTATGCCTCCAGCTCCAACCATAATGACCATCACAACTGTGTTGAGTTAACTTTAATCACTAAGTAATTCTAAAATGGCAGATTAGTGCAATGGATTTAAACTCCATAACCATATAATAATATAAAATAATAAATAAAGTCAAAACAATAAATTGTAATCTTAATAAAGCTATTAATAAATGTTATAAGATTTTATAGTATGGTATGGTGGGTTCATACAGCTCATTTTGATGCTGGAAATTCAAGAGACAGGCTGATATATATACACACACAGAATGTTAGGGTGCAAATATTTTTTATTGTTAATTGATGACAGCGTAATCAATGACATTACCTCAATATTTGCTTAATTTGTGGTCTAATAATTTTATTTTTGAAGGGTAGCATTTTTCAGGTTAGTTAATACCCACCTTCAAATAGGAGTAGCACTAAAAAGCCATATGTTTATTCTCCCCGAGATGGTGGGTCAGAATGTGGATTGGACAAGTCTCGCAATAACTAATGTTGTATGGGAACTGAGTTCGATTGCTTGATGCAAAGCCAATGATCCCACACTACCCAGCCCGGCAGGTGATGTACGTATTGATGTGTGCATACTTGGAAACAATAAGAATAATCTATACTGACAGGCGTTGTTTACTTCATTGTGCAGTTAAGTCCATGCAAAACACATCAGGTAATAAAGCATGTTATTGGTTTGTGCGAAAACCATTAAACAAATAGAAAAAACCAATAACACAGAGAAGTGGTCACATATTAAGGTGCCATTTGTAAAAGTATTTGTATTTTTGCACCTAATAGCCTGTATGAGGGCGAGAGCAGATATTATCGTAAAATAATCCTATAAGCACTGAAAGAATAGAGGTCACAAACAGCTGAGAATAAATGAGTTAGGTGGTCCGGCTGCCATAATATGGGTGTCTATGTAAAGTGTTTCTTTTGTCATTGCAGAAGAAATAGAAACAAGAAGAACATAGGAGCTAATTTCTGATGTGCATAAAGTGGCAAGTTCTGCTGAAGTAAAATTATTACGGAAAGTGCACCATTATAGTTTTTTGTAACAAGACAAAGGGAATTTCAAAAGATGCGTTTGTTGACAGCAGATGTCACGACGATACAGATTCACTCAAAACTACAAGAAAGTGATATATTATTGAAATGTTTAACTTTTTAAGCTGCTTTGAGCATCTAATCATTCATTAAAGTGCTTAGTAGAAACCATTGCACCAATCTTGAACGAAACAGGTCTATTTATCTTATCAATCATATAAATACGGGTTCCTTATGCGGACGTTTTAAGCTGGCAATCTATGGAAATAATCTTAGATGTGTTTAAAATGTTTTCTTGTGGATATTTCCTTTTGTAAATGCAGTAAAATTTAAAAATTAATCCATGTTTTAAAATACATCTATCAATACTATGATCTTTGACTATTACACTTTAGCTACATTGTAAAAACTTTCAATTTTGTTAGGACAACCTTTATTATGTAAGGATTATTTAATACAAAGCTAAGTATTGAGAAAAAGTCATCAAGGAAGCAATAAATAAACTCTACTTATTCCTTTAAAGCCGTTGCATATGCTTTAGAAACATTTCCTAAAAGGACTATTTTATAAAAAGCTAAGAATGGAGAAAAAATCAACAAGGAAGAAACATATAAACTGTACTCATTCCTTTAAATCCGTTGCATATGGTTTAAAACATTTTCCGTTGCAAGAAGAATTGGTTGTTTTTATACAAGATAATACAAAGTACGAACATCGGGAGATCTGCAGGAGATGTGGGAGAGACGATGTGGTTTTGCAGCAAGAGGTGAGGTAGTGGTGAAGGGAACCTTGGGGTCGAAGAACCTTGTACTGGATCGGAAAATACTATTGAACGGCCTATGTGTTGCCTCCCGCTGAAACTGATTCAGCTGCTGCACGGGCTAGATCTCTCACCTCTTAATAAGATGACCTGGGTTCGATCCCAAGAGACCGCGTGTGGGATTTATGGATTTATAAAGCGGCGCAGGGGCAGGTTCTCTCCTGGTTTCCGGCTTCCTTCGCCATCGCATTCCACCGGTGCTCCATCTTCGTTCTATGTATAGTGAGTATCTCACCTGCCGTGCCATATGTAGTAAAAGTGGGCGTTAAACACTATAAAAAGTGCACTGATGCATTCTCAGTTGAAAACTGAACTTTCTACAGGTTTCGTTCCCTTTTTATACCTGTCGATCATGTGACAGGAAACTTCTAGAATCAGTTGCACGTACAAACATCCACAGGTGTCACAAATTAGCTCAGGTGTAACAATGTGCGCCAACAACCAGCTGGGCCGCGCTGTGGCGTCGCTTCTCATCTAGACGGCCTGGGTTCAATCCCAAGCGACCGCATGTGAAATTTGTGGTGGACAAAGCGGCGCTGGGGCGGGTTTTCTTCGGGTACTCCGGTTTTCCCCGCCATCTCATTCCACCGGTCCTCCATCATCATTCATGTATCATCAGCGTCAGCGTCTGCGGTGCCATAAGTAGTTAAAGTGGGCTTTAAACCCTACAAAAAAACAGCCAGCTGTGACTTACATATACCGCTCACACAGGTTCGGCGATTACGGCCGATTACAATATTTTGGTTGCAAAAACTACATAATTTTACTAAATCTTCATGGTGCAAAGATATTTTAATACTCCACACTATCTTAAGCTAATATGCTATTTGGTTTAAATTTACACATAAAACTAGGACCTGTGAGAAATTTTGTGAAAGCGATGGATCTGTAAAGAGAAACTTTCAGACATTTAAAAATAAAGTTCCCACTTCCTAGTGATGCAAGATCAAAGAGGGAATCTTTGCCAACTGATAAATTGGAAAACAATGTAAGGACGAAGTTTTTGAAGAGCGAGCAGCATTCACAGTTTCTTAAGAGATCAAAGAGCTGAACATTATAATCTACTGATAATGAAATCCTGAGGACATACCAAGAGATCTGTTGCAATATCTTGCTCAAGATCCATCTTTGGCACTCACATCTCGACTTCTTTCTATGGAATAGTGGCACTTTGAGTGATGAGCACGGAGAGCGCTTCCATCAACACATTTCAGCAAAGGAAAGAAGGTGGAACTCCTCTATGTTTGCAGACTATTGTTATAATGACACATAAGATGTTCCATAAATAAAACTAGAAATGAAACAAAACAAAAATGTTCTAATGAATCAATAGAGAAGAGCTCGATATATTTTTAAATATCTTCAAAACAAATACCATCAAAAAATTGTGTGTTAATTAAATTTGATTTTGTAGACTAGTAATACCTACCTGATAATTAATCTGAAAATTATTTTAGTAATTGTACTGTAAACAAGCTCCTCTCACACACACACACACACACACACACACACACACACACAGGCACTAGCGGCCACTCGACTCTCACCTAGACGGCCGGGGTTCGATCCCAAGCGACCGCATGTGAGATTTGTGGTGGACAAAACGGCGCTGGGGCGGGTTTTCTCCGGGTACTCCGGTTTCCCCCGCCATCGCATTCCACCAGTGCTCCATCATCATTCATGTATCATCAGTGTCACCGCCTGCGGTGCCGTTAGTAGTTAAAGCGGGCGTTAAACACTACCCTACACAGGCGCGTTATGCTTGTCAGGACTGGCATGCTTTTCTATCTTTGCACCTTCTTTTATAGACGCCCTTTAACACTATTCTACACTGTGCATGAAAGGCGGAAATTAGGCTTTTGACACGGTTGCCATTTCTTTGCACTTCAGTTTGAGAACATATGACACAGGATTTCACTGCGACCGCCCACTCCCCAAACATTAAGCAAACGCGCAGAGCCTCTTCAACAGATGTTTTGTTTTTCACATATTCAGAAAAAATATTGTAATCCATTGCAACAGTTATTCAGGTATATTAAATCACCCATGAAGCTAGTTCATCTGTCGCAGTTCATATTTATTATTTTGTTCATATTATTTATACTTGTGATAAGAATTTATGTTTACTAAAGAACTATTTACTTACTTGTCTGCACCAATACATATAGCTTTCCAAGGTTGCGGGTTCAATTCTATCGAAGGGTGATGAATGTTTTCAGGCGTAAAAATCCTTACCATGGCTCCCTTCAGAGGGGAAGTGAAGCCGGTGGTGCTGTGTGGTAGATTTAGGTAACGCAAAAAAAAAAAAACACCAAGCCTGATAAAGAGGCCTCTGAGCAAAATCAAAAGGCCTTTCACGCCCAATATACAATGACACGGTCAGAACCATAGCAGCTAAAGGAACCCCACAAATAAATCTCGGTATCAATTATACCTATAGCGTTAACAGTATTCGACACAGCCCAAACTCAATAGCGCACGACTATTGCCTCTCTCCTCTCCGCTCGCCTGTAAACGAAGTATGTAACTACCAGTATAATTGTAGAAGTTAATTCAACTAACATTATGTCCAAAGTCTAATGTGAAGGACAACACTGTTTCTTATTTGCATGACAATCAGTATTTTTGCAACATAATCTCAATATCCCATTTTAGGACAAAACAGTTTTAAAAATCCATTAATGTTTCTATGAGATAAAACCTCAAATTAAACTAACATATGTATGCAAAATTGTGTAAAGTAAAAGGTATGGCCCATAAGCTCTAATCTGTTTTCTCAAAGCTGGTCATGCCGTACATATGTGTGTTACCTACCTCTAAAAGAAGAACATTCGGAATAAAAAAATCTGTTGTGTTCCATTATAATAACCTTCTTTAGCTATTCTATATACAATCTATTCTTACAATAGGTTATTCTTTTAACTACATCATTCTAATCGGAATAAACATGAGATGAAATAAGAACTGGAGCTTTCCTGGCGACGTATTAACTCAAAATCTTCTCGGGCTTCTAACCAGGTAAAAACTTGGCTTGATACCAACGTTTCGAAGAAGTACATCTTCCTCGTCTTCAGAGTGAACTTCTTCGTAACGTTGGTGTCAAGCCAAAATTTTTACCTGGTTAGAAGCCCGAGAAGATTTTGAATTAACATTAGATGACTTTGTCTTATAATTTGCTTCCTTGTAAGTAGAAGTGAAATAAGGGAATAGACTAAAGTGTTTGTCAGATCTTTAAAACCTGGGTATCTATGTGAAACAATTGAGGTTCGGTATGCTTTGCATGGTCCCGTTTGAGTAAAGTTAGGTGGTTTAAAATTGAAACCAATAACAAGGAATATCTCAATTAACGGCCAACTCTACAAGAAAAACGTATATGACATAAATTATGTGTTTCAACGAGAACTACGTTTTTGGTGTAGTAAGCTTTGGTCTATTTCTTACAGATTAACCATTCTGCAAAATTCTGCAAAACTCATCCAGAAAGAGGTCTTCAGAGGTTATTCCCAGAAAATTTAAAATATACATTTAATATATACATTTTATTCATGATGTGAATATTTTTAATACACGGAATTTTAATCAAAATCGTTAGAGACATTTTTGGGAGAAAACAAATTCGAAAATTTTTCCATTTAAACGGTAGTTAGGGTGGGAGAATTTTCTTGAAAATCTTCGTGTCGTATTCTTGGTAGACACTAAACATAAATTGCAAGTTTGGTATTAAACGGTCTTTTCGTTTTTGCACTATACTGTCCACAGACACACGCATACACACGGTTCTTTTTATAATTTTTTTCGGACTCAGGGGACCTTAAAATATATATTTCCGGTGAAATCTCGACATCGACTGTTTATGCGGAATACCATACCTTCCCTAACTACATGTACATTGTAAGTATTGCTGGAGAAAGTAAAGATGCAAAGCATGGGACCGTTCATGCAGCTGCAACATGGAATAAACGCTCAATGTGGTTCAGAACACCTCAGCTGTGTTTGATAAGGCCCCAGTATTATCAATACACAGCGCGGGGGCGCTAAGGATGCACTGACCCGTAGTGCCGTAAATTATTGTGGCACCAGCCATCAGCATACATATTTATTCAAGCGGGCTGTTTAAGATAACGCAAGAGATGATTTCATGCTCGACTGGCAAACTTGGTAGTGTAGGTATTGATGTGCCGACTTTGCAATGCTCGGCCATGTGTGGCACACAAGAGTGATGGCGCATCTGCCAAATGACCGTCAGGCTGCCTAATACCAACAAGCTTTTGACATCCTGCATCCCTTCGGGGCTCGGACGGGCAAAAACAAGAATCCCTGTAAGTAAAGTACTTATCTGTGAGGTTTAACCCAGCTTGCGCGATGGCTATTTCATAATCGAATTGCACCATTTGAAAGTCCACTGGCCACTTATATATATAATTTTCCCCCTCAGGTACACCTGATCCGGGGTACACACAGTCTCGTGTGGTTCCTGGGGGCCCAATTAAGTAGCTACTTGAGTGAGAAGTAACGGCTCCAGATCGAGAGGACCGCATCAACCGGCCGGGAGGCATTCGAGGCGCTGATCTCGTCTCACCCTCCAGCACTGCACCCCATTAATCACGCCTTCGGGCCGAGGTGGGGGTTTCAGCGGCCGCGCGGCAGGCCAAGGTGGCCTATCGTACCAAGGAGTTATGTTTATATATACCTATTATATACATATATAGAGAGAGATATTTGATACTGTGTACACAGTAGATGAACACCTAAAATTCGATGTCATGATTTCACTGGAAAAAATATATTTTGAGGTCTTCTGAATCCCAAAAGATCCTTTTTACTTTCTCCACACGTACTACGCATATAGTGTATAGGGAAGGTATTGTAATGCACCCAAAATTGGATACCGAGATTTCATCGGAAATACATATTTTGAGATTCCATGATTCCTCCCAAAAAAGCATTTTTAGTAACATGTCCATGTTTGTATGTGTGTGTGTCTGTGGGTAGCATAGTAAAAAATCAAAAGTCGGTTGAGTATCTTCTAAATATACGGTTCGAAAATTTAAAAAAAAAAAAAAATGCCAACACCCCAACTACATTTACATGGGACACTTTTCGAAAATTTTTATGTTCTCAAAATTGGCTCTAACGATTTTGATAAAAATACTTTATGTTTAAGATATTTTTATGAGAACTGAAATGTATATCTTGAATTTTATAGTGATAGCCTCTGAAAACCTCTTCATTCTGGGCGACTTTTGTATAACTGGCAATCCATAAGAGATAGACAAAAACTTTCTACACAAAAAATGTAGATCTCATTAAAACACTCAATTTATACTATATTCATTTCTTGTAGAGTTTTCGAGATATTTTGGATTATTAGTGTTAATTTTAAGACACTTAGAACTTTTCTCTAACGGGAAGACATTTTTCTTATCAGTTTTCTGAATTGTTTAATCCTGGCAAAAAATAGAATGGAATTTCAATTGTTTCACATAGTGACCGGCTTTTAAAGGACTTGTCTATAGCTTTAGTCTGTAAAAGCTCTTATTTCCCTTCTATTTGTAAGGGACTAAATAATATGACCGTTTCTGCTAATGTCTGTCTCGGTTAGCATTAGCATTAGTAGATAGAAGAATAAGCTATTAACAATTTGTTACAGAGATGTAGAGAAAGCCAAGTGAATGGAACACATAAGGTTTTTAGAAAAACGTCCGTGTGTGGAGAGTGTCTATGTGAGTGTGTCTGTGGAAAGCATAACTCAAAAATGAAAAGTTCTTTCAAGAATGCGTAAAATGGCATAAGATATTTTATTCAAAAATAAAATGTATATACTAAATTTTCTGGGAATAGCATCTGACCTTTTCATTCTGGATGAGCTTTCATAACTGGCAAAGCATGAAGAAAATATAGATTTCTTAAAACACACAACTGAATTCAAATACATATCCTTTGCGGTTTCAATTTTGAAATAGTTAAAAATATCTGGAGTGAAAAATCGTTATTAATGTATACACCCTGCATAATATGTATATACAGAGATGCACTCTTTAATCATGTACTAAATTAGTTTAGAAAGCAAGGTGGCTCCACGGTAACCTGTGAGGCATATAGTTGGAAAGCCTTGAGTTCGATAGATGTTTACCGTGATTGTGTTGGTTTCATCATAACAATTTCAAATTACTATATGAAAAAATGTCTTTCAACTGTAATGAATTCCAACAGTAATACTAACACGCTTTCCTTTCAATATAGTTCTCATGGTTCCTTTCATCACAGTAGTGATGGTACTCTTCCTGCTGAGAAAGCGAGTATGAAGGTATTTTTACAATACCTGAACTGTCACATTCAAACACATAATAGTTGAGAGATTTGAAATTACACCTTTCTTCCTCTTGGAACTCCATTTCTATGCGATTCTGGAGAGCGAGAGAGAGAGAGAGAGAGAGAGAGAGAGAGAGGGAGGGAGGGACCTAGAGCATTTTATAGAACTTAAGGCCCATTTTTATAGTCTATGGAAAAGTCAGAAGTATGCAAAGTTGAGTTAAATTTATAGGTGACCTACTACCTACTAGCAACATGTTCATAATCTGTTTAGAGTATTGTAAATTTTATTCTGACGATATATTTTCCTTTTATTATACCACAAGCTCTGCCTTTTGATAAGCAAACGTGACCTCTGATTGGAAACTAACGAGTTGACTTTGGATTTTAGGTAAAATCTACTCTGCTACTAATGAAATACATGAAAATAAATTAGTATACACAGAATTCATGCAATTTTACTGTCAAATTTATGCTCTTATACTACATTAATATGCCTAAAATAGTGTTAGAACCTACTTGTAATTGTTTTAAACTTTGGAACAAAACTGCAATTTAAACTCATAAACATAAGTAAACATGTTATTAACGTATTAACAAAGTTAATTATTGAAATTCACCATTTCCCAAAGTATATTTTGAGCTCCAACCCCAAGCTGCACTAACGATTCAGATGGTATTTACTGCACAAGGGAGAGTCCAACAATATCTAGAAACTATAAAACAATACCTTCCCAGCGGCTGTGCGCCCCGGTTACTGTTTGTAAAGCTCCCGCTATGAATCCACATGTTAACAATTGGTTTAAATTGACACAACAAAAAGCTATTTATTAGCTCATTTAATTACTACATTTCTTAAACTCGAATGAAAATGAATTTATCGTTATTCTGGATTTTTTAAGTTGCACTGATTTTAGTAGAGGGCTTCAGAGTGATGTGTGTATTTATGAAAAGTGCCAATATTCAAAATTGTTAAAAAGAGAAATATAATTGTTATAATTGCGTCTGTTGTGTACAATACATGTTAAGATATGTGGAGAAATTTCAGATAGCTATGCTGAAATATCTATATTTCAACGGGGAGATCGTAATAAACTATAGAGGCATTAGGATTCAGAACGTACATATAAATAATATGCTGTTATATTAAATAGCATACTAAAGCCCATTGCATAAACAATGGGAAGAATATAACTGTCATTTATCTACGATATAATAAATTGATAACCAAGTAGAGATAATATAATTTGCCAAGTTTTTAGCATTTAATACTATTGTAAAGGTATTTGATAGAGTTAAACAAAACAATTATGGGACTTAATGGAAAACAGAGGGTATCCGTAACATCTTTTTTAGAATGCTATGTAGTGACACAAAAGTAATAATAAAGGAAAATAATTTTATGAGAAACCTATTTTAGCAAATAACAGGTGTCTCGCAAGAACGCCGTTTAACATCCACAATACAACTCGATCGAAATACAAATCTTAGTTGTTATTACTGTAACCAATTATGTGTAAATAGAGAAAAATAAAATAATTTCAGAAGGCTTTATATGTGTTACACAAGTATTTGGAAGACTATGAACAAAACCTCAATAATAAAGGCTGGCAACAGGAAAACAACCTGTAAACACTAACACAGTACTGAATGATCAAAAGTAAAAGAAAAACGTTAACCATTTTGGAGTAAATTAAGCTATAGTTTTTTTTTTTTTTTTTTTTTTTTTTTTTGGTAGTGTTAAACGCCAGTTTTTACTATTTTGGCGCCGCTGGCGATGATACTGGTGATTCTTGGAATGCAGATGAAGCACCGGCGGGGGAAACCAGAGAATCCGGAGAAAACACGCCCTTGCGCCGTTTTGTCCACCACAAATCTCAAATGTGGTCGTTTGATATTGAACCAGGGCTGTGTAGGCGAGAGACGAGTGGTCTAATCAATCACTCGGCCACGGCGCGGCCATTAGACTATAATTATGACAATTATATACATAATAAAATTCATTATGTATCATCATCACATGTGTGGAACTATAAGAAGAACTTCAAAATCATCAGTAAGGAAACGCAACTTAAATTCTATAAAGTCATGGCTATCCCATAAATGCTTTATGTAAATTAATTTTGGGTTTTACGCCACAAAAATAAGAGTAAATTTTAGACAGCAAAGATGTGATTTTTGAGCGCTTTCAAGAGTGTATCAAGATGAAATAAAATATCTAATGAAGAAATAATGGAATGTTTAAACATAAGCCCTAAATAATAAATTATATAAAATCATAAACAGAAATGGAAAGACAGTCTCAACAGAATAGATACAAGCATATTACCAAGCAGAAGTTAGATTAAAAACCAAAACGGATATCTACGAAAATGAATACTGAGATGTGAGTGAGATCAACGAAAGGAAGAAAAAGAGAACGTATATATAGCCACAATTTTTCTAGTGCTGACAAAGAATAGCCTTTCTTCCTACTATATGTTCAGGTATGTAAATACTTGGCAACCAGGGATTTATTCAGAGTTTAAAATGGGACGTACGAGCACTAGTGATGAGCATCGCTCTGGACGCCCTGTAGAAGTAACAACTTCAGGGATTATTGAAAAAATTCATCGTTTAGTACTGGAAGACCGCAGATTAAAAGTATCTGAAATAGCAGAGGCTGTAAACATATCGAAAGAACGGGCAGGTAATATTTTAAGTAATGTTTTTAATGTTTTCACAAGGTCCGTGCAAGATGTGTGCCGCGTTTGTTGGTCAAAAGTTGCAAAGGAAAGCTATTTCTGTTAAGAATGTGGAGGTCTACCGTAAAAATCCCACTGAATTTTTGAGACGAATTATCACCATAGATGAAACTTGGATACATCACTACACTCCAGAATGTAAATCACAGTCAAAACAGTGGATTGCTTCAGGCGAATTAACTCCAAAAAAGGAAGGCAAAGTCAATTTTGACAGCTAACAAGGTTATGGCGATTGTTTTATGAGATACACAGGGAATTAATTTTATTGATTTCTTGGAAAAGGGTGAAGGTAACACTGGTGACTACTACGAAAGCTTACTGCAAGGTTTGAGTGATAGGTGAAAAGAAAAAGACCTCATTTGGAAAAAAAAAAAATCTTGTTTCATTACGACAATGCTCCGGCCCATCGTTCAGTCTTTGCAATGGGAAAAATGTGCGAATTAAAGTTGGAATTGTTTGAACATCCACCCTATTCGCCAGATCTAGCATCCAGTGACTACCACCTGTTCCCAAATCTCAAACAGTTTCTTGGAGGACGAAGATTTCACAGCAACGAGGAGGTCATTGATGCGGTAAACATCTATTTTGGGGACCTTGATAATTCGCACTACAGGGATGGTTTAATTAAATTAGAACACCGATATGAAACATGTATTAGCTTTTTTGGATATTATGTTGAGAAATAAAGCAAAAATAAATAAATAAATGATTTCATTAAGAGGCCCAGGACTTATCAGCCGATCCTAGTATCATCCTAGTATATGGTATATAGCGCAAAGCAGCCTTGCTATAGTACTCCCATTAACCTTTTCTTATATTCCTGCTAGAAACAGATTACGGGTCCTGATTTATTTTAATGATCTGCCTCGCTTCTGTTTAGATATTTTTGCTGGGTTTGGACACCTGTTATGTAATATTCAGTGAAGTAGAACCATCTATAAGACTGTTTCCCCCAACAGCTATTACCAGATAACAATCAATGAAGTGGACAGAGGAGAAATGTGGCATAATAAAGTTTCTGAAATACAGAAACTCATCAGAAATTAAGTGCTGTCTTGTGGATGACAGATAAAATCTCTGAATGATTGTCTAATGCAGATGTCAAATAATACAGAAAGAAAAAAATTCACCATTACGGAAGGTTACCATTTTCTTATAAAAGCCTGCAATAGATGGCGCCACTATCTCGATAATCATTATCATCATCATCATCATCAGTTTCATTACTTAATAGAAGAATGAAGGTAACATAAAAAAAATTAGGAAAAATGGATGTATCTCCGAAAAACAACTAAGAAGAGTAAAATATACTAAAATTCAGTAATAGGTATCTAAAAATAAGAATAGGATGCCCAGTTGGAAAACTTTGTATTGTTTCATAGCGCTATCCTCTCAACTTTGTCCATTTTACTTATGATATAAATATTAGGAGTAAATAAAATTATCTATCAAACCAGCAAAAAGCATCTTAGCACTTAAAGTATATTGGAAAATATAATGGAGCTATTTATGTTGGCACTCACAAAATCCAACCCCACCCCTACCAGTGTGACCACATCTGTTTTCCAAGTTTAATTCTAACCACTGCATTGGCTGGGTCCTCTACCTTTCTCAAAGAATGTTCAAATTTCCGAAGGATAGCATAGCGATTTAAACCCTGCATTTTCATTGTTGCATTACCGTGCAGTACACGTGAGTTCGTTCGCTCTTTCTTTCTCTGTTTCTTTTTCTTTTTTCTTTCTTTCAACTAATATCCTCAAAACAGTAGTCAGTATTTGTAAAGGGAGCATCAAGTGAAATATTGAGAGTAGTGAGTGATATGATAGTAGACAGAAGTTGCTTAAACCGCAAACAACAAAGCGTTACTATAAGCCTTTGACGAACCATTTGTCACAATTAAGCAAATAAATTGTTTAAAACAGATCCTTGAAAAAACGCAGTTTCGGAAATGCAAGAAGACATTCAGTCGATACAAGTAACTTTTGAGCAATGTTTAAGCAAGAAATTAGATATTTGACTTGGACACTACAATAATCATACCTAGTCACAGGAGTTTCAAGGGAAACACAGTTAAACGCCTGTACCAGAATTCTTTCCATTTGTTCGTATTTCAATTAAATTTTCTTGACGAACCTTATAATTTGTAATAGGATTAGTGACTGCGATGGTGTTGCAGCCAGATTTCCTCTGCTGAGCCTACGAATGCTGCTATGCTGTACCAGTATGGTCGTGACTAAAATAGTTGGGTTGGTAGTTTACTTTACCTGAAGGCTTTTGTGCCAAATTAATACCTTTGGTGCAACTGATCGGTCAGCTAGCTCACTCATTGGCACTGTTGGGGTTAGGAGACGTTTAAAAACTTTCGCAGTGAATAAGAATGGGCTTAATAGCTTTGTTTGTCCTTTATGATTGGATGAACTTCAAAATCTAATAACTCCAGTTTGTGTATACGAAACACTTGGTTTCATATGACAGGGATTTAAAAGAGTAGAAGAGCATCGAAATTAAATCAGTTTTATTTGAATAATTCCGTAGTATGACGGGAAATTTTCTAACTAATTCAATTAAATATTTAAAGCAAATTAATAATAACAGAAGTATTTACAACAATATTGATGTAAATGCATATACTTAATAACACGTCTTCGATGTATGAGATATTAATTTCAACGTCACTATTCAAGCTTGCTTCAAATGGCATCTTTTCCGAAAGAGTGGATAAATTATATTACTTACTAATATAGAAATAAAATGTTTATTATCATCGCCCATTGCTATGACAGCCATGCAAATGTTACAGTAAATATTAATGCAATGATTTTAAATAAAGTTGAAGACAATTATGGGTTATTTTGCAATTACATTGCCATTCCCGTTTGTTTAAAAGTTAAATTCTTAAAAACTAAGTTATGTTTAATTTATTAAACTCCTGGCGTTGCAGAACAAAGTCTAGCTAACATCCGGTTTTGAGCATTATACTTGCAGTAATTGTTTCCTATACAATTCCTTATAGAAATGAATTTTAGTAATTCTTTACATTTATTTGTCTTTATTACCATTATTTTTGTTGGTTCATTTATGCAGTACTTACGAATACACAGGTAATTCACAATACCATAATACATTTTAAATTAATTCTTTTGTACCATATCTTACGTAGCGTCATGCCTTTGATTACGTCACTGGACCTTTTCTGTAAATATATTTCCTTCCCATTTTGGCGTTAAAAGCAATAAATGTACACATGCTTTCTTTATTTTTACTTTATAAATATGAATACTTAATATTTTATGAAATTTAAAACAACTAGTGTGAATTATATCTGTGATTGGTTAAATGCCACATGAAACTGCAATATTTGACACTATTTATTTACTTTTCTATTAATTTTCCATCATTCTCTATATTCCTACTATCAAATCATGCAAAAGACCTACAATTTTGTTCAGGATTTCAAGGTTTGATCTATATAGATTTGATAGACAAGCATTTAAAATATATTTTCTTGCTCATTGTTCAGGCCCTTAGTGATATTTAAAACCATCTTAGTGGTAAACTCCAATATCCTCAGAGTACAACTCTGTTTTTAAGTTTTGTTCCTTTGATGTTGTTTACTTAACATAATTGAGGTAGCCAAGCCAAAAACCGGCGAAAAAACAGTTTTTAATTACCTTTTTTACTTTCTCTACATAATACCTGCATGGTACGTAGGTAGAGAAGGTATTGCACTCCACTGAAAAATTCGATACCATACTTTCAAGGAAATACAGGTTTTAAGGTCCCCTGAATAAAAAACTGGATATTTAGGTTTCGTATCTTCAAAGAATGGAACTCGAATATTTTGAGGAAATCCCCCAACCCCAAACTACCCTTTATATGCAGTTGTTTTCCAAATTAAAGCCCACGATATGACCATAGAATTTAAATGGGGATATAAAAGTGAAACAGTAATAAAAGAAAATATCAAACTCTGAAAAGACTGCTTCCTTGGCCCAGTAGTCATGCGAGCTGATGTCCCACCCGTGGGCCCCGGTTTTGATTCCCGGCCAAGGCGGGGAAATGTTTTTAACCGGAATATTCCCCATTCCCCATAGAGTCTAGAAGGATTAATGCAAGAGTGAATGTGCGTGTGTTTTAAGAAGAGAAAATGATTAAAACCCAACGTGCAAGGACCTAAGGACAACGATTTGCTTCTTAAGTCAAAAGTCCCCGATATGATCATAGAAGTTAAGAAGCCTATATGAATAAAACAGTTAAAACAAAGAGATACTGAAAGGTGCCTATTCAAAGATGAAGTTACTACTAAGAACTAGCAAACAAAGCAGTATCTAAAGCGGATGAATATCTTATTTTTTGATCAACAGGGATTGGCAGGACAATTGCACTTTAATATTAAACTTAAACGTATAGAACACAAGACATTTGAAGAAAATTATAGCCTAAATAATTAACAGACGTCTGTACGCCAGGCTATGAAATCGAATGCGCGTTTTACATGTTTACAGCTAAGAAAAATTCTCTGATGTCATTTCTTTATATAATAGTGTAGATAATACATACATCTACTCCTATTATTTGCCATAATAGGGTTATGTTTTCATGCCATTTATTTGTTTGTTTTATCTCCTTATATACAGCTTTTCTTATTGTTCTTCTTTGCTGCTATTCTGTATTCGTAGATAATTAATGTTCACGTTTTTTTGTGTTCTTTTCACTATTTATATTATTATTATTATTATTCTTATTATTATTATTATTATTATTATTATTATTTAATTATCACTTAAAGGCGTTGCACTATTAGAATTCTATTCTGTAATCGTAATTAATGTTCATGTTTTTGTGCGCTCTTTTCACTATCATTATTATTATTACTATTATTATTATTATTATTACTATAATTTAATTTTCACTTAAAGGCGTTGCATTATTGAAATGCGTGCTGACAAGCCCTTACAAAAGAGGCAGTGTTGTACGGACTCTTTGCCACTTCGCAACACACGTCCCTGTGAAAACTTACCGCTCGTCGTTAATTTACGCCAGAGGCAAAGCTGCAACGTCCGTCCGTGCATGGCTTTGCTGCAAGCCTGTCCGTCTGCGGGGAGGGTTGGAAATGGGGGAGGCGGTTGGTGGGGGCAGACGGAAATTAAAAGTGATAACTCAAGCATTTTGAGCGGCCGAGCAGATAAGTTTCCGCAAACCCCCTTTCCAACCTCCACCGTCAGCACACTGCCGCCCCTGTGCACTGTTGCACTTCATTAGTGAATTAACTTTAGTTAGTCCGCACTGCCGACCTGTATTTTCTATCATACTGCTTGTGCGGTGTTTTAGTTTTACCAGACCTGAAGGGAATAGTGAGCAAGACGGCAGTGGCGTACACTGCAGCATTAAAAATATGATGTGTTCCATTTACATGCCTTTCTCTACATCTCTGCAACAAATTTTTGTTAAAAGGTTATGCTTCTATTTACTTCATGCTAATCGAGAAAAAAATATTAGAAATTGTCTTATTACTTGCTTCCTTGTAAGTAGAAGCGAAATAAGGGAGTGCCATAGGTTAAAGTGAAAAGTCTAAAGCTGGTTGCTATGTGACTGGAGTTCCTTCGTTTGCATGGATAGAAGTTGACATGTTTTCTAAAGCTGAAACCAAAACAAGGAATATCTAAAAAACGATCAACTCCACGAAAAAAATGTATATTACATAAATTGTGTGTTTTAACGTGCTCTACATTTTTTGTGTGGTAAGTTCTGGTCCATGTGTTACGTTTTAGCAGTTATGTAAAATTCCGCAAAATTCATCCAGAATAAAGTTGTCTTCGGAGGCTATTCCCAGAGAATTCAACATATACATTCTATTTGTCACTTAAATGTCTCTAATCAAAATCGTTTAGGCCATTTTCAAGAAAATACAAAATTTAGAAAAAAATTCCATGTAAAGAGTAGTTTGGCGTGCGGGATTTTTCTCAAGATCTTTGTGTCGCATCCCTGGAAGATACTAAACTTAAATACCAAGTTTGGTATTTTAGCGAATTTTCGTTTTTGAGTTATCGTATTCACAGACACATGGACACACACGGACCTTTTTCTGAAAATGCTTTTTTTGGTTACAGTGGGTCCTAAAACATATATTTCCGGTGAAATCTCGGTATCGAATTTTTGGGTGGAGTGCAATATCTTCTCTATACACTATGTACATAGTACGCATAGAGAAATTAAACATCAATTATAAAGTATTTTAAAATACAATTTTAAAATGTTTAATATTAAAAGTATAAATTTTAAATAAAACTACTTATCCAAGAGAGGAACTAGATCCGTTTTTACTTTCTCTACACGTATTATGTACATAGTGTATAGCAATGGTATTGCACTCCACCCAAAAATCCGATACCGCGATTTCACCGGAGGTATATATATTTTAGGGTCCCCTGTATCCAAAAAAAGTATTTCCAGAAAAAGGGCCGTTTGTGTATGTGTGTGTGTGTGTGTGTGTGTCCGTGTGTCTGTGTGTCGGTGAACACGATAACTCAGAAACGAAAAGTCGGTAAAATAGTAAATTTGGTATTTAAGTTAAGTATCTTCCAGGGATGCGACACGAAGCTTTTGAGGAAAAAACCCCACCCGAAACTACCCTTTACACTTTTTTCGAAAATTTTGATGTTATAAAAAATGGCTCCAACGATTTTAATTAAAATGTCGTATATTAAAGATTTTTACCTGACAAATAAAATGTATATTTTGAATTTTCTGGTAATAGCCTCTGAAGACTACTTTATTCTGAGTGAATTTTACGGAACTTCACATAACTGCTAAACCGTAAGAGATAGACAAAAGCTTACCACACAAAAAATGTAGAGCACATTAAAACACACAATTTATGTTGTATACATTTTTTTCGTGGAGTTGATCATTTTTCAGATATTCCTTGTTTTTGTTTTCAGGTTCGAAAACCTTAACTTTTCTCATACAGGAGTTTGTCAACTCCTGTCCATACAAACAAAGGAACTTCAGTCACATAGCAATCAACTTTTGACTATGGCTTTAACTTATGCTACTCTCTTGTTTTCCTTCTGCTTACAAGGAAGCAAGTAATAAGAGTAGTTCTGCTAATTTTTTGTCGATTAGCATGAAGGAAGTAGAAACATGAGCTTTCTAAACCTAATTTGTTGCAGAGATGTAGAGAAAATCATGTGAATGGAACACATCAGATTTTTTTAAAAATAGCTAACGGGGTTAGAATAATTTATGTCATTGTAAAATTAGATCAGATACTTCTATACAATCTGGGAAATTTTAAAAACTGAGACGCGAGGAATATTTTGAAAGAGTGAAAATATAGTTTTGAGAAAAACACTGTTTAATGAAAAAGTATGTTAGGAAGCAGTTGTATTGTGCAATCTTTAAATGGCTGTAAATCCCAACACAAGGGGGTGGGGCAGCTAAATGTTGATTTGCTATATGTGCCTTAAGCTTCCAGCAACCACTTTCTAGAAAAAAAAGCAAGTTTGGATTTTTGGACCAATTGTAGTCAAAATTTCACTCCCAGTGGCCATTAAGTAGAAATGTATCTATTCCCTTCGCGTCTTCCATGCTGCAAAAAGCATCCAACATGGCATAACTCACTATTCGAAGTGGTAAAAGATCGCGGTAAATAATTTTCTCTCCATTCCTCCGCACCCCTACATATTGTAAAGATATGCATCCAGACTCTTCCTGCTCACAAATTGGGTAGGTTCTCAAACAATATTTATATGCCATGGCCCTAGTCTAATCCAATTCGCTTCACAAAGTGGCTACCTGTAATCTGTAGTAACGTTACCATTAACATATTCAGGATAGGCTAAAAAAGAAAGAATCCGTTACAAACTGTACTATATATATAACTAAGTGTGTCAATATTTCTTGTACTTGGTATTAAATCATAGATAACACAACACAATACAAATTAATTATAGCCTTTAGTGCTATACGATTAAATGATAACATATACATGCAATATCTTAGTATATTCATGCAGAATAAGAACAAAACTATAGTTTGTTAGTAGAAATTAGCATCATTTTGACTCTGCAAAAGTTGCACAAATATAAAATAACAAAATAATGCTGACTATACAGCCATAATATTACAAATAAGACTTCAAATTAAACGGATATAAACTGGGTAATAAATTTGTTATCAAAAAGTGAATAATCATTAGCAAGCATTAAAATGAGCTAAAGATTAAATAGCCTCAGCACTAACCAATGTTCGAAACAGACTTTCCGACAGGGGTGGGGGTGGGGTGGAGGGCTTACGAATCAGAATTGTTTTCCATTTTACAAATCTGGTTTTGTTTATACATTCTCACATTAGTGCATTTCACTAATTAGAACTATTTTCACTAGCAAGTGCCATTTCGAATGCTGCTATTTTTAATTGAATATTAATATTAGACACTTGAAATTGAAGCCTGAGATTGGAACTGGAATACATCACCGTCATTATTTTCTGTATCTTTGCGCTTTCTTGTCAAAATTTATCCATGCTGATCAACAATGTTGCAAAAACTAAAAAATATTGCAAGCTACAATAATCAATACTGGCGCAAACTGCTGAAGTTATGACCTCGAATGCAAACCCAGTTAATTAAACCGAAAATTGTTTAGCTTACTTGGTTTTAGTGATACGGCAGTTTAGCTGTCTCAGCTCGTACATGTACCAAATACAATCTGCATCGAAATGTGTTGCATCTTCTTGTATTTTCAAAGAGAGCAATAATAGTGGTAATAATAAAAAGAAAAAGAAACATTTCCCTTGCAGGGAAGACTCATCTTTAACGAGCCGGGGAAAATATTTAATGAGAGGGAAAAATCTCCCCATTCCCCACTAATTCGAACTCTGTTCAGCACTTGCAACTTTTTAAGCCAAATTAAACAAGTGGCACCACCCCTGCATTCCGTATAGAATTACGTAGCTATGCAAAAAAGAATGAAATAATGTGTTGGAGTGGGCGCTCATCCCTTTAACAAGTGCCCTTCCATTTCGAATCGGCGCTGATGTACTGACCAGCACTGCTACTGAGGACAAACTGACCGCCCCCACTATGCAAAATACACTGAATCAGCACAGTACCGTATACAAGCTGGTTGTGGCTCATATAGACAATACATAGAAGTCATTCGACGTAGCATATTGACATCACTAAAGTTATGAAAAGTAAATAATCATAGTAAATTTCCACATAACCTACAGCTGTACAACAGCGCATCGACCATGTCCCGATTGTGTGCTGCCGTCAAGAAGCAACTACCAGGAGAACTTTTTGTTCATTTCTATAAGACCTTATCTGCCCTTGTGGTGCTCCGGATGGGCTTTCGGCGATCTGTCACGAGATTGATTTTATGAACATGATCACAATTGCCGCGACATGGTAGCATTGTTGAAACGAACACAGAGCTCCGGTTGGTCACAGTTTAGTAGCCTCTGGCAGCCCCACTATTTCCGAAATTTTCCGTAACTGTATTAATTTGAATGTTCATGGAAGCCGTTTTTATGGATGAAGACTTCATTGTTCTGGTTCAGTAGTTCCAGAATTACATGATCTGTTACATTAAGGTTATTACATACCCTGGTCAAATCGATTCAGGAGGCCTAGACGTTTCGTCTGGGACTGTTATTCGGAAGATCGTGGGTTTGACTCCCGTGGCCGATCCCTCTGATCCAGATTTTTTTCCAAGGTTTTCCCGCGTCACTAGGCGAATGCTGGAAAGATTTCTTCTTTTCCCAAAATTCCAGGTCTTTCATTTCATCTCCATTTCATTTAACGGCCTCTTTCAGGGTCGTAAGTGTTCGCGAGGACTGCGGTGGTAGCACCCTTCCGCGGTGGTGAATGCACTATGGAAATACAGCTCTCTGCGGCGGGATGATGTTGGAGTCGTCTGTAGGACCCAGAGGGTTGGGTCAGATCTGGGGCCCGAGCTTCTAGCGCTCTACGCGTCGAGATGAAGAAGTGCTCGCACTATAATAGGGACCTTTCATGGTGGATCTTTTCCCGCGGTCCGGTTTCGGCCGCTCGTCGACTATACTCTCTTATCATTCTCTCCTCCTGGGGTTAAACATAACGTTCTTAAGGTTGTAGGAGATGATTAAAATACTTCCTATCTTCAGAAAAGTCAAATAAGCACCATTGATATCTTCTTATTTGTGAGCCATTGTTAGCCATTGAAAAACATAGACACGCAGATTGAAATCAATAATGAAAATAGCTGGTGCAGATTATGTGGAAGACGACACCACTTACAGTATGCAGTAGGTTGTATAGCAATATAGCTTTATGCAGGCACCGCAATGTCAGTGTGAGTGTCGGTGCTTCATTCGGTGATTTTCATGCAGTGCCTAATCCACCGAATGCATTATTACACACTGTATATAGGCTGTTTTGAAATGACACCTTACGAAAACACTGTATACGGCTTACACTTGAACTTACCGAAAATTTGAAACATTTTTATGTAACATTGAAAATTACATAATTTTGAGATTAGACAGCGCACATAGCACTTGTGTGTGATGAATACATACTCGCATTCAGAAAATGTTCTTGGCAAGCATATGTCATAAGAATAAACAGCTTTCACCTTGTTCGTTATCGGCAAACCTGCCTTAGCTTTCAGGTAAAGGGAAAAAGGACGGTTACCTATTCAAAATACTACTTATGATTTGGAAAGTTTTGAGATTGTTGAATATGAAACATGTGCATTTTCCTCTAAATAGGAGTATCTTCTACATATACGCTAATCATTTGGTGATTATCCTAATTGTAAATTCTTAACAACTTATTGTAGATATAAAATAATTTGTCATTACTGTACATTTATTTCATTTAGTATTACGAGTTGAATACAAGAAAATAAACTTCTTATCTCACTAATTTTATCTACACTTCTTTAGTAGTACTCTGATAGAATTCTTAATCTGTTATCTTTATCAGTAATTCATTTTCTCCATCCTCAATATCACTTAAGTTAAATTGCTCTGAAAGATTTTAATGACATATTTATCCTAGTTTATTTCCCCAGTCAATTACCTTCATTCATTATCTGTTATGATGAAACTTTGTGTGTATGTATGTATGTACGTATGTACGTATGTATGTATGTATGTATGTATGTGTGTATATGTATGCATGTGTGTATGCATGTATGTATGTATGTGTGCATGTGTGTATGTATGTATGTATGTATGTATAGTTGTATGTATGTAATGTTTGTGTGTATGTATGTCTGTCTGTATATAAGTATGTATGTATGTATGTATGTATGTATGTATGTATGTATGTATGTATGTATGTATGTATGTATGTATGTATGTATGTATGTATGTATGTATGTATGTATGTATGTATGTATGTATGTATGTATGTATGTATGTATGTATGTATGTATGTATGTATGTATGTATGTATGTATGTATGTATGTATGTATGTATGTATGTATGTATGTATGTATGTATGTATGTATGTATGTATGTATGTATGTATGTATGTATGTATGTATGTATGTATGTATGTATGTATGTATGTATGTATGTATGTATGTATGTATGTATGTATGTATGTATGTATGTATGTATGTATGTATGTATGTATGTATGTATGTATGTATGTATGTATGTATGTATGTATGTATGTATGTATGTATGTATGTATGTATGTATGTATGTATGTATGTATGTATGTATGTATGTATGTATGTATGTTGGACGATTACACAAACGGGTTTCGAGAAACAAGAAATCCTTTAAAGTTGAGTTAACCACTGTTCAGCATGTCGGTAGGAAAGCATATAATTCGGAAATTCCCAAGTTTACCAAGTCAATTCCCATAATGTGGGCCAGGAGTGCGGCTTTGTTCATGAGTAACTGCTAATCCACTCTGATATAAAGCGTTTTTTATGGCGTTGAAAACTATATTTTCGTATCACATAGGACCTGAGCAACAACGTCCACATCTTGGTTCAGTGTCGTTTCGATTTCATAATTTTTTAAAATCCTTCAAGCTACAAACTATTAATAAACTCTGGATCTTAAGTTAACATTGATAAAGATGAACAGAAATTAGGCGCAGCAATGTTTATTTTATTCTATGAAATACATTTTTAGTTGTAGGATCCACAATCTTTATAATGATATCTATATTTTTCTGTTTGACGAAATTGGGATGATTTGACCCATTTTACACTATTTAACTTCATTCCTCCTTGGATAAATTATTAAATTAAACAGAAAGTGCTCACCATCATTAATGAATATAATTAAATATTAAGGATTAAAGAGATATTACGTTTAACATGTTTCACTCTTGACTTTAAAATGCTTCTTAATTGGTTTTAACCCACGTTTGAGGTACAACAAACACGCACCTCACCCACATTCTTAAGCGTGGAAGGCAACCTATAACTGTGATTGTAAAAACATAAAAAAATGTAAATGGTGTGCTATTTATGGACGCTCTTTAATTAGTGTGGTTCTCATCATCCCATTCTAAATTGGGCGTGAAAGACCGATTAATTTTGCTCAGAGGCCTCTCTATCAGGCTTGAGGTTCTTTCACGTGCCGTAAATCTACGACACGGGACCAACGGCTTTACTTACCTGCCGAAGGAAGCCATGCAAAGGATATTTACACCCGAAAAAATCCATCGTCCTCCGCCGAATTTGAACCCGCGACCTTGGGTATATTAAGCTAGCATGGTAACCTTTCGCCACGGAGAGCGACATGTGACTATAAAGGAAAAAGTCCTCATAAGTTTCCTTTTAAATATAGCACGTGATACAGTCACAATACATTCTTGGACAAAATAAACTCAAGGCCATAAAAACCAACTTTTATTACTATTTGTAAACCAGAACCATTCTCGTAATTAGCAGTAATATAAACGATATTTTCATCTTTAATAGATTACTGAACAAAAATAGTTTCAGCTAATTCAGAACTTATTTCATGCAGAAGTCTTACAAGAGTATTAAATATGGAATAAAATATTGTACTATTCATCAAAAAATATGTTCTGTGAAAAACAGTAATCAAATCTAGAAAAGAAAAAGGGACGGAAAAAGGGAAAAAGATGGATGAAAGTTAAATCGTATTACGATTGAGAAATTCTATAATAGCCTAAATAAAATTTTAAATGCAAACAAATAAAATATATGAAACTCGGTGCAAGTGAGCAAGCGGAACTCTGCCAAGAGTAGTTAGGAATTTAAAGATAATAGCAGCATCTCTTACGTATAAATTCGCAAAACACTGAACCACAGTACCGCGTTATTATAAATAATGTGGCATTAAAACCTTGTGAGTCTACGCCTAACTACTCGGTTCCGAACTCACATAATAGGTAGAGAAGGTGTTGTGTTCCATCATAAAATTCGATAACGTGATTTACCGGAAATATATGCCTTGAGGGTCCCTGAATAACTTAATTTTATGAAAAAGGTCCATGTGTCTGTCTTTGTGTTTGTGTGTGTCAGCGGCCAGCACAGCTCAAAAATGAAAATTTGGTTGAATACGAAATTTTAAGTGTGAGACGAAGATTTTCAGGAAAATTCCGCCCTGAACCTACCCTTTATATGACATTTTTTGAAACTTTGGAATTTCTCAAAAACAGCTGTATCGATTTTGATTAAAATATCGCATATTAAATATATTTAGATGACAAACATAATGTGCATCTGGGAAATTGCTTTTGAAGGTTTTTCAGAAACTTGCGATTCTGTGTTTTCACATTCAATTCCTTTTAATTTGCAATTCTCGATATTTAAACATAAAGATTACTTTCAAAGTATTTAAGCACACTAATTATTTTATTCAGAGCCGTTAACCAATGCAACGTGCACTTCTTCGAAAGCAAATGCCATAAAATAGAATCTTTTTACTCTCCGAAATCAAGATTCTCTTTCTATCCATGACGAATAACAATAACTTTTCTTAAGTATAATACATCTTCTTTCATCTGTCCTTAATCTCTAGTATAATAAAATGAATAACGAAGTGAAAATGTAGCCATCATTATATTGGAATGGTTTAAATTATAAACGAACTATTTACACATAATATATTGCATGAGACAGATATAAATATAATAAATATATAATGAATATAATAAATATATGTATATAAATTGTAAGTTTTATTGTTTATTATATAACTGGTGGAAGGGAACTTACTACATTCCTTCTAATATGTGTCTATATGTGTTTCATGAAAGCAAAGACACCAAATATTTTGAAAAGTATAATAGAAGAAACAACAGCAGTCAAGAATAGCGTAGGAAGAGCAATATATGTAACAATTGCGTCGTGAACTTCAGAACGTAAGAAGAATTAACAAACAACGCAGTGATAAGATCACAATGGATAATCGCTGCAAACCAATCCAAAAACTGATGATTATCGAATATTACATTAGTATTCATATAAACATAATACTGTAGTTATTTAATGTATTTACTCAGTCATGAGCATTTGCAATGATGCTATAGACATAGTCAATATTTATATGAACAATAAAATTAAAACTAGTTAACATTTCACATACCAGAATCATATTTAAAAACATATATTTAATGCTTTGTAAAACTTTCTTGAGTTCATAAATAAGATTGTCAATCAGACATCATCGTAAAACGCAATCAAATCCTTTAAAACTGACACTTTGTGCCACCAGTGGCGGATAATTCAACATATCCAAAGCAATATCTTCTTTCCCTACACGTACTTGTACATGGTGTATAGAGAAGGTGTTGTATTCCACTCAAAATTTAGATGTCGAAGAAAAATAGAAAAAAAAGCTCCGTGTGTGTGGGGTGTGCCTTAACAAGTATAGTTCAAAAACTAAAAGATCTATAAAAACCAAACTTGGTATTTAAGTTTAGTATCTTCTTCCAAAGAAGATATGTCACATAAAATCTCCTCCCAAATTTAAGTTTAGTATCTTCTTCCAAAGAAGATATGTCACATAAAATCTCCTCCCAAACAGATGACTTTTTTTTATTTTTTTTTTTTAAATTTTGGTTTTCTTTGAAATGGCTCTAATGATATTGATTAAAATTCTGCATATTAAAGGTATTTACAACACAAATGAAATGTATACCTATTTTGAATTTTGTGGGACTTGCTTCTGAAGACCAGTTCATTCTGGATGAATTTTGCATAACTGATAAACTGTAAGAAATAGACAAAAACTGGCTACACAAAGGGGTAGATCACGATAACTTACACAATTTATACCATATACATTTTTGTTGTAGAGTTGGCCGTTTCCAGAGATTTCTTGTTATTAGGTTCAATTTTAAGGTACCTAAACTTTCTCGAATAAGATCACCTTTCGTTACATCTCTCTTTAGTTTTATGGAAATGCAAAACGAACCAAACAGATTGTTCACCAGTTTTTAAAAGATAAGACTATCGCTTAAGTCTAGTATATTACCTTACTTTCCTTCTGCTTAGAAGGAGACACGTAATAAAACAATTTCTTCTAATGTTTTTCTCAAATGCATGAAGCAGACAACAGAATAATCTTTTCTAAGAATAGTTTGTTTGCTTAACAGCTAGAGAAAGTCTGTGAATGGAACACATCAGCTTTTTTTGCTTATTGCATTTTGCAGGCATACAATTTGGTACATTTATATGGCAATTCAGCTCCACTATTAAAGCGCCAATGGAAAGGCCAAGATTAGGCAATTTCAACCAATCGCGATCATCTGACTGGAGTGATATTGTCGAAAAATCTCATCGCAGTTGATGTTCATTTCTTTGAAATCTTGTAAGTTTAATCTACTGCCTTGGTTATTGGTAACAAGGTGACAATTCAAGCAGCCAACCTTCATTTTTAATAACAGTCAGTTTCACAATTGTACTTTCAATTAATTCAGTTGTACTATTTATTTAGTTTTATCCAGTTAATAATGTATTTAGTTAAAAAAAGGAGTGAAAATAATCATATTTTTGTTGCCTATGTATGAGATGAGTGCAATAAGCTCAATAATACAAGTTTTTTTCCATTTCATGTATTTCTTATTAAAAGACGAAATGAAATATTTTTCCTTATTTCTATTATTAATATATTTGTACATTGGGTGTAGACACGGTGGTTCACATAATTAAATAATTAAGGAGGCAGTGAAGAAAGAAAGAAAAGAAAACATTCGGTAAATATACATATCGAATGTGTCATTTATCATTTAAAAAATAATGTATGTATTACAATTATAACCTCATAAAATTTCCCGTCCTGTATATTATAAATTATTAAGCGTATATTTTAATGTATTTATATTTTACTCGTGTTTTACTTAAAATTTATTTCAGTAACAGACAATGGTATTAAAATCATATAATTAAAATGATTACTAAGTATTAACATTACTATATAATAACAATAATTTAAATTACTTAAATTTTATGTTTTTAAATTAATATTTATTTTCAGGAAAACTCCAGGAAGTATTATTAAAATTGTTTAGGTGTCCACTATTTTAATACTTTATTTCTTTACTTTATATTAAACATCTCAATAGCATTATTTTTAACTTTGAAACACACAAAGGAAATATTGAAGTATTCATTTTTAAGCTGATTGTACTGAAGGAAATGAAGGAACTTGGTGGTCCCTACTTATAATAGAAGTCAGTGAACAACAGAGGCTCGCGAATGATCTTCAAGGAGTTACAGTTGAACCTGGATAAATAGAACACGTCTACAAATCCTTTGTAATTGGTTTGAAATGATCTTACAACAGCTGAGATTGACCAACTTTATCATTATTATTATTATTATTATTATTATTATTATTATTATTATTATAAACCCTAAACTTTGTTATAGTGAACTCAAACATGCTCGTCCATGTTAAAATGTACCGTGACAGTAAATCCCTAGAGTCTAACTGAGCGCAGCATTAGCAATTTTCATTTACTTTAATGTGCCATTTCTTCCATCAAAAACCTTCATTCAAACATCCATAATAATCCCTTACATACATACATACATACATACATACATACATACATACATACATACATACATACATACATACATACATACATACATACATACATACATACATACATACATACATACATACATACATACATACATACATACATACATACATACATACATACATACATACATACATACATACATACATACATACATACATACATACATACATACATACATACATACATACATACATACATACATACATACATACATACATACATACATACATACATACATACATACATACATACATACATACATACATACATACATACATACATACATACATACATACATACATACATACATACATACATACATACATACATACATACATACATACATACATACATACATACATACATACATACATACATACATACATACATACATACATACATACATACATACATACATACATACATACATACATACATACATACATACATACATACATACATACATACATATGCATGCATGCATGCATACATACATACATACATACATACATACATACATACATACATACATACATACATACATACATACATATACATAAGTATACATACATATATAGGTATATATACCTATAAATGTAATGATTTTTCTTATGTTTTTAAAAGCGTGCAAGTGTCGATTAACCTGCTATTGCTCCTGCCCCTCAAAAGGATTTCTAATTTGTATTCAGTTAAGGCAGAATAAAACCTGTGAATAAAACTAGAAATTTTATCGCGGAAAGGTAGTATCAAAATGTAGCGCACAAAGTTGCAATGGCATATACAGCAAACAGGTTAGTTTTTTATTTATTGAATCTAAATATGTTGATTATAAACTGTCCACATCTCAAACCGTGAGTTGGAGCTTAGTTAAACTTTTACTTTGGTTTAAAATATCAGAATAAATAAATCCGCGTTGAATATTTCTAAACAAGCTATGCGAGAAAAAAATAATAAACAATTTTGTTATATACATGTTTTCGAAGTTACAAATATAAAGTTATGGAGGTAGTTATATAAAAGTAAAATATTTAAGTATTTAAAATAGATAATTATATAATTTAATAATTCGCGAAGTTTCCTGAAAATTACAAATTAATTTAGCAATACAAAAGCATGACATTATAGATTATGGGAGAAAGGTTTTGAGGAGTACAATAGTACGCATTACACCATTAGATATGGTCATTACTGACCGCACAAAGCTTTAAATATATCCGTAATTGCTAAATAATATGCGCTACACTACTATTGCTTTTTCAGAGCCTTTTATAAACTTTTGCGGGTACATTAACTTAATATTACTAGTTAACTATCACAAGGTGAAAACCGATAGTCTTTTATAACAAGCTCGATTAACATAGTAGTAATTTCTGGTAGTTTATGTCCCCTAATCTGGGGTTAGTTATCGAGCGATGAACGAAACCGGTGAAATTATGCTCAAGAAATTAAAATTACTGCAGATTTGTTGCCTCACGAAAAGGGAAAACCCCAAGAAAAATCTTACCCGGGTACCTCGGAATCTCTTGAATGTGAAGCACACACGCTATCCCTACTCTACAGAGGCGGGCTTTCCGGTGTATTGCAAATCATAAAACATCTGAAATAATTTACTGGAATTTCTATAGAAAAAAAGGGTAAACATAATTTTGTATTCAGTGTTGTTGATCTTATTCAGCACCATAGAATATTTTATTAAAATATTCTGTGATGAATAAGGTAAAAGAAGTATTAAGATTTCTTAAAGGATAACACGTTTCGTGATTTATTTGTTTATCTCTTTCGCTTTACACATCAACTCCATTAATAGCTAAGTCATAATATAAACTTGGAATTCCTGCACGCCACTGAAGAGAAGAGAAAGAGAGAAAGAAGGATAGAGAAAGAGAGACTGAAAAATACAAAGGACACTTTGGACAGAATACATGGGAACTGAAATGCATTTTCGTGTTGGTTTATTTCGATGCCGGACCACGTGTGTATGTGTGTGTGTGTGTGTGCGTATGTGTGTGTATGCGTGTGTGTGTAAGTCGGGGGTCAGACGACTGGGGGGGGGCACCTAGGTATGAGTAATGTTTCACAGGGGAATACCAGTTGGGAAAATTATCTCATAGTGAGAATGTCTGGCCGTGTGTTTGCACGTCCCTTAATATAGAAATTTCAACACCTAAAACGTTAGCACAATAGTGGAGCACTTAATTGGTCAAAACCAGCCAGCAGCTATGCTCTAGGGAAATGTCCCAACGCGGTTATAGATTTCTTTGCGCAAAGAGTGATCAAGCGTTGAGTATAATGTAATATTTAGTACCTATGTTCCTATTTTCCATTACACACGTAAAATACTCCCTAGAATTTGGAAAATAGTTGATGATATAACTGGCATCGAAATACAATTAGTACTATTTGATTCTTCTTCCACAGGTTAGATTCCCAACTGGCTCGAGATACCATTCATACAGACCAACCTTTTTCTAAAAAGACTCGGCATACCTCAAAACATACATTTCCAGTGAAATCATGGACATTAATTTTAGTGTGGAAATCAATACCTACTTCTAGAGAAAGTAACTTATACCTTACGAATTTCGAGAATGGTGTATCACAATGGTATACTACTTTCCTATACCGTACAAACTTCCTGATCGGATCTTTACTCTCTAGACTTTGCCATTGCTCGCTCCATAAGAGACCAGATATATAGTATCATTCTTGTATTACTTTTATTTGAAATAAAAATGTAAAACGTTCTTTAACCTTGTAGCTAAATAGGACGATCCCCGAGTGATATGGCGTCATGATAACGTGTGCGACTCGCATACGTGAGATCGCGGGTTCGATCTCGTTTGTCCGCGCACTCTGACTTGGAGATTGTCGTGGTTTCCCCTTGTTACTTAGGGAATGCTAGGGTGCTTTTCTCCACGATTTTCTTTCCTTTCCTTATTGTTGTTTAGGTGTGTCACGTGCTTCTGGGCTCATGATGTAAAAGTGCTGACAGGTGGCGAGCGGATGCGTGCGCTTTGTGAATTCTGTTCTTGGCCCTGGGATAATGTTGTGGTCGCTGACCTCGCTATGGTGGGGACGTGGTGTTGCTAGCTGCGTTGCGCTCTTGGGGCCGAGATGAACTTTCAACCAGTCAGGGACTTCCGCATGTATCTGTGGCCGCCTGTTTTTCATCCTCCCTTCCTTTTGGAGGCTGTTAATGCGCAACAGATCTGTATGAACGTGAAGTGTCCCTGGCCGTCTTGTCTAATCTTTACATTTAGCTTTATAACGGACGATCAATGGCATCAGGGAAAGATTACTCAAATAAGTCTGGTTTCGTGGAACTGAAATTTAACCTATATTCGTCTTCTTAGGATAAGGAAAATCTTCGGAAAGGAAACATGCGGAGATTTGAACTAGGGACCTTTTGAATATGAGTCAGACACGCTCGTAACCACCACAACAGGCGTATTCATGAATATACTTGCATTTATACAGATACTAAATATATATATCATTTGTGACGTAAACCTTCTTATATGGATAGATAGTACAGGACCATCATTCAATTGCACTTAAGTGTTAAAAATATGGTATTTCCTTTACTTATTGGTAAGTAGCAGTGTATGTTATAAAATGGTAACTGCCCTTTTTAAGTTAATAAATAGTATGTTAAACTTTTGTGGATGCTTGAGTGGATCTGTTCTCCTGTAAATAGTCGGTAGTTGGAGTAACGGCATAGGCCCAAAACACCGCTCAGGGCTAACAATGGCGATCCCAGGTGATTTCATTTTGCATTCTTCAGGTTCGCTCTCATCAGATTAAGCGTGTATGCTTTTTAAAAGTTTCATTCGGCCGGTCGGCGGTATCTGAACATCTCCCTACTACCTCGTCCAATTTCACAACCAAGTCGGCTCGAAACTTTTCTCATCACAGAGTCATTAATATCATGTTGTCAGCTTTCGTCTCCTCCATACATAAACAATCTGCAGGCAATAACGCCGAGTACGGCCTCCCCTCTTTCAGACGTTTCCTTTTCTCCTCCAGCTACTTGTTTTTAATATTCATTCTTCTTAGCTTTTTTGTTTTTTGTTTTCTAATACAGACGTTCCGGTCTTGTAATTGCCCCCAAAGAACTGTCATCTCATTTATGCATGAGAATTACACATCCTCTTCCCCTTTTTGGGGCTTGTTTTAAATGTAATGTCTGTGTCCCCCTGTGAAGTTTTCAATTTATTTCCTCACAAGAAAATTAATTCAAAAGCATCCAAACGAAATGCTACACAATATTTAACGAATTAGTAAACATAGCAGAATATAACTGTTTGGACAGAAGCGAAATAATAGCTGCGACACAGATGATCAATATTATAAAGCATTATCATTCAACATGAAGGTTTTTGAGGAGACCTATTCTATGAAAATTGACCAAAATTCTTTAATTTTGTATTCTAACACATTAATATACCGTTTTCCTTGTATATTAATATGCCGAAGCTATTTTCAGTCGCCTTCAATTTAAACACTTGTGAAGTAGCCATTTAAATGGAAATTTTAATGCTAATAAATGACACTTAAAATACTGAAACACGTGGTTCTCTAAATACATTTACCAATGTATGTAAATGTTCCCAATGCTCCTTGCAGTGCAAATTTCAACCAATCTCTTTGGTTTTTCTACCAGAGAAAATTGTCATAATAAAAATTGTCGAATTAGTTTTCTATATAAGTAAAATTAAATATGTATTTGTATTAACAACATTACCAATGGACAAAAATAATGAAAAAGTATGAGCGAATTATTGATCATACCTTTTCCTGCAGCATTAATTTGAAACTCATCCGAAATTTTATAATGATATTCCTGGAATATAAATATGAAGTTGTGTTACAACATTTTGGTTACTGAAACGCAAGGAGCATTTAGATAGAGTTGTTAAAAAAGCAAACACATTTTTCCTCAAAAAACTACTTGGTGCATTTGTCTCAAAATGTCAGAATTAGTTACAAATAACACATATGTGGTAAAAAAAGGAACACATATGTGTTTAAGAAACCATGAATTTGAAATTGTCATAGGTTGGCCTCCTTAAAGCCTGTTCTGGCTGAGAGGATTCATCCATCTAGTTTTAGGACAGCCTACATCTCTATAAGCTTCTGGTGTGTAATTTAAGACATCTTACTTAGTCCATTTTCGTTCATTCATAATATATGATTATACACTTATTTGAAATTTCCTAATCAAGTTTAACTTATTTTCGATTTGATTATTATTTATTTAACCAAGTAACGTGAAACTAACAATCCTTCAGGTATATTTAATGCCCAATTTTCAGAATATACATCAATATTGATGCAGTCATCACCTTAATCAATTTTAGTGTAGTGTATTAGTTCGAGCTTTATTTCTTAAAGTTCTGCATATTGTACCACACATGTGCTGAAATTTATACAATGTATGTGTTAGAACATTCGTCCTGTCATATGATACATCTTACCCAAGATAATTAAAATGGTTCTTTATAATTATTTTTTATATGACTGGTTTGCTTACTTTCAAAGGATATGAAGTTAGTTTTGTTATTTGAAATGAACAAATTATAGGTAATTGTGTAATTGATGAGCAGCCATTTGGAGCTCATTCTGTGTCAGCAAATAAAACCTGGTCATCAGCAAATAATATACTATCTTATAGAAAGGCATTCTTTTACTTTTTCTAACACGTATGTAAGTACAATGTACATGTAGCTAGAGCAGGTATTGTATTTCACGCAAACCGATGTCGAAATTTCACCACAAATTTATGTTTGAGGTCACCAGAGTGCAGAAAGAGCGGTTTTAGAAAAACGACCGTGTGTTTGGGTGTGTGTGTATGTGTGTGTGTGTACAGCATAGCTCAGAAACGAAAAGGCCCTTGAATACCAAACTTGGTACACAATCTACACAGAAAATGTAGATCTCGTTAAAACACATCATTTATGCCATATATTCTTGTAAAATTGACCGTTTCGAGATATTCCATGTTATTGGTTTCAATTTTAAACTACATTAAATCTTCTCAAACCTTTCGTTTCGTCTCTCTTGTTTTACTACTGGCTATATAAAACAAACCGAGGACGCGCCGTGGCCAAGTGGTTAGACCTAGACGGCCCGGGTTCGATCCCAAGCGACCACATGTGAGATTTGTGGTGGACAAAGCGGCGCAGGGGCGGTTTTTCTCCTGGTTCTCTGGTTTCCCCCGCCATCGCATTCCACCGGTGCTCCATCTTCATTCCATGTATCCTGTGTCATCGCCTGCGGTGCCACATGTATAAAAGCGGGCGTTAAACACCATAAATAAAAACAAAGCGAACCGAGCTTCTATTGTCTACATAGCGACCAGCTATTCAAAATTTTGAATATCGTTTTAGCCCTGTATATTCTCTCATTTTTCTTCTACCCACAAAGAAGAAAATAATAAAACCGATTCCGATAATATTTATGTTGAGTAGTATGATGTAGATAAAGAAGTTATCTGCTTTTACCGCTATGTCACCGCAGGTGATGTCGCTGATGGTACATGAATGAAGATGCAGCATCGGTGGAATGTGATGGCGGGAGAAACCACAGAACCCAAAGAACTACAAATCTCCCATGCAGTCGTACTTTATATATGGAACAGCTTGAAAAAGTAATGCGAATAGAACACCTAAGATTTTGTTATCTGCTTTTACGTTAGAACTTTTCTCTGCCTGTAAAGTTCATATTCAATACTGTGACAATGCAGTCTTCTGTTGTTCACACGTTCGCTTGGTATATGAATCATCGCAGTTGGAGACCTTGGAATGCGTAAACAAGGAAGTGCGGCGCGACGGAAGCAGGAGATTTCGGACCTGACTCGTCAGGTACACTTGAGATTCGTCATAAGCATTTAGTATTTTCGAGAAGTTTACAGAAAGTTCTGTGAGGTCATTTTTAGTTACAAAACTAGGAAGAATTGCAATATGTATTGTTGTGACTATATTGACGTGATGGAGTGTTAGCACAAAAATTAGTTTACGAATAATGCGCATACGTAAACTGTATACACGTCGGGACGTCGAGTGAATTATTTGCCGCCGTATAAAAAACTTTATTTGTAAACAATTTTAAAGTCAATAAAGACATTTGTTACAAACCTTTTTAACTGCAAGAGGTTAACTTCAATACTTTCTCCATCGTTAAACAGTAGGGAAGAAATACTGCATTCAACCCATTGTTGCACATTTTGAGATATCTTAAATATTCGCAAAAATTAATGTATTATAGTCTTCAACAAACAATCCTTATAGAGGCTTATTCTACTACCTACGTAATTTGAATGGCGTGACGTGAGAATTTAAATAGTGTTGGCTGATTCAATCTATGAAGTAGAGGAGGAAGTTCTTTCGAAAATTCCACTAACGTATTACAAAAAATGGCTTTCAATTAGTGTATAGAATAACGCAATTAATACAATATAATAATGTCAATCATAATTGAAGATATATTAGAATATCTTTTGAAACCTCCATGCGATTTAGTCTTCAAGTGCTTTAATTGAAGAGCTCGTCTGACATTCGTAATAATACTGCTCTTCTCACTTAATGCATATGATCCTAAAGAAACGGTTTTAAAGGACCATCATTTCTGACAGCGATGTTCATGGGAGAATATTTCTTAAATATATGCGTAAGCTTTCACGGCTGGTGTGCATAGTTTTAACATTTACATTTTTCGGGCTGTTAAACTATGTTTAGTTAAAATATTTCTACCTAACGTTAAGAGCTAATTCTTTCCGAGTTAGTGACGTGAGCACATTGCCTCTGAAGATGTCCCTCACAGACAAGGACGAAACGTTAGGTGGAAATATTTTTAACTAAACTTATTTTAACCTACAACACCGCCAAAACAGCCCGAACATTTTAAGTTTGAAACTATAGAATATCTATTCTTCTACCTATCAAGGGTTAAGTCGATATACCTGTTCCTAAACTAAACTGCTCATTCCATCTCCTGCGTTGTCATCTTAGTCTATATATCTAATGCTTGTCGTGGATACCTTGGAGAGAGCATTTTAACATATTCCCTCCATTTATTTTGGTATTGTTCTATATCTTATACAACAACGGCTTTCTCTAATTGGGTTTTTATATTCTCATTTCTCAGAATATTTCTTATAATCAACCCACATAAATATCTGAAAAACTTAATTTTTACAGCTTCAAGTCGTTGTTTGTCACGTGCATGTATTGCCCTTGTTTAACTGCATATTTAATTACTGGGTTGGACACTATATTCTACAATCCTCATACTTACGCCCAAAATTATTTGATACAGTCATTAAGTTTATTGAATATAGTTCAATATTGGATATATATGTAGTTAGAAGGCAAACTTAGAGGGAAAGTTGGGAATAGGGGGAAAGGGGGGCATAAACAGATCGCGTTTACTGTTGAGTCTAATTTATACTGGTCTCAACATGACGCTGAAGGTCACTGACACCCACCCTTCGACAAATTTGTCTTGCAGGCAACATTTCGTATAAATTGGAAACATGCATTAGTATGATTTTTCAGCGTTAAATGACAAACATATATTTTATTGCACTGTTACGGGAGTGTATAGAAAATACAAATTATTATAAAATAAGGAATATAGTCAATTATAGAACACATAAGCGCCACGACCCTGCTTAGTGTTAATCTAGATAAACATGGCACAATTGGTTGTATTACATATTTGTTTATGGGCGATGAAAATAGGGGATTTTCTAGGCCTAAACGATAGTGAAGACCTAGTCGTTATGTGATGGCTAGAATTTCTTTTCCCGTACATGAACAGGAGGGGTAAATTGAATAACAGCTAGCCATTGAGAAAGATATCGATATTTATTTGCGTCAATCTATATATACACACTATTTAAAAATCTGTGCCATGAAGAATAATGTTTGGCAAATCGTGATCCCTGTAGCACTTTTGGGATTGGTGGTGGCTCGTTTTTTGCAAAGAGGCTATGTGCCCCTTACGATAAATACCACTCGTATACAATTCTTCGCGTTCACCTTCCACGAATTTTTCCGCATGTTGAGAGGCACATGTTTTCACTATTTCATTGCGTGAAGCAAAGCTTGGCACTAAGGCACTGATAAATTGATTGCATCCACAATTTTTAGGATATTTTTCACACAGCTTCTAAAACGCATTCAAAATAATCTGCTTGCACCACTTTTTAACAGTATTCCTCTAGTGGGTTTTACATATGACCATGTTGTACAAACTGACTGTAGCACGCGCAACATGCCTAGTGCATATGACGGTTTTTACGTCTATGAGGAGAATACTATTCGAGATTGTGTAACTGTTAGGATTATAATAGAATGGTGCTTTATATAACTTTCTATAGCCCGTTTAAACGATGTACATTGTCGATAGAGAAGGTATTGTATTTCACTAAAAAATTCGATGCCTATATTTCACCGGAATAATCTTTTAAGGCCCCCCGAGTCCGAAGAAAACATTTATACTTTCTCTACTCGTACAATGTATATAATATATAGAAAAAGTATTGTATTCCACCCAAAAATTCGGTACAGAGATTTCGTCGGAAATATATGTTTTGAGATTCCAGAAAAACATTTTTAGAAAAACGTTCGTGTGTCTATGTCTGTGAACAGCATAACTCAAAACTTGATATTTAAATTTGGTATCTTCAGAGAAAGCGACACGAAGATTTTGAAGAAACTCTTCTCACACCTACTACCGTTTACATGGGGTAAAAAAAAAATTGAAAATTTTGCTTTACTCAAAAATGGCCCTAATGATTATTATTAAAATGTCGCATATTAAAAATATTTTGAGCCCGCCTGGGTAGTGTGGTAGTAGCATGTCTGCCTCACATTCAGCAGGTCGTGAGTTCGAATCTCGCTTAGGGTGAGTTTTTTTTTTTTTTTTTTTTTTTTTTTTTTTTTTTTTTTTTTTTTTTTTTTTTTTTTTTTTTTTTTTGGGTATTGCCTTATCTTGAGAAGACGAATGTCGAGTAACTTTAAGCTCCATGGACCCCGAGATCATATGAGCATCATTTCACCAATTTTATTCATCGTCCAATATGACCAACCAGGTTAAAGGACGTTAAGCTAAAAAAAAAATTACATCACAAATAAACTGTATATCCTGAAGTTTCTGGAATAGCTTCTGAAGAACTATTCATTCTGGTTGAATTTTGCTCAATTTTACATAACTGATAAATCGTAATGGATAGACAAAAAATTACAATACAAAAAATTTTTACATCGTTAAAACACACAATTTATGTCGTGTACATTTTTGCTGCAGAATTGGCCGTTTCCAAAATATTCCTAGTTATTGGTTTCAATTTTAAATTGCCCATTTTCTCAAATGGTGCCAGCTTTTTTTTCATCTCTCTTTCGTTTTACTAGAAATGCAAAGTGATTCATAATTCATTTGTTGACATATCGGTCGACTTTTAAAAGATTTGACTACCTCTATAGTGGTGCATACCCTTATCTCCCACCAGCTTATCAGGGAGTAAGTAGTAAGGCCAGTCCTGTTAATATTTATCTCGTTTAGCATGCTGTAGATAGAAGAATAATCTTTTGCAAGAATATGTGGTTTTTCTTTTTGCAGAACAGCTAGAGAAAGTCATGTGAATGGAATAGTTCAGATGTTTAGAAAAAGATCCGTGTGTGGGTGAGTCTGTGTACAGCATAATTAAAAAATGAAAATACCGTTAAGTACCAAACTTGGTATTTAATTTTGGTATCTTTCAAGGATGCGACACGAAGATTTTCAAGAAATTCCCCACCCCAAACTACCCTTTAGACGGAAAAATGTGAAAAATTGTTTTTTTCATAACTGGCTCTAACGATTTTGATTACAATACCACATTTTAAAGTAATTTCCATCACAAATAAAAGTATGTCTCGATCTAGGAATATCCTCTGCAGACGTATTTATTCCGGACGAATATTCCTGAATTTTTCGTAAGTGGTAAACCATAAGGGATAGACAAAATCATAACATTTATGCCATATGCATTTTTTTCGTGGAGTTGACTGTTTCTGAGGTATTCCTTGTCATTTGTTTAAGTTTTAAAATACTTTTCTCATAGGGAACTTGTCAACTTCTGGCCAAGTAAAGAAACGGAGTTTAATAACATAGCCACCACATTTTAAAACATTTGAATGTCGGTTTAGCCTAGTGTGTACCCCTATTTCTCTTCTACTTATAAGGAACTAAGGAATAAGACTATTTCTGCTAAAGTTTATCTGGATTAGCATGAAGTAGAAATAACAATAATCTTATTGACAATAAATTGTTACAGATATGTAGAGAAAGTCATGTTAATTGAACACGTCAGACCTTTTTCTCTAGAAACTGCTCTTTAGGTGTACATTGAACCTAGAAGCACATACTACCGTCGATATCTCGATACCAAATTTTCATGTGAAATGCAGTTTTTTCTCTTCCTGTTATAAGTACGTGCTAGAGAAACTAAAAAGGGATCATGAGTTTTTAAAGGAAAACTGTCTGCCCAGTGCTTCATAGCAGTTACAGGAATTATTCTATGCTCGTATTTCTCTTGGAGTTATACCATCAATAGATGCACTCTTTCAGTCGGGGCTTCAGAGTGTTTTCTATGCTGGGCTAGATTAAAACATCTGATGTGTTCCATTCACATGACTTTCTCTAGCTGTTAAACAAACAACTTTCCTTACAAAAGATTATTCTTTTATCTACGACGTGTTAAGGTAAACAGCAGAAATTGTCTTATTACTTGCATCCTAGTAAGTAGAAGGGGCATTAGAGAATACAACAGACTAAATCGATAGTCATATCTTTTAAAAGCTGATCTTATGCTAGGGTCGACTGGCAAGTCCCGGGCCTCTCGATGTAAACAACATTTGGTTGTTTTTTTGTTGTTGTTTTTTTTTTTTTTTTTTTGCTTTATTTCTCAATATAATCTCCAGAAAGGTAAATACATTTTTCATATCTGTTTTCTAATTTAATTAAACTATCTCTTAGTGCGATTCATCAAGGTCCTCAAAATAGCTGTTTACCGCATTAATGACCTCCTGGTTGCTGTGCAATCTTCGTCCTCCAAGAAATTTTTTGATGTTTGGGAACAGGTGGTAGTCACTGGGTGCTAGAGCTGGCGAATATGCTGGATGTTCAAGCAATTCCAACTTTAATTGGCACATTGCAATGACTAAACGATGGATCGGGCCATTGTCGTGATGAAATAAGATTTTTTGTTTGCTAAATGAGGTCTTTCACTTTTCACCTCATCACTCAAAAGTTGCAGTAAGCTTTCGCAGTAGTCACCAGTGATACTTTTACCCTTTTCCAAGTAATCAATAAAAACAATTCCCTCTGCATCCCAGAAAACACTCCCATAACCTTGTCAGCTAACGAAATTGACTTTGTCTTTTTTGGAGTTGGTTCACCTGGCGCAAACCAATGTTTTGACTGTGATTTACTTTCTGGAGTATAGTGATGTATCCAAGTTCCATGCATGGTAATAAGTCTTAAAATTCACTGGGATTTTTACTGCAGAGCTCCACATACTTAACAGAAACAGTTTTTCCTTTGCAAATTTTCATCAGGTGTCAACCACTGCGGCACCCATCTTGCGCAGACCTTGTGAAGGACCAAAACAATACTTAATTGCTATCTCAAACAACTATAATCTGCGATCTTCCAGTACCAAACGATGCTTTTTTTTTTCAATAATCTCTGGAGTTGTGACTTCTACAGGGCGTCCAGAACCCGGATCATCACTAGTGCTCGTACGTCCCATTTTAAACTCTGCAACCCACCTTTTAATCATTGAATAAGAAAGGGCAGTCTTTCAAGATACTGTCCATTTCCTCCTTGATTTCTTTAGACGTTAAGCCTTTCAAATGGAAGTATTTAGTCACTGCTGGTTTTTCCAAATCCTCCATTTTCGTGAAAACTCTAAAGATGTTTTATTTAAAATGCTGTCATTCTAAACAAGTTGTTGACATGCAACTATGAATACAAGCTAGTCTAGAGTTAATCTCTATGATATTTCTGTCTAACTGGCCCAATGCCGCCATATCTATGTGAGGCCCGGAACTTATCAGCCGACCCTCGTATGAAACAGCAGAAGTTCAGTTCGTTTTGCACGGTCTCCAGTAAAACAAGAGGGATGAATCGAAACGTCACTTCCTGTTTGAGAAAAGTTAAAATAGCTTAACACTGAAAAAAATAACAAGGAATGTCTCAGAAACGGCCAGCTCTACGTAAAAACGTATATGGCATAAATTGTGTTTTAACGAGATCTACACTTTTTGTGTAGTTGATTTTTGTCTTAGTGTTTAACCGTTATTCAAAACTCATCCACAATAAAGGGGGTCTTCAGGAGCTATTCCCAGAAAATCCAAACTATATAATATCTAATATCTATAATATGCTGTATTTTAATCAAAATCGTTGGAGCCATTTGTAACAAAATTGTCAAAAAATTTCCATGTAAAGGATAGTTTGAGGTGGGAGAAGTTTCTTTAAAAATCTTCATGTCGCGTCCTTGGAAGATACTAAACCTAAACATGAAGTTTGGTATTTTTGTTTTTGAGCTATGCTGTCCACAGGCAGACTTATTTACACGGACCTTATTTTAAAAATGTTTTTTTCAGACTCAGGGGACACCAAAACATATATTTCTGATGAAATCTCAAAACATCGAGTTTTTGGGTATAATATCTTTTCTATCCGCTATGTAAATTGTACATATGGGGCTAGGGGAAGTAAAATTATGATGTGTTCTATTCACATAAGGCTTCTACTTCATGCAACTCGAGATTAACTTTAGCAGAATTTGATTGCTTTCTTGTAAGAAGAAGGTAAATAAGGAAGTACACTAGACTAGGACGATAGTCAGATCTTTTAAACCCTGGTTTCTATGCGAATAAAATTTATTTTCGAGTTGACAGATTCTCGTATGAGAAATGTTTAATTACTTAAAAATTGAACCCAGTAGAAATGAATATCTCGGAAATAGTAAATTCTATGAAAAAACTGCACATGACATAAATTGTGTGTTTTAACAAGATGTGCAGTTTTTAAATAGTAGCTTCTTTCCTATCTCTTACGGTTTACCAATTATGCAAATACATCCAGAATGAAGAATTCTTCAGAGGCTATTCCCAGTAAATTTAAGATATACCTACACTCTTTTGGTTATGTAAATATCTTTAATATACGGCATTTTAACCAAAATTGTTGGAGACATTTTTGAGGAAAGCAAGTTTTTCAAAATTGTTTCGATGTAATGGGCATTTTGGGGTGGGGAAATGCTTTTTTCAAAATCTTCGTTTTGCATTCTTGGAAGATACTGAACTTGAAAACGAAGTGTTGTGTTTAACCGACTTTTCGTGTTTAAGTTATCGGTGTTCACAGTCACAAGGATGCACTGACACGGACATATACAAACACACATAAATACGAACCTTTTTCTAAAAATGCTTTTTTTTGGGATACATGATACCCTAAAACGTATATTTCTCGCTATATCTCGACATCGAATTTTTGAGTGGACTACAATACTTTCTCTAGCTACTGTATGCTTAACATAGTACGTGTAGAGCAATAAAAAAAATTGATCACATCTGCGAAACTCCACAGCAACTGCGTATTATTTCCAGACATAAATTGGCAACGCTTCAAGGCGCATAAAGAAACGTTATATTTCTAACGGTTTAAAGTTTAAAATAACTTTTGAAATACCCTATATATTCGTGAAATGCTTATCTAAAAAAGAATCCCGGTTCAAGTAAATAGAATACAAAATGATAGCGGCTCATAAGTTAAGGACTACCGCAAAAGAAAATGTGACTGATTAAAATTTAGATTAATGTGCAAACATTATTTTAAGTTTTCATTATTCATAGTATAACAAACACAATTTTTCATTCGCCTTTGTTTCCTTTTTCCTAAACAGCCCGGGATCTATCCACATCGTTTATAATCTGTCACTGCAGGAACGCAGTATGAAAGAAAAAGAGTGTAAAAGAGACTTTTTTTCGCTGTACTTTTCTGTTCGTAGTTGAACCGTGCGCGGCAGGGGCAAAATTGGTACAGGATTTTTAGTAATATGTTGTGAGGGAAAGCTTTTTAACTTTAAAAGGGGCGGGGGTAAGCGTTCCGTGGACATATGAAAAATCGCTCGTGAAAATGACCCCGTGGATCCATAGAAATGTGCGGATTTTTTGCTTCCGTCGTCATCATAATCGTCATGGTTGCTGCTCTAGCTGCTGCTGTAACGCGGTGACGTGGGAGGTCTTCCATAATACACCACAGTGTCTGCTCACAAGGGGAGAACGGCAGCAAGGCTATTTGTACATTCCAAATTGCCCTGTACATTCAAAGGAAAAATTAGAGTTTATGTCCCAGATATGTAGATACCTAATACATTGAGATGACCAAAGTGGTACACTTACGTGCATAAAAAGTTGTCTGTTCATCTTCCCCGTCTAAGGTTTCCACTTTAATTAACCAACCTTTGATTCCACCTAACGTATTTGTGACGTTCTGAAATACATTCAGGGACAAAAAAAAAAAAAAAAAAAAAATCAATGTAGGGTGTTATAGTACATATGAAAGGATAGGGTGGTTCTGATATCACCTCTATGAAAATGTTGTAGCCCTTGCCTATTTACCACTTCCTCTAGAAGGCCGAAATATGTGTATTAATCGTGGCAACACATTCTCATAGAAGTGTTATCAGTACCACCCTATCCTTTCATATGTACCATAACACCGTTCATTGCTGCACTTTTTTTTTTCTTCTGTGTATGGATTAAACCCTGCGTAAGACGTCACATGAACTCCTCCAGTTTAGTTATATGTAAATGGAACAAGCATTTACTGTCAATACAGAAAATTTTCATTCGTTTTAAAAGAATTAAGAGTTGTAGGAAGAACGCCATGCCAGAGGTAAAAACACACACACACACACTCACTCACACACACACACACACACACACACACACACACACACACCGAGTTGATTGAACGTGTGGGCGATTTTGGTCTCTCTTATTGGAAGAAATATATTTTGCAACTTAGGCCATATACAGAAACATTTTCATACAAGTAAAAGCGTTTCCCAAAATATAATCCAAGATACAAAATCTAAGAGCTCAAATTCATTCAATTTTAGCACCTTACAAACATTTATTTGTTTTTACTCTAAGAGATTTGTGAAAACATAAATAAATATCTTATAAAAGGAAACGTTTTATCATGTGCTTTCTATTAAAATATTCTTAATGTTTTTTATCAGAATGTGGGGCGCTGATTACATAGCTAAACTGCTGATGTCCTTCAAATCAAGTAGAAACATTGTTCTTCAGCAAAATTTTATCTATTCAGTGGAGCGAATGAGTCATCTCATCGCCCTTTCAAGCATACACGTAACCTTCCAAGCGCAGGTAACTCGAGAGCCCGCGCGAGTCCAAGCTCTGGTAATGACAAATATTACTACTACCCTCTGTCAGCCTGATCTTTATTGCTCCAGAATACTACTAGCCACTGTTTCCTGTAAATTATGGGGGAAAGGGTAATATTTACATTAGTTATTCAAATTCTCACTAACGGAGTAGCTTTAAGGCAATTGGATTTTGGTGCAAACAATAATGTATTATATTATAATAAAAATGGAGAAATTAAGGCAAAGTTTAAGAGCGATTTATTTGCGGTCTAATTCACGTATTTTCTTGTTAAGTTGCTGTTATCTTAATGTCAGTTTTCTGCTAGCCAGCTAATGAATTTTCTCCTAGCCGTAAGGTCGCAGTTTCAAACCAGGTGGAGGAAAATGAATTTTTTGGACGTTAATGAACTTCCAGTCTGTCAAAAAGTCTTCTGAGTAAAAGTGAGTGATCTTTTATGACCAAAATGTGGAGGGTTTCGAAAATTCAAAATATGGTTTTGCATAACTAAATAATAATGAAATATATCAACACAAAACCCTATTTACAAAGCTGCAGTACTTAACTTTATTTCTCAACGTAATCTCCACTCTATTAAAACATTTATTGTCACGTGGTACCAGTTTATCAATGTCGATGCTATACTTTTTTACCGCCAAAGCACTTATCTGATTTTTATGTGTCTATTTTAGATCACAAAATGTTTGGACAGCGAGTTTTATAGCCAAATAATGCAGTTGAATGGTGATACAGAATTAATGAGCCTTCATTGAAGAAATTGTGCATAATTTAAGAGCAATCAAGTAAGAACCAGTGTGGACGACGAAGACCGGAGATCATCAGTCTTTATGGAGGAATTGAAAGCAAATGTTAATGAAAGAATTCACGAAGACGGTGTTTTACTTGGACACCTAATATGGCTTTTTGCTTGGTAAGAGATCCCAACCGTTGATGATCTCAAAAACGCAGTGGTATCTTGGCTCAGATTCATAGTACGTGATATGTAGGTAAAGAATGCATTGCACTCCACCCATAAATTCGATACACGGAAATACACATTTTAGGGTTCCCTGTATCAAAAAATGAAAATAATGTTTACTTTCTCTAGCTCGTACGTACATGTAAATATGGATAGAAAACGTATTGTGTTCCTCTCAAAAATTCGACATCAATATTTCACCGGAAATACATATTTTGAGACACCCTGAGACCAACAGAGAGAGATAGATAGATAGATAGAGAGAGAGAGAGATAGAGAGAGGGGGGCTGTGGATAGCATAGCTCAAAAACGAAAAGTTGGTTAAATAACAAACCTGGTGTTTAATTCAGTATCTTCCAAGGATACAACGCAAAGATTTTCAAGAAAATCCCCCCAACCCCAATTACCCTTTGCGTGAAACATTTCTCCAAAATTCGGATTTTCTCAAAAATTGCTCTAGAGATTTTTATTAAAATGTCATATATTTGAGATATTTTATGACTAACTGAATGTCTTGAATTTTCTGGGAATAGCCTCTGAAGACCACTTCATTCTGGAAGACCTTTGCTTAACGTTTGAATGACTGGTAAACCATAAGAAATAGACAAAAACTTCTGACACAAAAAACGTAGATATCAATAAACACATAATTTATATTATATGCAGTTTTTTTTTCTAAGAAGCAAAGAAAACCAATTTCCTTGTTTCACTTAGCGATCGGCTTTTAAAAGATCTGGCAATCCCTTAGCCTAGTGTAATCTCTTATTTCCCTTCACGAGGATTTTTTAAGAAAACCTCTTTACGTATAGAATTCCATGGCACGACGGCTCACGGGGAACCTTGGCCTACCGCCCGGACGCTGCGTCCCCCATCTCGGTCCACTACATACGTCATGGATGGGGTGCAGTATTGGAGGGTGAGACGTGGTCAGCGATTCGAGCCCCTCCCGGCCGGTTAAAGCGGTCCTCACGACCTGGAGCCGCTACTTCTCCATCAAGTAGCTCCTCAATTGGCCCCCCAGGGACCTCACGAGGCTGAGTACACCCCGGTCCAGGTCTCCCAGCGGGGGAAAAATCCCCACGCCGGTACTGTGATTCGAACCTAGGTCTCCCGCTTGGTAGGCAGCTGCGCTACCACCGAGCTAAGGAGACGACCTCTTTACGCATATCTACCCTTTAAATGCACCACTTTCATAATTTTTGATTTTTACAAAAATGGCTTTAAAGATTTTGATTAAAATAGCACATGTTTAAGATAATATATGACATACAAACTGTATATCTTGAATTTTCTGAAAATAGCCTCTGAAGATCTCTTCATTGTGGATAACTTTTTTATAACTCGTAAACCGTGAAAGATAGATAAAAGCTTAGCACACACAAAGTGCAAATCCGCTAAAACACACAGTTTATGTCATATACATTTTTCTTATAGAGTTAACCGTTTTCGAGATACTCCTTGTTATTAGTTTCAATTTTAAACTATTAAATTTTTCTCAAGCGGAAAGTCAACTTAGGTTTCATCTCTTTTGTTTTACTCCCGGGAATACATTATAAATCAATTAATTTATACTGTTTTTAAAATATTTGACTATCGCTTTAGCTTACTGTATTTCCTGATGTTCCTTCTACTTACAAGGAAACAAGTAATAAGACCAATTCTGCTAGTGTTTATATCGATTAGCATGATGTAAATAAAATAATATTTTGTAAAGAATGTTCGTTTATGGGATAACTAGAGAAATTATGTAAGTGGAACACATAAGATATTTAGAAAAAGTTCTATGTGTGAGTCAGTGTGCCTGTAAAACACCGTAACTCAAAAACGAAAAGTCGGTAAAATACCAAACTTGGTATTTAAGTTTAGTATCTTTCAGGAGTGCGACATTAAGATTTTCAAGAAAATACCCGCAACATCAACTATCGTTTACATGGAAAATTTTTTAAAAATTTTGATATTCTCCAAAATATCGTATATTAAAGATATTTACATGACAAATAAAATGTATATCTTGTATTTTCTGGGAATAGTCTGAATTTTGCATGACTCATAAACCGTTACTGATAATCTAACTACACAAAATATGTAGATCTCGTTAAAACACATAATTTGTCATATACTTTTTTTTTTGTGGTAGAGCTCACCGTTTCAATATATACCTTGTTATTGATTTCAGAATTGAATTGCTTATACTTTTCTCATACGGTAATTTTGAAAGTCCTGGCCACGTAAAGAAACGGATTTCAACCAAATGGCAACTAACGTTTCAGAGATTGACTGTCACTTTAACCTAGTGTATTCTCTTATCTCCCTTCTATTTACAAGGAAGCAACTATTAGCGGCCATTTCTCTTAGTGCTTACCCTGATTAAATGGAGTAGGTGGGAAAAAATCTGATGTGTTAAATTCACATGACTTTCTTTACATCTCTGCAACAAATTATTGTTAAAAGTTTATGCTTCTATTTACTTCATGCTAATCGAGAAAAAATTAGAATTAATCTTTTCAATTGCTTTCTTGTAAGTAGAAGCGAAATAAGGGAGTACTATGGGTTAAAGTGATAGTTAAAAGATGGTTGCTATGTGACTGAAGTTTCTTTGTTTGTATGGCAGATAGGTGTTGACAGATTCCTTATGAGAAAAGTATAAGTTTTTTAAAGCTGAAACCAAAAACAAGGAATATCTCAAAAACGATCAACTCCAGGAAAAACATGTATGTAACATAAATTCTGTGTTTTATCGTACTCTACATTTTTGTGTGGGAAGTTTGTGTCCATCTCTTACGGTTTACCAGTTATGTAAAATTCCGTAAAATTCATCCAAAATAAAGAAGTCTAAGAGGCTATTCCCAGAAAGTTCAAGATATAGATGTTATTTATCGTGTAAATATCTTTAATATACACTATTTTAATCAAAATCGTTAGAGCCATTTTTGAGCAAATCAAAATTTTCGAAAAAAGTTCTATGTAAAGGGTAGTTGGGGGTGAAGGATTCTTTTGAAAGCTTCGTGTTGCATCCTTGAAAGATGCCAAACCTAAATACCAAGTTTGGTTTTTAGCGGTCTTTTCGTTTTTGAGATATGCTACCCACAGGCACACACACAGACAGACACACACAAGCAAACTTTTCTAAAAATTCTCTTTTTTTAATTCAGGGGGTCTCAAAACATGTATTTCCGGTGAAATCTCGGTATCGAATTTTTGGGTGCATTACAATATTTTCTCTATACACTATGTACATAGTACGGGTAGAGAAAGTGATAAGCTTTTTAAGAATAATTTTTACAGAGATTTAAAGAAGGCCATGTAAATGGAATAATTCAGATTTTTCCTTTTTGTTGTTTTGTTTTGCTTCTTGGTTGGTGAATCGATAATAATTAGTGAGGAAAAATGCACCAAGTTTTCAAAACTTAATTTAAGTCTATTCACATGCCAAGGGTTAGAAGTAGGACTAGTAGGGACAGAAGAAGAAACCCTTTCGTTCGTTTTGACATCTCATATGTTTCTTGGGATTGAGAGACGTTATACTGAGTTGACTTATTCCTTGCACCGACGAAGAGCGGAACTCTGCTGTCAAGATTCTTATTGTCGCGTGACCGTTACTGCATGCTTCAGATAGTATATCCCTTCTTTATCGGCCGGAGCTTGTCCGAGGGATTTCCAGGATGTAAGTCTAATCAACATCTGCATATCTATCTTATTATTATTTTAATTATTATTATTATTTTAAATAAGAGGGTAATAAAAACTCTTTCTTACCATTAATTACTTTCTCTACACGTACTATGTACATAGTGTATATTGCATAGAGGAGGTATTGTATTCCACTCAAATATTCGATACCGTGATTTCACCGGAAATACACGTTTTAGGACCCCCTGAATCCAAAAAAAAGAAAAAAAGAAACAAATGATCTATGTGTGTGTTTGTGTGGACAGCATAGCTCAAAAACGAATAGACCGTTAAATACCAAATATGTGGCAACAGGTAGATTTTCAAGAAAATCCCCTCACCCCCTACTACCCTTTTCATGGAAAAATTTTCGAAAATTTTGATCTAATAATTTTGATTTAAATATCGTATATTAAAATGTATAACGTAAGTTTTCTGGGAATAGCTTCTGAAGACATCTTTATTCTAGATGAATTTTGCGGAATTTTGCATAACTGTAGACCATTAGAGATAGACATAAACTTACCATACAAAACTTGTAGAGCTTTAAAATACTTATACTTTTCTTATACGGGGCTTTGTTTACTCCTGGCCATACAACAAACGCACTATAATCACATGGCAACCAGTTTTTAAAACATTTGACTATCACTTTAGCCTAGTGTATTCCCTTATTTCCTTTCGAATTTCAAGGAAGCAAGTAAAAATACAATTTCTGCTATTTTTTTCTCGATTAGCATGAAAGAAATGGAAGAATAAGCTTTTCAACAATAATTTGTTTCAGAAATGTGGAAAAGATTATGTTAATGGAACACATAAATAAAAAATCGCAATAAAAAACTTTTTAAACATTTCTGTATATATTCCATTTATACCTCGCCATTAACTGCATTGGACAATTAACGGCTTTTTTATTACGTTTGGAACAAATTGGCTAGAGTAATGGTGTTAACTGATATACAGTAACTTGTCAGTGGAATTCTGTTTGTTCTTTGTGCTCTATATGGTAGATCACACACATTCATACTTACAAATTCTGAGGAGGAATAAATAATCTTCACCAGAAAAATATTCCTATCCCAGGCGGGAATCGAAGCCGGGACCCTTCTCTAAGCAGGCAGGTGTTTTGCCGACTGAGCTACAGGCCATTTTGTTTGTTTCTTGTCAGTCGAGATAATCATGCATTACACATTTCGTTCCAAGTAGTAAGTGTACACAGATTGAGCTAAAGCGATTAAAATTTAAAAAAAAAAAAAAAAAAAATAGAACAGATCGTTAAGTGATGGCTTTAAACTCCATATTATTTGCATGGTCACAAGAATAGCTAATAGCGACTTACACCTTGAAATATTTATAATCTCTCGGAAATGGTTAACGCTACATATATTTGTGCTGTGCTGCTTCAACGAGACCTCAATTTTGTGCAGTAAGATATTTTTATCACTTACTGTATGCCTATTATACACAAAGTAATTCACAATTATCCAAAAATTCCAGATATGCATTTTATTTGTCATTCATATATCTTAAATAGATGGTATTTTAATAAAGTTCATTCGTGTCAATTTTAGGAAATTATAAATAACAAAATATGTTCCACATGCAGGGAAGTTTAGGGTGCTAGCTTTAATTTTTGAGTTACGCACTCACACATATAGAGGTAAAGCACCTTTTCTTGTAGAAGTGTGTTTAATTCCGTGAAATTAGGTATCGCATTTTTGGCTGCTTCCTCCAAGTACCATAGGCTAATAGTAGTCAGCCCACCTTTGTGATATAGGCTCGTCTCTGACTCACATGAAAGTGGTCCACGGTTCGAATCTCGGTTAGAACGAGTTACTCTTGTGTGGCCTTTCACGGACCTTCTCTTATTCTGTGAAGACGAATGTCGAGTAACGCTAAGCGCTAGAGATCCCGAGTTCATTGCACCAATTTAATGCATTTTTTTCAGCAGTTTATATGACCTACCAGGCTAAATGTCGTAAAAAATGGTAGATAGATTGTATCTATTATAGAATCAGGACATTGAAGGTTACAATGAGCATACGTTGTACACACATTGTAGAATCAGGATCCAAAATTACATATTGCCCTGGTTCTTTTAAATGCGCAAATGTAATTTTTAATGAAAGTATGTATATGGTAGCAAACAGCGAGTGATTTTTGAAACTTTATTTGCTCGGATTCTTGTTTTCTCACATTTCTCCCACCTTTAAACTTAGCATTATTTGTTCAATAGCTTTAAAATTTAAATCATGAATTCTTAGAAGGGTTCTAAATATCCTTTTGTTGATATCAAGTGTAACTGTAGGTTTTAATTATACTTATAATATCATTTATTTTCAGAAAAACGTTTAAGGTTGATCAAAAATTAATATTTTGTTATAAAGAACTATATTTTATAGTAAAATGCAAAAATTATAAATCTGGGTTTATTATGTAAATGATTAGATTTTTAGGTTTTTAAAGTAATTTTCATAAAACTTAGGTACATATAACCAAAAAGCACAATATTGTACTATAATTTGGTTGATAAAAATGATGAAGGTTTAAACTAAATTGACTAAAATTTGTGGAAGGCTGTAATTTGAACCTAGTACCTGTGCTTAAATAGGAAGATTCCATTCCCTATCTGTAATCTGGAAGTAAGTGAGGGCACAATAATACCAGAGTCGCACGACATTATCTTTAAAAGATATATCTTATACCTACTACATTATTCATTAAAAATGATTTCTTTTAACCATTCATTGTAATTACGAGCAAGTAATTTGCTTTGAATTAACTTTAAATTAGGCCATAATGCCTTTTTTACATTTATTTAATGCTTATGCAGGATGTGGAAACGATAATAATTAGCTTATGAGTTAAAACTACGCTAGACTGGCGACTCTAACGTTGGATTTTTTCGCGGGTTCTTGATTGGTAGGCCATAGCTTTTCCTGTTATTTAATTTCCATATCATGTTTCAGAGGTAAAGGATCAGGCGAGAGGACTTTGGGTGAGTCTTTTAGAGGTGAAGTTTTCTTTGAGAAACTGTTGAAGCTCAAAGTGTGATGGATACCCAGAGGGAGCTCTCCATGTGAAGAAGCAAGTTCATGGGGAGATCAGCGTCAGGATGTAGGATCTGGAACCTTAAGGGATCTCACCTTATCTCCCTGGATGTTCATCTTCTCCTTCTGGATGTTTCAGTAGCCCAATACGCCTTCATATAAGTACTCTTAAGTACCGAAAACTTTCTCCACTTCCTCATAGACGTAACATTAAAAATCAAAACATAGTTATGAAATAACGGATCTGTTTAGGAGTATGACATAACGCATCGATGAACAAAATAATGAGCTTTAAACTTTGATGAGGACTTTGTTTGCTGTCTTCTTCTCTCTCACGCTTTACAAAGCGTTCCACACAACTTCCTACATACTTCTACGTAATCCTCACTTTAACGTTCATCACTATTTTACTCTGCATGCGGCAAACCAACTAGTGGGACAACTTTTTAAACTGCACAGACTGTACCGTCATTAATATGATTTTAGCCCGTCGTACACACATAAAAAGAAGATGCATGGAGTTCAATTTATTCTCATAATACATCCAAGCTAGTAAGAGGGTGAAAAGCGGGAGAGAATGGGAGGAAAAAAACATTGATATCAAAAATTTTTAAAAATGAGGTAAAATTAACAAAGGGCGCATGTATAAAATGTGTTTTTTCCGTTATTTCTTTGCTCTCTAGAACTCGACGAGAATAAATTGGTGTGTGACATGCAAAATTAGATCTAAAATAATGTTTGGTGACGCTAACACACACATACAACAAAATAATAACAACGAGGAAAAAGAATAATCTTTCGTGTGCTGGAATTGATGACCGTACTTCTTGACTGTTAGCAAGGCCGAAAAGGCAGAGCATTTATCAAACATACAGTTTGCCAGGATTTCTGCGTTACATTTCCTAACTGGGATTTATCATAGCTTAGAGTTAAATGCACTAATTCTAGGACATCTAATGCCCACCTAACCCTAGTAACAAGATGTTACTGACTGCTTCTGCGGTCGAGTGGTCAGCATTCTGGCTTCTGAATCCAGAGGTTCCGGGTCTGATTCCCGGCTGAGACGGAGAAGTTTTTCGTTAACCACAATTATTCCCTATCCTCCATAAAATCTTGAACTAAGAATGTGAGAGTGAATCTGAATGTATTTAAAAATTCACTAATTCTTTACGATAGTAATTATGGGATAATATTGTACTGCACTCAAAAATTGATACCATTATTTCATCGAAAATGTGAGACTCCCTGAGTAATATTATTATTATTATTAATAATAATAATAATAATAATAATAATAATAATAATTAGTATTAAAATCTATTTAAAAACACGACGTTTTGTGTGCGCGCACGCGCCTGTGCTTGTCTGAATAATATTGCTCACTACCGGAAGACATTTCCAAAGCGGAGACACGCACATTTTCAATAAAATATCCCACCCCCAAACAATCCTTTACGCGGAAGATTTTTTCGAATTTTTCCATTTTCTCAAAGTGGCTCTAACGATTATGATTGAAATACCGTATATTAAAGAAATTCCAAACAAAATAAATATATACTGTTTAATTATATGGAAATAACATGTGAACTTCGTTTAATCGAAAATAATGTAGTATAATTTTGTATAGCTGGTATACGTTAAATGATAGACATAAACGTAGTACTGCCCAAAAAAAAAAAAAAAAAAAAAAAAAAAAAACAGTAGATATCTTTAAAACAGAATTTAGTCTAATCACTTTATTTTATGGAGTAAGCCTTTTCTCGAGATATCCATTTTTAATGGGTCGAGTCGTTCATTCGGTCATTCTTTCAAATTTCTTACGATGATCCATTGTTGCTAGAGATTGCATGGAAGGGTACGGAATTTAAGGCCAATATGAATTGCTCATTTTGTTACTCATGTAACTATTATTAACTGTAGCTATTTCTGGAAAGGTATATCTCAATTAAAATGAGGTAGATACAAATATAAACTTTGCTAAGTATATATTATATATCCCTTAATAAACGATAGAAGAGTGAAAAAGGTCATGTAAGAAATTATATTTACTTAACCCCGACCCAAATCAACCTTATCTATATAGAATATACATGAATTTAAATCATTCATTGATGAAATTAATGCACTTTCAACATCGAAAATAAGCAAAATTATTGCAATTAAAAAGAATCATAATAATTAAAAAAATATTCATAATACATTTATGAAAACTAAAAATTAAATCATAAAGCATAAAATCCCCTATTTTGTAATCAGTTGTTCCTTTCGGTAGCACATTAAAGAAAGAAATTAATAGAAGCTTCTCAACAGCGAATAGCATATTTATTACTTTCTCTAACATGTATATGCAATGCACATAGAAGGTAGAGAAGGTATTGTATTCCATAAAAATTTGAAACCCAGAATTCACTGTAAATGGATGTTTTGAAAACGAAAAGTTCGTTAAATACCAAACTTAATATTCTAGTTCGGCATCCTCCAATTTGGCAACAACAAGATTTAAAAGAAATTCCCCCACTCCAAACTATTCTTTACATGGAATATTTTTCAAATATTTTATTTTTTCAAAGATAGGTGAAACCATTAATTAAAATACATCAGATTAATCTAAGAGTATTGTTGAAGTTCCTGCTAATCGCAAGAAATGTTGAGGAAAGAAGGTTAAATTAATTCCTACGACCATTCTGAGAATTGACCTTTTAATTCGATGTTTCTATGCTAAATTGAATGCATATTTTGTATTTTCTTAGAATACCTCTGAACTCATGTTTATTCTGGAGCGAAGATATTACTGTTAAAAAAGTAGATCTCGTTAAAACACGTAATTTATGTCAAATGCACCTTTTTAGATAACCATTGCCGTGATATTCCTAGTTGTTTATTTAAATTTTTAAATACTTATAGATATTCACTTTTTCTCCCTAGTCAAGCAAAGAGAGCGGAATGACAATGCATCATATAGCGACGACCACATCCTGAAAATTTGAACTATCGCTTTAGCCTTTAATCTGCGTACCTACAAGGAAGTATGTAGCAAAGCTATTTCTACAAAGGCTTTATCGATATTCGTGATATAAATAGAAAAATAAGCTTTTGTAGGAATAGTCATGTCAGAAAAGTAGAGAAAGTCATGTGAAAGTAACATCCGATTTTCTATTATTTGAAGATGAAATAGCCGTAAAGTAAATATAGTTTTGGAAATCACATCTTTCATGTTTCTATAATAAATACTTCTTTGTTTGGAATTAGCCAGGTGCTCCATCGAGACCGCATCGAGACCATTTTCCGAGGGAAGCGGGGCGAATGTGGCGGCGTTTGAAAGCCAACTAACGGGGCTGTTAACTCCAGCGCTTCCCGTGGAAATGCTGAAGCAAAGAACCGGTGTGCGGGAGGGAAAATATCGCCGCATTATACTCATTTTATAATCCATAATATTCTAAATACATATACTAGCTAATACGTTTCCAAGGTGCACATGGCAGAAGGAAAATATTCAAAACATAATGTTATGTTCGGATTCTTATCAAAGGTTCATATATATTTTCACTGGGCAATACAAAGTGAGAAGATGAGAAAAATGCATTACGAGTATAATAGCGCCAAAAATATTCCTTTTACTTTTTCTTAGCTGTTTCACTGTGTTATATAAAGTAACTGTAACAACACATTTTCAAATATTTATGCTATTAAATTGTTAACCATGAGAAATATTAAAAATATGTGCTTAACGATTTTTTATTTATTTTTATTACTTGCAAACCACTAAATACAATTATAAGTTTAAAAATGTATACCGTAATCCTTTGTTTTATAACGCAGTCCCGGATATTTAGCTTCTAAAAATTAAAATTAAGTACTATCTATCGGTATATTAGGATTTTGCAGGTTCTTATGTGGTCAATTTAGGAAATTGTAGGGTTTTTGAAAACATATACTTACATATATATACAAACACTGTATCTTTAGCATCATACAGATGTTAATGCTGCACCAAGCAATACTGCTTTTTTTTTTTTTCCTGCGGATATCTATAAATTAAATGTAAATAAAAAAAATAATCACTTTAAATACCCACCATGGCAAATAATAATTATAAAATAAAATTATTTTGGATTTGTGATGGATTCTAAAAATGTTTTTATTTAAGCTGCAGTCCAATATTATGCAATAAAACTCGCAGAATAAAGAATTACCGAAAGACGCGAAATGTGCAAGAAGTGAAGGCCTGCTTCTGATGTGTTACAATTATTAACCTTTCCAGCTGTAGGAAGTTCTGGTCGATTAGAATCTACTCGTGAAGCAGAACACTTCTTGCTGTGCTTTTGGCATGGTACGATAGTCTGCTAACGGCGGTAGCAAGAAGCGCGGATATTTTAAAATGTATGCCAATTGTTGGCACTCCTGTATTGAAAGATGTAACCAATATACACTACCTAAAAACGCTAATAAATATTTACATTACGTTTTAATTTATTATTGCACATTGTAAACATCATATATTTCAGAAATTTCGTGAGTGTCTGGCAACCACATTCAACAATAATGTAAGTTAATAAAATTACGTAAACTAAAGTGGGTCCTTTAATTGTTGCTTATTATTCCGTATATTATCACGGATTATTATTATTATTATTATTATTATTATTATTATTATTATTATTATTATCGTATTATTATTATTTTGTCAAGTTTGCTCTCCAACATCATATTATCTGTGATTGTTTCATGTTTTAAAGTGTTCTGTGTCTTTTGGCAAACTCTAAATAGGGTCAGGTGATTAAATAAAATAATTCGATAACTTATTATTTAACATTTTCCTTCTTCGGTCACATTTTCCTTTGAACCTATTCATATATAAATGAATGTACTCAATTTTCCTTAATATATACTTTTAGGTTCTATCAGAAAACGCCAGTCTTATTTTGCCGCAACGTAAAATTAAAATTTAAGCTGTACAAAATTGAAGTATATTATTTGTTGGTGCTCAAACTGAAATATGGAGAGTAGCGGTCTTAAATAACATAGGAACCTAGCGATTCGGGACTATTAAAAGCATATGAAATTATATACTTTAATAGGTATATTGTTGTGTCAGGTGATTTATGCTGTGTGAAAATGATTAATTCTATTTAACATCCTTAGAAATAAATAACAAACTTACAATACTAATTTCCGATTAATCGACTGATTGACGCCTGGGGTGCAATAGCAGTAAAAGCGGGAGTTAAACATCACCACCCCCCCAAAAAATCGACCTATTATTCAATTAAAGGCTGAAAAGATTTTAACCCACAGGAACTTTTAATCGATCGACAGCTCTAATATTTATTTGTCATATAATTATCTCAAAATTACTATTCTTTGGGCAATGTTTGAATACTTTTTTAGAAAATTAATTGAAGAAATTCCACGTAAAAGTTTAAGTGCTGTGGAAAAGTTTCGCAATAATCCTCACTTTGAGTTAGCTGTTATGTTCGGCATCTAGTTATTTGTTGTTATTATTATTATTATTATTATTATTATTATTATTATTATTCTTATTATTATTAGTAGTAGTAGTAGTAGTGGTAGTAGTAGTACTAGTAGTAGTAGTAGTAGTAGTAATAGTAGTGGTAGTAGTAGTGGTAGTAGTACTAGTAGTAGTAGTAGTGGTAGTAGTAGTACTAGTAGTGGTAGTAGTAGTACTAGTAGTAGTAGTGGTAGTAGTAGTAGTGGTAGTAGTAGTAGTGGTAGTAGTAGTGGTAGTAAGAGTAATAGTAGTAGTGGTAGTAGTAGTAGTAGTAGTGGTAGTAGTACTAGTAGTAGTAGTAGTGGTAGTAGTAGTACTAGTAGTAGTAGTGGTAGTAGTATTAGTAGTAGTAGTAGTGGTAGTAGTAGTGGTAGTAGTAGTTGTAGTAGTGGTACTAGTAGTAGTACTAGTAGTAGTAGTGGTAGTGGTACTAGTAGTAGTAGTGGTAGTAGTAATGGTAGTAGTACTGGTGGTGGTACTAGTAGTAGTAGTAGTGGTACTGGTGGTGGTACTAGTAGTAGTAGTGGTAGTAGTAGTAGTACTGATGGTGGTATTAGTAGTAGTGGTAGTAGTGGTAGTAGTAGTGGTAGTGGTACTAATAGTAGTAGTGGTAGTAGTAGCGGTAGTAGTGGTGGTGATACCAGTAGTGGTAGTAGTAGTAGTGGTAGTAGTGGTAGTAATGGTAGTATTGGTAGTGGTAGTAGTAGTGGTAGTAATGGTAGTAGTGGTAGTGGTAGTAATGGTAGTAGTGGTAGTGGTAGTAGTAGTAATGGTAGTAGTGGTAGTAGTGGTAGTAGTAGTAGTAGTGGTAGTAGTAGTAGTAATGGTAGTAGTGGTAGTGGTAGTAATGGTAGTAGTGGTAGTGGTAGTAGTAGTAGTGGTAGTGGTAGTAGTAGTAGTGGTAGTAATGGTAGTAGTGGTAGTGGTACTAGTAGTAGTAGTGGTAGTAGTAGTAGTGGTGGTAGTAGTAGTGGTAGTAGTAGTGGTAGTAGTAGTAGTGGTGGTACTAGTAATAGCAGTGGTAGTAGTGGTAGTGGTGGTAGTAGTAGTAGTGGTACTCGTAGTAGTAGTGGTAGTAGTAGTAGTGGTGGTGGTACTAGTAGTAGTGTTGGTAGTGGTGGTAGTAGTAGTGGTAGTAGTAGTAGTGCTAGTAGTAGTATTATTAGTAGTGGTAGTAGTAGTAGTGGTGGTGGTACTAGTAGTAGTGGTAGTAGTAGTAGTAGTGGTAGTAGTAGTAGTAGTGGTAGTAGTAGTAGTGGTAGTAGTAGTGGTAGTAGTAGTATTAGTAGTAGTAGTGGTAGTAGTAGTGGTGGTGGTAGTAGTAGTGGTAGTAGTAGTAGTGGTAGTAGTAGTGGTAGTAGTAGTGGTAGTAGTAGTACTAGTAGAAGTGATAATAATAGTGGTAGTAGGAGTGGTAATAGTAGTGGTGGTAGTAGTAGTACTAGTAGAAGTGGTAATAGTAGTAGTGGTGGTAGTAGTAGTAGTGGTAGTAGTAGTAGAAGAGGTAATAGAAGTGGTATTAATAGTAGTAGTAGTAGTGGTAGTAGTAGAAGTGGTAATAGTAGTGGTGGTAGTAGTAGTGGTAGTAGTAGTACTAGTAGAAGTGGTAATAATAGTGGTAGTAGTAGTACTAGTAGAAGTGGTAATAGTAGTGGTAGTAGTAGTGGTAGTAGTAGTACTAGTAGTAGTGGTAGTAGTAATAGTGGTAGTAGTAGTACTAGTAGAAGTGGTAATAGTAGTGGTAGTAGTAGTAGTAGTAGTAGTGGTAGTAGTAGTACTAGTAGAAGTGGTAATAGTAGTAGTAGTAGCGGTGGTAGTAGTACTAGTAGAAGTGGTAATAGTAGTGGTAGTAGTAGTGGTGGTAGTAGTAGTGGTAGTAGTAGTAGTAGTACTAGTAGTAGTGGTAGTAGTAGTACTAGTAGAAGTGGTAATAGTAGTGGTAGTAGTAGTAGTGTTAGTAGTAGTACTAGTAGAAGTGGTAATAGTAGTGGTAGTAATAGTAGTAGTGGTGGTAGTAGTAGTGGTAGTAGTACTAGTAGTAGTGGTAGTAGTACTAGTAGTAGTGGTAAAAGTAGTGGTGGTAGTAGTAGTACTAGTAGAAGTGGTAATAATAGTGGTAGTAGTGGTAGTAGTGGTAGTGGTAGTGGTAGTAGTAGTACTAGTAGTAGTGGTAGTAGTACTAGTAGTAGTGGTAGTAGTAGTGGTAGTAGTAGTGGTAGTAGTAATACTAGTAGAAGTGGTAATAGTAGTGGTAGTAGTAGTACTAGTAGTAGTGGTAGTAGTAGTACTAGTAGTAGTGGTAATAGTAGTACTAGTAGTAGTGGTAGTAGTAGTGGTAGAAGTAGTACTAGTAGAAGTGGTAATAGTAGTGGTAGTAGTAGTTGCAGTAGTAGTAGTGGTAGTAGTAGTACTAGTAGAAGTGGTAACAGTAGTGGTAGAAGTAGTAGTGGAGGTAGTAGTATTAGTAGAAGTGGTAATAGTAGTGGCAGTAGTAGTGGTAGTAGTAGTACTAGTAGAAGTGGTAATAGTAGTGGTAGTTGTAGTAGTAGTGGTAGTAGTAGTACTAGTAGAAGTGGTAATAGTAGTCGTAGAAGTAGTAGTGGAGGTAGTAGTACTAGTGGAAGTGGTAATAGTAGTGGCAGTAGTAGTAGTGGTAGTAGTAGTACTAGTAGAAGTTGTAATAGTAGTGGTGGTAGTAGTAGTGGTAGTAGTTGTACTAGTAGAAGTGGTAATAGTAGTGGTGGTAGTAGTACTAGTAGAAGTGTTAATAGTAGTGGTGGTAGTAGTAGTGGTAGTAGTACTAGTAGCAGTGGTAGTAGTATTAGTGGTAGTAGTAGTGGTAGTAGTGGTAGTAGTAGTAGTTGTAGTAGTAGTAGTAGCAGTAGTAGTAGGAGCAGCAGCAATCGTAATGATAGTACTAGCAGTTGTAATAATAGTACCAGCAGTAGCAATAGTAGTAGTAATAGCAGTAGACTAGTAGTAGGAAATTGCTAGGTATTATACACGGCACCAAAGGGTGGATACTAGTGAAAACTTAGTCAGGAATTATCATCCTGACGAGGTTTGTACCGCTGACCTACGGTGAGGAGTCTGTACCATGACTAAACATGTTGTTTGCGTCCTTTATGATTTCTCATCTAGTTCAAGAGAGAAAGCATTTAGTGGTTAAGAGTATGAAATTCTTTTGTACTACCAGTAATTGAGAAATAAAACATTTATACATTTTCATTACACTTGAAAAGGGCGACTTACTGTAATTATATCCTGCAGCGAAATGTTGATTACAAATTCTCTTTGTACATGGGTCAACATATTCATGAATTATCTTACAAACTTCCCGTAGGTAACAAAATCGGTGGCACATTAATAAGGACATGCTCATTAGCCTTTTAGGATTGTGTTTGGAAATTGAAGGGCTTTGTAACGGTTCGGAGAGCGTATTTGCCCTCGGGTAGCCACGAGGATATAATTTGGAGCGTCCTGCTTCGGATTCACCCACGACAGCTGGAGGCTACTCAGTAATAACGGATATTAATTTAGTAACAGGGATAGTGACTTATTTTCGAATCTAATAATCCTAATGCATTTCCGCAAAAACGTCTAACTGGATATTTCGCAGCTTAACTATTGAAGTGGATAATCTTATTAAGAGTGACCACCTTTTGATCACCTAAAGCTGTTTGAAAAAATCTGATGTGTTCCATTCACATGACTTTCCGTACACCTCGATAGCAAGTCATTGCTAAAAAGCTTATTCTTCTATCTACTTCATGCTAATCGAGCTCAGCATAGCAGAAATGGTCTTATTACTTGTTTCCTTGTAAGTAGAAGGGAAATAAGGGAATACACTAGGCTAAAGTGACAGTCAAATCTTTTAAAAGCTGTTTACCATGTGATTGAAATCCGTTTCTTTGCATTACTAGTAGTTGTAAAATTCCCGCGTGAGAAAATCTTAAAACTGAAATCAATAACAAGGAATGTCTAAAAATGATCAAATCCACAAAACATATGATATGACATAAATTAATGAGATCTTTTTGGTGTAGTAAGTTATGTCTATCTCTTACGGTTTATCAGCAAAATTCAACCAGAATAAAGATGGTTTCAGAGGCCATTCCAAGAATATTCCTTATATACATGTCATTTGTTGTGTCAATATCTTAACTTACGGTATTTTAATCAAAATCAGGAAAGTCATTCTTAAGAAAATCAAAATTTTCAATTTTTTTTCCATGTAAGGGTATTTAGAGGTCCCCCCACAATTTGCTCAAAAACTTCATTTGGTATTTAACCGACTTTTCGTTTTTGAGTTATTGTGTTCACAGACACATGGACAAACACACACAAAAACACGTGCGCACGGACCTTCTACTTAAAATTATTTCTATACAAGGTACCCTAAAACTTGTATTTCCGGTGAAATCTTGACATCGAAATCTTTGTTTTAATATACATCCCTTACGTAATAAATTCATGTAAGGGTAAAAGTATAAACATTTGAAAAGGTATCCTTATATAATACTTCACTAATAAAACTCTTTGTTGATCAATGTGATCATAAGCAAACGACAAAAACACATAAAATCGAAAAATAGGAGATGGTATAAAATGTCAAACAATGGTAATAAATATAAGAGTGCTTTTTTATAAGTGCTCATGGTTTACCTAAATATTATGGATACCTGTGATACAGCAATTAAATATATGATATCAGGCCCTAACACGTATTCTTCTAATACATTTTCCCCTCATTTACCCTGATTGCAATGGTAATGTACAATACCTAACCATTGTAAGGCCAGGTAAAAAATCTGATGTGTCGTATTCACGTGACTTTCAGTACATCTCTGTTACAAATTATTATTAGAAAGGTTATTTTTATATTAACTTCATGCTAATCGAGATAAAATGAGCAAAAGGGATATAATGCAGCACAATGTGCTAAAGCAATAATCAAATATTTTAATAGCTGACTGCTATGTCAAATTCCTTTGTTTTTATGGCCAGCAGTTGACAAATTCCCCTATGAGAAAAGTGTAAGTATTTTAAAGCTGAAACAAATAACAAGAATATCACAGAAACGTCAACTCTACTAAAAAGTATAGTATAATATAAATTAGGTATTTGTTTTGAAGACATTACATTTTTTCAAAATCTTCTCGGGCTTCTAGCCAGGTAATAACTTGGCTTGACACCAACGTTTCGAAGAAGTGCATCTTCCTCGTCTTCAGGGTGAACTGATCAGTTCACCCTGAAGACGAGGAAGATGCACTTCTTCGAAACGTTGGTGTCAAGCCAAGTTATTACCTGGCTAGAAGCCCGAGAAGATTTTGAATTAACACGTCGCCAGGAAAGCTATAGTTCTTATATTACATTTTTTGTTAACTAATTTATGTCTATCTCTTACGGATTAACAGCTGAGCAAAATACAACAAATTTTATATTTTATTTTTGATATAAATCTATTTAATGTATAGTATTTTAATGAAAATAGTTGGAGCTGTTTTTTTAAAAAAAAATCGAAAATTTCGCAACATCTTTCATATAAGGTGTAGTTTTTGGTAGGACATTTTTTTGAAGATTTTCTTGTCAAATCTTTGGACGATACTGAACTTAAATATCAAGTTTCGGATTTAACCAACATTTCGTGTTTGCGTTAAACTGTTCACAAACAGAGCGTTGTTTAATTCTTTTTATTCAGGTGTCTGCATGTTTTTATTGGTATGAAATATTTGGGTGGAATATAATACCTTTCCTAACTACATGAACATTGTACATACGCGCTAGAAAAAGTGAAATTGATATAGCTCGTGCACACATTGGAGTAGAGAGATAATTTTTAATCTGTACAATTTTAGGGAAGAGTTTGTTTTACATTTTAGTAATAAGCGTGTGTTCAAGGCATATGCTGTTTTGTTTTTTTTTTTTTTTTGTTTGTTTTTTGCCAAATGTATGGTTTATTTTTTTTTTTTGCTTTAAATAATATTTTCTGGATAAATAACCCAATTTATTAGAAAATATTTAAGATTGTAATTGAGTTTGGGATGATAAAAGCAATGTCGGAGTGCTGTTTTGGATCTACTTCGCTGTTAATAACTTTGCTGACTGTTTAAAATAATGGTAATACATTTTAAAACTAAATACGGCACAGTTTAAAATTAATTATGTAACTTAAACATGAAAATGTGATATCTTAAATGACTTCAAAGATAACGAGTCATGCATTTTTATATTTTACATTAGCGCGATTTGAATTTTAATACCCCTTAATGCACAATAATAGAGGAAACACATGAAAATCTTATGTGTTACATTCGCATGACTTTCTCTTCCTATTTTGCAATAAGATATTGCTACAAAAGCTTAATGTTCCCTTTATTTCATGCAAATTGCGATAAACATTAGCAGAAATAAATTGCTTAGGAATTTCCTTGTAGGTGCAAGGGAAACAAGGAAATATATTAGATTAAGTCGATAGCAAACTATTTTAAAAACTAGTTCACAAGTAATTATACAGTAAAAAAAGAAAAGAAAAATGAATGACGATTCCCCACCTGAGAAACGTGTATGCATTGAAAACCTTAAACCAAACACAGGTAACATCTGGCAAATTGTTCACTCTACAAAAATGTATATTACATAAATTGTGTGTTTTAAAGTGCTCTACATTTTATGAACTCTTACGTTTACCAGTTATGTTAAAGTAATCCAGAACGAAGAGGTTTTAAGATGCCATTACGAGGAAAATCAAGATGTGCATGTCATATGTCATGAAAGTATTTACAAATGCATATTGTATTTTAATCAAAATCGTTGGACCCAGTTTTGAAAAATCAAAATTTTCCAAGTAGAGCATAGTGGGAGTACATGCTTTTCTGGAAAATCTTCATGTGACATTCAAGTTTGGTATGTAACACATACACACGCGCGTACGCACACACGTATACATAAATGGATATATTATATAAATCAATATTTCTTGATCATAAAAGTATATAATAATATGTCGTGGAAAACTTACGTAAACTTACGTGAACTAAAAAGTTGGTAAAACTAAATTTATTCCAATGCATTAAATATTTCTTTAAACAAAAAAAAAAAAAAAAGAAAAAGAAAAAAAAAGAAAAAAAAGTAAAGTGCCTCGTTTAAAATGTTTATTGTGGTAGTATAAATAATGCACACGCCAGGTACTCACGCGGCCCATTTCTAATAATGTTTTTCTCCACTTTCTTTTTGAATCAGGGATCAAAACATACAACACCTTCTGGACCTATTTGCACACTATTCTTAGGAGGTAGAGAAAGTAAACATTTATATGTATAACCATCACATGTTCTAAGTTCTAAACCAAAGTATATCGCATTTCCAGGAATTGTTCTGCGGTATGCTGCTTATAAAGCAGTGTGTTTTTTACCGACGAGAAGAGACGAAGCAATCGATAACCATCAAGATGTGCCAGGAATATGCAAGAAGGTGTCTCCAAGACACGGTTGGCAGGAAATTTGTCCATCACAGAAGGGGATGGCTTACGTCAAATCGGTTATCACAGTCATCTGAGTCCATCATTCATTTCTCTTCGATGACAGCTGCGAATTAAAAGCTGTCTGCCAAACGTTTTAACTCGACTTGCCGCCATCGATGTCTAATTAAGCATGTGCACACTCCTAGAGAGAGTAATACAAATTGTCGTCTTCAAAGATAGATCATTTGATTTGGGGTTTGGTACTAAACGCCTTCTTTAATTATTAAACTAGTTATTATCATCATATATAATGTGAGTGCTAACTGATGAAAAATTACTGAGATACTTTGTTCATTGCCTCAATATATGTATTGGAATATCTTAATTATAGCGTTTTAAAATGAATTTAACTTCACACTGCAATGAAATAAGACAGAGTTATACGGCTCAACTTAGTATTACTGTGAAAAACAGGTAATATTCCCAAAATAAATGAGGTTATACGAGTACCTGCTTAAAAATACAGTAGCAAGGATATGCTTGATAATTTATCTACAAATTTTGTTAACTGACAAACCAGTCAGGATATTAGGGATATTAGTCAGCACTTTAATTTTATTGATATATTAACGATTTTAAGTTAAAAAAACTAATATCCTTCAAAGTCTCTGCCTACAGTCCAAACTGCATTAATACCACACAATTTAGTACATTCTTAAAAATAGTTCTCTTTATGCTCCGCCTACTACGTACATAGTACTAGTAGGTACAGAAGGTGTTTCAATACCGAGAATTCACTGGACACACACACGTTTTGAGGCTCCATAATAATAATAATAATAATAATAATAATAATAATAATAATTTTAAAACGTAATTTTGTGTTTGTGTGCGTACATGTGTGTGTGTGAAAAAAACTATCAAATATCGAACTTGGTATTTAAGTTCGGTATCTTTCACTAGTGTGACAAGAGGATCTCCAATCTAATCTTTAAATGAAAATAAGTCACATTTAATCAACCCTAAATAGTTTCATTTAATACGGTCTATTAGACTTTCAAGTTAAGTTACGTTAAGTTAAAACACAATAAGTTATGTTCACCGTAATCCCGGCATTACTCTTGAGTTATTCCCTCGGCCAAGGGGTCATTTGGATTTTGGACTTCAAAAAAATATTATTTAATTATTTTAGTAACCGCACTAATTTTGTTTATATGTATTATTTACTCAAATATCTTATTGCTATTCAAATACAATTCTAACAATATTCATTCTTGTCTTTTGGAGTATAAACAGGCAATGATATTGCTTAAACACCTGTCACAAAGTTATTGCTGTTAGCGAGAATTTCAGGAACTCCCAGAAGTAAATACATTATCCACGTGACATAAACTGTGAAGATTTGCTAAAACACGAGGTGCAAGTTTAAGATTGGTGACACAGTTGGTTCCAGACCACAAGCATGTAATGATATGTACTCAGTGAATCAAGTCATAGCTTTTTCAACTGTTGCAGTTGCTATGTAAATTGAAATATGGTCTATTAAAATGTGGAGTATGAGCGTTTGCCACTGCTGCCCGTGTAACAATAAATCAAAGTGTCTCATAGATTATGTCACTCAAAGTATTTGCTGGAGTGGGCGGTGGAGTTATATTTTACACTAGGAATGAGGTAGTGGAAAGGACGGGTCGACCTCTTTTCCTTCCGCCATCAGTGCCAGGAATGGCTGGTTGAGTGGGATCTAACTAAAGGTTTAGTTTACATGTCCTACGTCACATCCAAATGTGAATTGTTTGGAACCAAGGCCAGGTCAAAAGTCAATGCCGCTTAGCACGAGCATTGAGTCCAGCAGATTCGGTAACTACTCATTGGTCTTTTTAATTATTCTTTTATATTATCAGCGATGTTTATATTCGCAAGTCATATTTAAAATGTAAGTGCCACACTGTATCGCATTTCTCGAAATCGAGGTTTGATGTGCAACTGTCTCCAACAATTTTTATCTGTGGTTCAATCTTACACGAAAATAGTGTCTCTCTTGTCAAACAAATTACTGCAGCTATACTATTTTATTATTATTATTATTATTATTATTATTATTATTATTATTATTATTATACAATTATTTGAATATATATCCATATATATAGATATATATATATATATTCACAATTGCAGATTCATTGTTTGGTTCATCCTTTTTTGAGCAACCGGATTCCATAGATTTCATGTAATTATCGGAACCACATTTCTTATTACATATTTATATCCAATAGTATCAATACTCTTTATATCAACTCACCATTCATTCCTATACTATGCGCTGACCTTTCTTGGATGCTCGTCTCCTTAGCCTTCATTCGGAAGGTTTCACGTCATTTAGAAAGTAGAGCGGAGCAATAGCATTGAGATATACAGTATTTTACACAGACAGACATCAATTGGCTTCACTGCTAAGATTTCATTCTGTTAGTAGATCCCAGAGTTCACGCACAAGAATATACGCTGGTTTCGTTTAATAATTCAGCCAGATAACGTATTAATAATAAAGGCTTTAACTTTCTTTGGTTGACAACACAGCGGAAAGACAGGCGGGTTATCTTTCTCTACTTCTCCAGCCCTCGTTTTCATGTAAAACTAGCGTCAGGAAAAGGCACGCATAGTATCACGCTTATGTTTATCTGCCCAGAAAGCATAAATAATTAATTGTTGCAAACATGCAAAGAACCTAAAAAAAAATAATAATGATAGTAGAATAAAAATTTGGCTTAGACATAAAGCAGAAAAATACATAACACTTCTTTAAAATGTTTCTTTTTAGCGGATTACTAAAAACTACAAGCTATCTTTCTGCCAAAAATGCGCTTATTTTGATTTAATTATTTTTAATGTTTATTTCATGAATTTAACTTAAATAGCTGATTATACTGGTATTATTAATAATAAGTATACAATAACCTATGATTTAAGAAAGTAATTATTGATTTAGGCCTAGATCTTTTTCAATTGTATCCACATTGTTTTAGTTATATTTTACTGAATTTTACATAATCGGTGTAACTTATAGTAATATTACACAATATTTTATACAAAAACACAATCCAAATTACAAATCATTAAATAAGAGAGGATAAAGTTAGACCACTTAACACACAAGATTCTAACTGCACTTCCGTTTGTAAAAATTGAAAGAGCAGTTGTAATTATTAGCGTGTTTCATCCTTTAAGGACTAAGTCCTCCTGCCTATTGGCAGGGTAGTTCAAAAGAGAAAGCTAACCTTAAGGAGTACATTCACTCTTGTTCTACATAGAACACAATTCTACATACAATACTTAATACTACTTTTTTATATTAAGCTTTTGCAAGTTCTTCCCAATTACTTTGCCTCCGTCCTTTCTACGCATGCTTACTTTATATTAACACTTTAAAACCTTTCCACACGTCTCTGTCTCTTGCACACCTCAACTACAGTTATCCCACTTTCTGGTTATAGAAGTCAGCCCATCTGGTACTCTGCCCACGCATTTTCTTCCTGTTCTGGGGTCTCACACGATTGTCCTCGGTTGTTACAAATCCTTGTAATGTGGCCACCCCATTTCCATTTGAGACGCTCTGCGATAATGGTTATGTCTCCCATACCCGTTCTTCTCTAAATATCCTTGTTATTGTTACGCATCCCATGTAACGTTAGCGTAATGGCTTCTTCTCCGTTTCTCGTTGACATATCTGGCTGGATCATTCTTCATTTTCTGTTTTAGTGACCATGTTTGACTACCATACAGCAGAATTGGTTTTGCACATCTCTCTAGTATGCCATCATATATCACTTATTTATTACTTGAACTCTAACGCATTTTAAATCATTTGAGCTAGTGAACTTGTTATCCTCGAAATGTTGCTGATATGCTATATTCTTATAAACAGAAAAAAGAAAACTCAAAGTGACTTCGTCTGGTTGCCGGAATGAGGACCACTCTCCTAGCGGGGGCGCCGGTCTATCTGCCCGACTGTCGGGGTGCTTCAATCTGGAACATGTAGGGACCATCGCTCCTGACTCCGGCCGCCAGGTGTATCCTCTCGTCTTATACCTCATCCTGGGACGCCCCCTCGTGGGGTGTAGGCACAATAATCTCAGGTTCGGTGCCGAATCTCCTCCCTACTCTATCCTACTTTAACCTAGACACGATCAAAATGATTTTCTAAAAATTATTCCGAATTGGAATCATAACTTGGTTTCATTCAGCAGTGAGTGTCTGTTTATCATTCATTCATATTTTCAGGCGTTTATAGAAGGCAACCAAATTAGATTTAAATATGTGGGTCCTCAAATATACACTATAGAAAAGCTAATGCTGGATATAGATTTTTATATAATAGTGACCTCTACATTTTTTCTCTGTAATTTTATATCAGCCAGTCTTTGTAATGTGGGGGTATAGTGAGTACCTCACATTCAAGACGTTACAAGTTCGAAACTCTGACAGAGATAGTTACCCAAATAAGGGTTTTTTGGGGGCTTCCGTTATCCTAGAAGACGAATTTTGGGTAGCCTTAAGCACCAGGCTCTGGTATCGTTTGGGTAGCATTTCACTAATTTCATTTATCGTCCGATATGACTTAACAGGTTAAACAGGATAAAATTAAAATAAAAATTATATAATTCTTAAGTAATACAAGCTACATTAATTTCAATAAGAATGTAGTTTGCAGGATATTTAAAGTAAGTTAAAGCATTCATTTCATTTTATTCGTTATTTAAAAATTGAATTTTATAGAAATCATTGCTCTGATTTGTAAAATCAATAAAAGTTGGTAATATTAAATCCACTAAATTATCACATCATACATTCCATGTTGGCTATAAGAGTATACAGGAATCTATAAGTCTAAAAAGAAATTTTAATAAATAATATTACATTACATATTCAACCTAACTTCATATTCAACTTACTAAATCAATTTCCCCTAACAAATTTAAAGAGAGTGTAGCACGTAGCTTATTGTACTTGCAGGCCATTGGATTTGCTACCAAATTTCTTTGTATGGACATAAATTATTCCGTAAAGAAACATTTTAAAGAAACCAAACATTTCCCTATTTCTCTCTGCTTAACATCGCTTAAAGATGTTTGAAACATAATTATTACCAAAATATTTCCGTTTAAAGCGTTGGCCTGGTATTACTATGCAACTTGTTACTCCAGTATGAAACTCGGCTTGTCATTTTTAAGCTATGTTGTTGCAGAGCCAAACCATTTATAAAACAAATATTCAAGAGACCTGAAAATAAAATCTGAGGGGAAAAGTCTCTAAAATATATTTATCAACATTCTTATATTCTCTAGCACAAATGTACAGCGTACATAAAAGGTAGAGAAACTATTGTATTCCATCCAAAAATTCGATACCGAGTTGCCACAAAAATGCCTGTTTTGAGAACCCTTGAATAAAATTTATTTTTATAATCTATGTGTTGGTGTGTGTGGACAGCATAACTAAAAAAAAAGTTGTTAAAATACTAAAAGTGTTATTAAAGTTTAGTACCTTGCAAGGATGCGACACGAAAAATTTTCATAAAAATTCCCCCACTCTAAATTACCCTTCACAAAGAATGCTTTTCGATATATTCGAGTTTTTAAAAGTGGTTCGAACGATTGATTAAAATGCTGTGTACTAAAAATGTTTAAATTGCAAATATATATATCCTTAATTTCTTGGGAATAGCTCATGAAGATCTCTCAATTCCAAATGATATTTGCATAACCACTAAACCATAAGAGAAAGACAAATACTTACTACACAAAAAATTAGAGCTGATTGAACCAGAAAATTTCTGTCATATACATTTTTTGTTGTAGAGGTAACCATTTCCGAGATGTTCCTTGTTATTGGTTACAGTTTTAAAATAGGTATACTTTTCTGAGAGGGGAAGGCATAAAATCTTTCAGTTCTCTTTTGTTTTACTCCTAGCCCTATTTCCCTTGTACTTTACATTTTGTTTAGTCCGGTCTGGTCAGAACTCCGGCACTGTATATCCCTGTTTACATCCCTCCCTAAATTTACTGTGTTTGCTATACGATTACTGTTTCTTGCTGCTCCAATACAAACATATATATACACACATTGCACAAACATATAACATCCATGACCAAGGCGGGACTCGAACCCACGATCGCCTGTCCACGAAGCAGGTAATTAGACCATTTCTGCTAATGTTTATTTCGATTAGCATGAATTAAAAGAATAAGCTTTTGTAAGAATAATTTGTTGTCGAATAGTTAGAGAAAATTATGAGAATGGAACACATCAGATTTTAAAAGTTCTGTATGGGTTCTCTTAAGAATTACATTCAGGCATTTCGTTCTGCTATAACGATTTCTCCTTTAGGACACATTGTCGTCACAGCGCGTGCCTCTGTAGAATTTTGATTGTTTTTAGAGACTCGCTTGAACATTAAAAAAGCGAAATTATCTTAGTACAAGATTTTTATAAATTAATGTTGCAAGCCAAAGAAAATGCATCTAAGCATGTCGGGCACGACCTGATGACAACCGCCAATCTAGAATTACTACTGTTTCTTTTGAAGGTTATAGCTATGTAATAACTTATTTTATGACATCAGAAAACCTATCATGTGTAGAAACAATTTCCTTATTACTGTCTGGCGTTCAAGCAGAAAATAGCTACGACAAATATCATGTTTGCTTTTCTTTGTTCGGCGCCGCGTCTTAAAACATCTGCCTAAAGAATTTGCTTTCAGAAGGCATGTTAGAGGAGGGAAGAGAAAATAAATGTGTTTACATTTCTTCTGCTAGAACACAATGCTTGGTTTCATCAAACGTGTTTTGGTTGTACGACTAAATCCTAAAGAGAAAAAAGAGGAGGACAATGCTTGTATTGCTAAACCTGATAGTCGTGGTTATTAATTTTGTTAGAGACCACATTTTTCTCAACGTTTCTGAGGGAAAATTCCTGGCTTTTGCTAAACCTGTTGATAGAAAACTCGAAATGTTTTGATATATGGTTGTGATTAATTTGCAACAGTTATGTTGTTCATGTATACCTCGATGGCTTTGAAATTCCAAGGCTAGGAATCTTTAGAAAATTAGGTCCAACCGTTAGAATAGTGATAGCGAACCTGTGACACGTGTACATTTAACATGTGCATATGATTGTGGGAACGTGATATCTGAACACCTTTAGGATATCCAGCTGTGAATAAAGGCCAATAATTGTCAAAATTCATAAATGTGTATTTTAGTCTTTCCTTTATTTGTATGCAGTTTTATAGCTGTATGGAATGTTAATACATTCCGTATAACGATTTAAATGTATTCCTGTAAGGCTAGCTTGCTATAAAACACGGGATAAGTATTTCCTACATTAAAGTTGACCACTCAAGTGAGGCCTTAGGAATCTTCAAATGTTACGTTATCCGCACAGAAGCGGAAAATGGAGGAAAGCTTTTACGTGCATAAAATTCTTTTTAAACTGCATGAAGTCAGAAATAGGTGTTATCTTCACGTTGCAATTTGAAACTCTCTTTTCGGGGTATAATTTGTCATCACATTCTTTCAAATTGTTCCAGAGGATGTATTTTTCAATTGCCTTTTGTATACCTTCTTGTTAATAACAGAATGCAAACTTATGAAATGAATTTTTGTTAACGAGCTTAATTGTAGTGCCATAGAGCATAATTACACTATGAACATTTTAAGCAGAAATTGAATTGCAGCATTTAGCAGTTACCCTCCCCCTAAACTAGTAGAATGCTTAAAAATATATTTCTAACATGTATTTATGCACTAATTTGTAAATATATTGATTGTGTAAAATAATTGTGCAAATGTGTAAGACACATACATATACATATTTACAGACAGTAAGGAGTATACGTGCTAATATTTGTATTGTTAAGAACAGTGTAATCAACAACATTATATCAATATTTGCTTTATTTGTGGATTTATTTTACATATTAAGGGAAGTATGGTTTCAGGTTGGATAGTATGCCATGTAAAAATGTAAATGTCGTGTTATTTATGGATGTTCTTTAACATCTTTATGGATGTTCTCAGCGTCCCATTCTAAATTGGGTGCGAAAGACCGCTTCATTTTGCTCAGAGGCCTCTCTATCAGGCTTGAGGTGCTTTTACGTGCCGTAAATCTACGAAACGGGACTAATGACTTTACTTCCCTTCCGAAGGAAGCCATGCTAAGGACTTTTACACCCAAAAAAATCCCTCGTCCACTGCCAGGTTTGAACCCGCGACCTTGGGTACATGAAGTTAGTAACCATTACACTATGGAGGACGACTACCTTCATGTAGGCGAGCACACACAGTACATATTCATTATTTTCCCTGAGACAGCGGGACGGAAGGCGTAACTTTGTGCAGGCCTCGATATAACGAATGTTGTGTCGGAACTGAGTTTCAATGCTTTCTGCAAATCTATGACCCCACACTACCTATGCCGGCAGGATACGCAGTGAGTTGTGCAAAGTGAAACGGATACTCTACTTCGCCGCGCAATGAAGACCAGACAAAACATATCAGGTAGTAAATTATGCGATTATTTTTGGAAAAACCAATGCCACCAAAGAGAAAACAACACTACCGAAGTGGATACACATTAATAACCATTTATCAGAATGTTTGTGTCTATACCTCTAATATGTATAAGTGCCATGCAAAACACGGTTTGTGTTCGGTTCTTAGAGAGCGAAACAAGCTATGTTAGTTCAACTTTCACCCTTGCTTATTGGAAGGAATATCTCTTTCTCTCTCTCTCTCTCTCTCTCTCTCTCTCAGCTTTGCACGACAAATCTGTTCACAGGTAGACATTCTGTACGCTTTTCACATATATGAGTAGTCAAACTCACGGACAGACACGTTATATATACATTTCACTACTGGGCTTACCAAAGGTGCATTTTCATTTTATATAAACACGCATAAACAACCGCTAGTTAAAATAGCCGCTAATTATGAGTCACAAAATAGTGACGTGCAAATTATCAAGTTGTTATAACACATAAACATAAATAAAACTTAGCCTTCCTTGCTCATATTCAAAAGGAAATAACCAGTATAGAGACTCTATGGCAACGAATTACACATTAATTACTGATGTTAATAATATTATGAAATAACAAAGCATGTGTTGACTTGGTTTGTGTTAAACCAACCTTCATTCCTATATACCAACAAATTCCCAAACTTTGGTATATTTTTAAATAATAATTTTCTCATTTGTGTATATAAACTGCATTGCTTGCAATAAGTCAAGCAAGGTTATTCATTCCAATAGCAACTATCGCTTCAAATATGTCTCTTCGAATGAATTTCGCCGCGTTCGGGCATTTTAGATTACACGCTCCACTAATACAGTGTGATGGTTGCACATGCAGGAAAGTTGACATTGCCTTGTCTTAGTTTTCCGTCTCAAGTGCGAAAAGTTTGCTAATATATTATGTTCTGTATTCTATGGTGTTAATGTCATCTATGTAAATACTCCAATGAATCATTAAAATATTACGGGACATTTACCATGTATGGAATGCAAAAGCATACATACGTATTTTAAATAATCCAACACAAAGATAGTTATAAGTTATATGTAACCCAAGGGGACATATATTTTGCATAAGAGTTTCAGAACGTTATACTGTAATGTGCATATATGAGGTACGTCCAGAAAGTAAGTTCCGTTTCAATTTATCTCCGCTGCAGCGCTGCGACCGCAGTTCCGCACATGTGCGGTAGACGCTCTATATCAAGGAGAAGAAACGTGCGCCATTTTGAGATCGCTATCAGCCACGTACGCTTTGTTGTGCTTGTTTACAATGTCGGTGTTGATTGAAAATCCCGCCGCTTGTGAAATCAGATCTGTGATTCGTTTTCTGAATGCTAGGAAAGTGAAACCAATTGAAATTTATCGGCAAATTTGTGAAGTTTACGGACAAAATGCGATGAGTGATTCAATGGTGAGAAGATGGGGTCCGACAGTTCAATGAAGGACGTAGTGAAGTGCACGATGAAGAACGAAGTGGGCGTCCATCTTTGGTTACAGAAGAACTGGTTCACGCGATTGATGACAAGATCCAGGAAAACCGGAAGTTTACAATTAGTGCTCTCGCTATGGAATTTCCCCAAAGCTCACGATCACTAATTCATGAAATTATTACCGAAAAACTGAAATTTCGTAAACTTTGCTCACGTTGGGTACCAAAGATTCTTACTGAGCAACACAAAACAAAACGGATGGGTAGTGCACTTACATTTTTTAACCCGTTATAATGAAGACGGCGAAGAATTTCTGACACAGATAGTCACAGGAGACGAGACTTGGGTTTCTTACGACACCCCTGAAAGTAAGCGGCAATCAAGGGAATGGAGGCACACTTCATCCCCAGCAAAGGTTAAGCCGAAACAAATCTTGACACCTAGAAAAATGATGTGCACAGTGTTCTGGGACTGGAAAGGCATCTTACTCATTGATTTCTTACCGCTTGGTCAAACAATCAAAGCAGATGTTTATTGCGGGACACTTAGGAAATTGCACCGCGCAATACAGAATAAGCGCCGAGGATTTCTGCCAAAAGGTGTTGTTTTTCTTCACGACAACACACGACCACACACTGCAAATGTGACGAAAAACCTCCTACAGGGATTTGGCTGGGACGTGTTTGACCATCCTCCGTACAGCCCTGACCTCGCTCCTAGCGACTTTCATCTGTTCTTACATCTCAAGTCTTTCCTTGGCGGTCAACACTTCAACAATGACGAAGAGTTGAAAGAAAATGTTTCCAACTTTTTGAAGACACAGGTGGCAAACTTCTATAAAGAATGTATACAAAATCTTGTGCCACGCTATGACAAATGCCTGCAAAATTTCGGCAGTTATGTGGAAAAGTAGTTTAAGAGTTGTAGAATTTTGTGCAATAAATAATTATTCTGTACCTGTACACAATTTAATTTTATTACCAAACGGAACTTACTTTCTGGACGTACCTCGTATATATACATATATTGTGTTTTAAAGAAAATAGATAAATAATTTATTAAATAAAACATTTATTCAGAAGGCTTGCACTACACTGAAATGGAAAAATAAAGCAGCTGTACACATATGTACAAATCTGATATGTTCCATTTGCATGACTTTCTCTTAATCGCTCTAACAAATTAATGTTAAAAGGCACTATGTTCTACCTACTTTATGATATTCATTATAACCATTATCAGAAATTTCCTTCATTACTTGCTTCCTTGTAAGTAGAAGGAAAATATGGGAATACACAAGGCTAAAACGATAGTCAAATCTCTTAAAAGCTGATTGCAAGAGGTTGGCATCCGTTTCTATGCAGGGCCAAGAGTTTACAACTTTCCGTGTGAGCATAGTTTAAGAATTTTAAATTTGAAACAAATAACAAGGAATATCTTAGAAATGGTCAATTCTACAGAAAAAGAAAAAAAAAACTATATGGCCTAAATTGTGTGGTTTAACGTGATCTTTATTTTATGTGTAGCAAGTTTTTGTTTATCTCGTGTTTACCAGTTACACATAATTCAGCAAATTTCATTCAGAAGAAATGTGTCTTTAGAGGATATTCCCAGAAAATTCAAGATATACATTTTATTTGCAATACAAATATGGTTAATATACGGTATTTTAATCAAAATCGTTAGAGCCACGTTGAGCAAATCAAAATTTCCTATTTTTTTTTTTCATATAAAGGGTAGTTTGGGGAAGGGGATTTTTCTCAAAATCTTCGTGTCGCACCCCAGGAAGATATTAAAGTTAAATACCGAGTTTGGCATTTTATGACTTTTTCTGAACTTTTTTTAATACAGGGGGGCCTAAAACGTGTATTTCCGTTGAAATCTCAACATCAAATTTTTGAGTGGAATGCAATAGGTACCTTCTCTATACGCTATGTACATAGTACGTGTAGAGAAAGTAAAAAACATGCTGCTCCCCAGAGTGTAACCTAGGTTAATTGCTTTTAAGCATTCCTGCTTCCTAAAGTGAATTAAACTCAAGCGGTGTAAATTATTTAATATTTTATTATTAAATATTTCATGTTCCTAATTTTGAAATAAACTAATTTAACATATAGAAGCTATAACACACCTATAGAGAATCTGAGTTAAATTTGAGCTGTATATTTTTCTAAAAGGCAGTGATAAAATATCATTATTACTATGTACCATATACAAAGTAGGCAGCGTGTTGCATTATGCCCAACAATTCGATACCTAGATTTCACCAGAAATACATGATTTGTAGAACCCCTGAACTCAAAAAAGCATTTTTAGGAAAAAAAAAGTCATTGTGTGTGTCGGTGGAGGACATATCTCAAAAATGAAAATTCGGTTAATACCAAACTTGGTAGTTTGATCAGTACCTTCCAAAGATATAACACATAGAATTTCAGGAAAATCCCCCATTCCAAACTAAGCTTTATATGGAACATTTTTATAGCATACTTTATTTTCTAAAATGAGGCAGAGAAAGCTCACCTTACAAAAATTTTAATTCTCGTTAAAACAAAGATTTATGTTACGCACATTTTTGTATAGAACTAACTTTTTCAGAGATATCCTTGTTATTGTTTTATTATAATTGGAAATACTTAAACTTTTTTCAAACGGGAGGCTCTCTTCGTATCATTCTGTATTTTATTTTGTTTTTTGTTCTTTTGTTTCCTTGTTATTTTATTCCAGGCCTTAGAAACAGATCAATTTTTCCCTTCTCGACACGCACTATGTACATAGCGTATAGAAAATTTATTGCATCCACCCAATAATTCGATACCGAGATTTTCACGGGAAATATATGTTTTAGGGTACCCAATATCCAAAAAAATCTGATATGTTCCATTCACATGACTTTCTCTATATCTCTGTAAGTTATTATTGTTAATAAGCTTATCTTTTATTTATTTCATGCTAATCGAGAAAAATTAGCAGAAATAGTCTTATTTCTTGCTTTATTGTAACTAGAAGCGAAATAAGCGAGTACCATAGGTTAAAGTGAAAGCCAAAAGATGGTTGCTATGTGACTGATATTCCTTTGTTTGTATGGACAGGAGTTCACAAATTCCTGTATGAGAAAAGTATAAGTTTTTCAAATCTGAAACAAAGAAAAAGGAATATCTCAAAAACGATCAACTCCACGAAAAAAATGTGTATAACATAAATTGTGTTTTAACGTGCTCTACATTTTTTGTGAGTTAAGTCTTTGTCCATCTCTTACGGTTTAGTAGTTATGAAATATTCATCCAGAATAAAGTAGTCTTCAGAGGCTATTCCCAGAAAATTCAAAATATACATTTTATTTGTCAGGTAAATATCTTTAATATACGACATTTTAATCATCATCGTTAGAGCCATTTTTTAGAAAATCAAACTTTTCGAAAAACGTTCCATGTAAAGGGTAGTTTGGGGTGGGGGGAATTTTCACAAAATCTTCGTGTCGCATCCCTGGAAAATACTAAACTTATATACCAAGTTTGGTATTTTACCGACTTTTCGTTTTTGAGTTATCCTGTTCACAGACACACGGACACACTGACACACTGACATACGGACCCACACGCACACACACACATACGGACGTTTTTTTGAAAATCCTTTTTTGGATACAGGGGACCCTAAAACATATATTTCCGGTGAAATCTCGGTATCGAATTTTTTGGTGGAGTGCAACAGATTCTCTATACACTATGTACATAGTGAGTATAGAGAAAGTAAAAAGCATTTCACATAGGTCCGTGTGTCCATGTCCGTGTGCCGTGTGTCCGTGTGTCTGTGAACACGATAACTCAAAAACGAAAAGTCGGTAAACTACCAAACTTGGTATTTAAGTTTATTATATTCCAGGGATGCGACACGAAGATTTTGAGAAAAATCCCCCATCCTAAACGTCCCTTTACATGGAAATATTTTCGAAAATTTCGATTTTCTCAAAAATGGCTCTAACGATTTTGATTAAAATAACGTATATTAAAGACATTCACTTGACAAATAAAATGATTGTCTTGCAGTTTCTGGGAATAGCTTCTGAAGAGTAGTTTATTTTGGATGAAAAACTTAACACACAAAAAATGTAGAGCACGTTAAAACACACAATTTATGCTATATACATTTTTACTTTCTCCATACGCACTATGTACATAGTGTATAGAGAAAGTATTGCACTCCACCCAAAAATTCGATACCGAGTTTTCACCAGAAATATATGTTTTAGGGTCCCCAATATCCAAAAAAAGCATTTTCACAAAAAGGTCCGTGTGTGTGTGTGTGTGTGTGTGTGTGTGTCCGTGTGTCTGTGAACACGATAACTCAAAAATGAAAAGTCGGTAAAATACCAAACTTGGTATTTAAGTTTAGTATCTTCCAGGGATGTGACACGAAGATTTTGAGAAAAATCCCCCACCCCGAACTACCCTTTACATGGAACTTTTTTCGAAAATTTTGATTTTCTGAAAAATGGCTCTAATGATTGTGATTAATATTTCGGATATTAAACATATTTACCTGACAAATGAAATGTATATCTTGAATTTTCTGGGAATAGCCTCTGAAGAGTAGTTTATTCTGGATGAATTTTACTAAATTTTGAATGACTGCTAAACCGTAAGAGATGGACAAAAGCTTACTACACAAAAAATGTAGAGCACATTAAAACACACAATTTATGTTATATACATTTTTTTCGTGGAGTTCGTCGTTTTTGTGACATTCCTTATTTTTGGTTTCTGCTATGAAAAACGTATACTTTTCCTATACAGGAACTTGTCAAATCCTATCCATATAAACAAAGGAACTTCATTGACATAGCAACCAGCTTTTGACTATCACTTTAACCTACGATTATTCCCTTATTTCGCTCCTACTTACAAGGAAGCGAGTAATAAGACTATTTCTGCTAATTTTTTCTGATTAGCATAAAGTAAATAGAAGTATACGCTTTTTAAGAATTATTTGTTGCAGGGATATGAAGAAAGTCATGTGAATGGTACACATCAGATTTTTTTCGTGGAGTTCATCTTTTTTTTAGACATTCCTTGTTTTTGGTTTCTGCTATGAAAAACTTACACATTTCTCATACAGGAATTTGTCAACTGCTGTCCATACAAAGCAACTTCAGTGGCACAGCAACCACCTTTTGACCATCCCTTTAACCTATGCTACTCCCTTATTTCGCTTCTACTTACAAGGAAGCAATTAATAAGACTATTTCTGCTAAAGATTTCTGATTAGCATGAAGTAAATATAAATATATAAGAATAATTTGTTGCAGAGATATAGAGAAAGTCATGTGAATGGTACACATCAGATTTCTACTTTCTCTATACGTACTATGTACATAGTGTATAGAGAGGGTATTACACTCCACCCAAAAATTCGATACCGAGATGTTACTGGAAATATATGTTTTAGGGTCCCCTGTATCCATAAAAAGCATTTTCAGAAAAAGGTTCGTGTGTGTTTCCGTGTGTCTGTAAGCACGATAACTCAAAAACGAAAAGTCGGTAAAATACCGAACTTGGTATTTAAATTTAGCATCTACCAGGGTTGCGACACGAAGATTTTGAGAGGAATCCCACCACCCCAAACTACTCGTTACATGGAACTTTTTTCGAAAATTTTGATTTTCTAAAAAATGGCTGTAACGCTTTTAAATAAAATATAGTATATTAAAGATATTTACCTGACAAATAAAATGTATATCTTGAATTTTCTCGGAATAGCCTCTGAAGACTCATTCTGTATTAATTTTATGGAATTTTTATAACTGCTAAACCGTAAGAGATAGACAAAAACTTACCAAAAAAAAAGTGTAGAGCACGTGAAAACACACAATTTATGTCATATACATTTTTCTCGTGGATTTGATCGTTTTTGGAGTTATTCCTTTTTTTTTTTTTTTTTTTTTTTTTTTTGTCTCACCTTTAAAAAAACGTATGGTTTCCTCACCCAGGAATTTGTCAACTACTGTCCATACAAACAAAGGAGCTTCAGTCACATAGTAACCAGCTTTTGAATATCACTTTAACGTATGGTACTCCCTTATTTCCCTACTACTTACAAGGAAGCAAGTTATAAGACTATTTCTGCTAATTTCTTCTCGATTAGCACGAAGGAAATGGAAGCATAATCTTTTTAACAATATTTTGTTGCAGAGCTCACGATAGTTCAAAAACGAAAAGTCGGTAAAATACTAAACTTGGTATTTAATTTCAGTATCTTCCAGGGATGCGACACGAAGATTTTGAGAAAAATCGCCCCACTCCAAACTACTCTTTGCATGGAACTGTTTTCAAAATTTTTGATTTTCTCTAAAATGGCTCTAACGATTTTGATTAAAATATCGTATTATAAAGATGCTTACGTGACAAATAAAATGTATACTTTGAATTTCCAGGGAAACGCCAGTAAAGACTAGTTTATTCTGGATGAATTTTGCGGAATTTTCCATAACTGCTAAACCGTAAGAGATGGACAAGAACTTACTCCACAAAAAAGGTAGAGCACATTAAAAGACACAATTTATGTTAGATACATTTTTCGTGAAGTTGATCGTTTTTAAGATATTTCTGGTTTTTCGTTTCAGCTTTGAAAAACTTATACGTTTCATATCCGTACAAACAAAGGAAGTTCAGTCTCATAGCAACCAGCTTTTTGACTATCATTTTAACCTATGGTACTTATTTCACTTTTACTTAAAAGGTAGCAAGTAATAACATTATTTTTCTGCTACTTTTTCTGAATTAGCATGAAGTAAATAGAAGCGTAAGCTGTTTAACAATAATTTGTTGCAGAGGTGTTGAGAAAGTCATGAATGAAACACATCAGATTTTTATATAACAACCAGCTTTCAAAGGGTTTGACTATCGCTTTAACCCAGTGTATTCCCTCATTTTGCTTCTACGTGCAAGGGACTAATAACTAATAAGAACATTTTTGGTAATGCTTATCTTGATTAGCATTCTGTAGATGAAAGAATAAGGGTCTGCAAAAGGTTTTTTACAGAACAGGTTGAGAAAGTTATGTGAATGGAGTATCAGGTTTGATAAATTTGCGTTTTGGGATCATTAACTGCTTTCCCTATATTTTTACATTTGCTAGTTATAGCATTTTTTAAAAGCATGTATTTTAAGCTGAAAATGATTTTGAAACCTTAATTGATTTTGAAATGAGCTCAGCTAGGTAAGTTTTCTGAAGAGTAGGGCTGGTGTTTCCAAGGGTAATGCGACAAGTTCGATACTAATTGCGCACAAAAACCGTAATGTTCTGTCAGGGCAGCTGCGGATCACATCATGGCCCTCTGCAAATATTTGCAGACTGTTGCGTGATATATGGACGGCCTTGCCGCAGCTGAAAACAATGAAACAAGTCAGAGCACGGTCGGCTTTTCAAAATACCGACCGACTACAGGCGTGATATATGGCCTCCGGTGTAGCGGGCTTCGCCCTTCATTTAATCACAAACTTTAAATATCTCAGATATATGATTTTTTTGGCATTTTCTGTCACATGCTGTCTATTATGACCTCACTGGCTGTTATCTGAAAGGTCACGGCTTTCTGCACATGGAGTTGAACTGTCATAACAGTATCATGCTGACATGACATGTGAAAACTATCCTGTGCTCAGATAAATGGATAGAAATGGAAATACTCTGCCTGCTAAAGCATTGTGCATAAATTATTTCTTAGTTATTATTTTACAGAGACCTTTAATTTCAACAAACGTGTTTTTAACCGTTCTCAACAATATGTTGGGAATTGTTTGAAAACGTTTCTATCAGTTGCAGTTTTTACAGTAATTTGTGATCAAGCTTGTCGTCCACAAAATAACAATAAAAAAGACAATAATCTCTAAAGTGTCCAGTTTGGAGACAGTGTACATAGTATTTAATGATAGGAGAACCTTTATATGCTTTCATTGCTTGAATTATTATTACATTGTTAGAGACTGATTTGAAATAGTTCGCTGCTCAATCGCAGAAGTAGAAGTGAACAGTCTTTTTGAGATCCAAGCGATAAATATTTTAAAGAGAGTCATCATATATATATACATATAAAAAAAAATTCTGATGTATTCCATTCACCTGACTTTACTACATTTCTATAACAAATTACTGTTAGTAAGCTTTTTCTTCTACATCATGCTAATCGAGATAAATATTAGCAGAAACTGTTCTTATTACTTAGTTCCTTACAGGTAGAAGGGAAATAAGGGAATACACTAGGCTAAAACGACAGTCAAATGTTTTAAAGTTTGGTTGCTATGGGACTGAAATCTGGTTCTTTGCATGGCCAGGAGTTAACAAGTTCCCGTATAAGAATAGTATTTTAAAACTGAAACTAATAACAAGGAATGTTTCGAAAATTGCGAACTCTACGAAAAAAATGTATATGGCATAAACTGTGTGTTTTATCTACAGTTTTGTACAGCAAGTTTTTGCCTATCTCTTACTGTTTACGATTATGCAAAGTTCAGAAAAAATCATCCAGAATAAACGGGCTATTTCCAAAACATCCAAGATGTCCTTTTTATTTGTCATGTAAATATCTTAGTTATAAGAGATTTTAATCAGAATCGTTGGTGCCTCTTTTGAGAAAACCAAAATGTTACATTTTCTAATTTTAATGAAAATCCTCGTGTTGCTTGCTTAGAAGATATTGAACTTGGATGTCAAGTTTGGTATTTAATGGAATTTTTGCTTCTGAGCTAAGCTGCACACACACACACACACACACGGACATTTTTCTAAAAATGTTGTTTTTATCCAGGGAGTCTCAAAACATGTATTTTTGGTGAAATCTCAGTATCGAATTTTTGGGTGCAATACACTACCTTCTCTATACACTATGCACATAATACGCGTACAGAAAATAAAACGAAAATAAAGAAAAAAAGAATGCTATAACCAATTAAAGTTTTGGTAAAGGCGTTTTAACATTCCATTACCAATATAAACTAGTGATACTTATTAACATGTTTCTGTGCCTATGCCTTTTCACCTAGAATGTAAAAGTTTCACGTCTGAATCCTTTACATACTCGTTTAAGATACCCTATTAAATATATAAACTATAATAATGTTTTAGAACGTCGGGTTTTAAAATCCTGAGCATTTTATTAGAATATTTTTGAAATAAAATATAAATTCATTTCCATAAGAGAGAAAAACTATATTTAAAAACTAAAATATATGTACATCCACGAATTCCTCTGATGAACTGACAAAATTAGGGTGTCTTAATGGGGATAAACCTTCTAGTTTCCTATTACGAAAACTCCGGAAAAATAGTACCTAAATTGTCTGTAGGTACTTTCATTTTCTAACCAATATTTTTGTAAATTAATTCCCTTTTACTTTGTCTACCACCTATTTACATGCACATAGGTAGAGAAGGTATTGTACGAGTATTTCATCCAAAAATCCAATAATGAGATTTACTGCAAATATTTCTTTGACACCGCCTGAATAAATGATGTAAAAAATAAAATAAAATATTTTTAAAAACGTCGCGTGTCGGTGTCCATATGTGTGCCTGTGAACAGCAGTTTAAATGGAAAATATATTTTGAGTTTTCTGGGAATTGCCTCTGAATACTTCTTTATTCGGATGAATTTTGCAAAACTAGTAAACGTAAGAAATAGACAAAACTTACTAAACTTAATTTATTTAACATACATGTTTTGTGGAATTAACAATTTCCAAGATATTCCTTTTTATTGGTTGCAGATTTAAAGATCTTTTCTCAAAAGGGAATCTGGCATTCATATTTGTTTGTGTTACTCCTGACCATGCAAACAGAACCGAATTTCATATAGCAACCAGCTACTAAAAGAAGGGACTATCGCTTTACTTAGTGTATACCACAATTTTGCTTCTACTTATAAGAAACTCAGTAATAATATAATTAATGTTCAGGTTTATCTTGATTAGCATGAAGTACATAGAGAATAAACTTTTGTAAGACTATTTATTACAGGAGAGGCAGAGAAATTCGTGTTAATTGAACTCATAGTTTTGCTATCACATGTGGATACGGAACTTTATGGCGAGATGGTTCTGGCGCACCTCCTGAGCTATCACTTATCTAAAGCTGCCTGGTTGAGTGGATATCCAGATAAATTATTCAATTAATTCTAAAATAATGTTATAAACAGAGAAAATGTGTATGGGTGCATAAGTGTGCTTGTGCGTATGAGCGTACGAGTGTGTGTGTTTCTGTAGTGTGTTCTCTAAAGCCACTCTACCCGTTTTGATATTATTTCATTACGAAAAGTCCTGTTTCTTCAGATGTCAAAGGTTAATAGAGTTTTCAAAATTTTGAAAATCGTGTTAGCTATTTGTTTTTTGTATTCATGTCTGCAAATTTCAATCTGCTTCGTTAAATTTGTCTATCAGGGCCAACTTTTGATACGTTATAGCAAATATCGTGGATATTTAATGATTTCTTGTTAAATTGGGGGGGGTGTATATCGTTTGTATCACTACATATCCACTATTGCAATTTTTGTTATGGATTTGAGAAATGCAGATACGTTTGGATCACTGAAACTAACTAAAATGGAAACCTTCCCTTACAGTCAATCCCTCTTTTCAATACAAATAATTATTCTTAGGCATGTCTAAATGAAATTTTGTACGTTTACACTAAATGGTCAAACGAAAATAATAAAATATCTAAAAAAACAACAAAAAAGCAAACAAACAAAAACACCTCCATATTTTCAGTCCCATATATGAAAATAAGCAGTATTTAAATCACGTGGTCAAAATATCGCATAATTAGGCCATAAGTTCCAGAATACATAGGTTCCAAATCTACTAATTCTTTTTTTGTTTATTGTATAGCCTGGTCATTTTGGAAGGCTGTTCTTACCCTCTTTACAACCACTTATAGATAAAGTACTATACTGGTTGGTCAACCTGCGGTCAAAGCTGTGCACTTGGACTATAACACTCGACAAAAACTTTAGGATTCCATAACTTTCAAAAAGCTATACATATTTTATTTTTTCACATTTATGTTAAAAAGTATGACTATTTGATTAACCACCCAAAAAAAGCGTTGTGCAATTATACATTATCTAAAATTACAATTTACAACTTTCAAATATCACCTCTATCTGTATGTTCAACCCTAGTTATAGAATGAATTAATGCAATGCTGGGTAAGACAGATGTGAACTCCAGGTGGCCGATGTTGCACGATAGTTCTCTACAATTACTTGATTAGTTGTTTCCTGTAACGGTTAAGTGGAGCATAGGGCATCGCTACGATATTTCCTTGATAGGATTTGAATTTCTAGTTCGTGAGTTCGCCACTATACTCCATGGGGACGAGGAATTAGCTCGCCTTCCATAGATGGCACTGTTGGACGAAATTACCACTTGATAGGAAATGGTACAATTTTGCCCAGGGTCCTTCTTCTTTTAATGTATGGGTTAGTTTTACGTGAAAATAAACATTACACAGGACCAACGGCTTTAATGCCCTTCCAAAGGAAGCATACTAAGGATTTTTGCATCCAAAAGAAGTGTATCCCTCCGCCAGGTTAGAACCTGCAATCTTGAGTTTTAGAGCCTAGCATGGTAACCACTACACCACTAAAGGTGTATTTATAATACACTAAACTGGTAGTAAAATATTTAAAACGCGGATAATTCTATACTGAGTTAAAATAACATACTCGTTATAACATCACGAGGAACAAAATGGTGATTCGGTAATCCCAAAATAGTTTGAAGCACGTAAACTTTTACTGTACACAACTCAAAACATAATGTTTGAACCTTCCCTGGCAGCCACATCTTTCAACATGCACGAAAAATAAATGCATCTCTTTTGTTTTTATGCAGAGTATTATTTCCAGATACTGTGACCAGAGATAACCCTTGCTGACAATTTTAATAGCAATAAGTCATTTTCAACAGCAGTCATGACCCCGTTAAAACCAGAACATTATCTATATTACTTGGTCAATAACGGGCAGAAGGCTGAAATTTATTAGCAGGCCATCATTTCTCTACTCTCACACATCATTTTTTATAGATCCGGGGGCCGGTCGTTTAAAACAGTTGAGAAGTAAATACTGTACGGTGAGGGGTGACGTCAGAGTGTGATGGGTTATTTTCAGGTTCGCTTATCGTGATGCCATCTAGAGCATAGCTCATCCTTAATGACTGCTGCTGTCGATAAAACAGAAAACATTTGTTTCAACACGTATACAATATGTGTGTGTGTGTGTGTTTGCGTGTGAATGGAGGGGATTAAACGCAATTATCATAGCTTAGTTTACCATACTGCTCTTACGCATTTATCTTAAGATTTTAAACAGGTAGACAAGCACTGCCCCATATTTCAAATTCCACCCACTGCCACAGACAGCTGTGAAATGGCAGTTAATGCTTTTTGATGCTACTACAAAGTAGCTATAATAGAATCTATATATAACAGAACCAACTTGTCTCTGCATTCATTAAATAACTCTATTACTAAAATATATACGTAGTTCACATTTTACTTAGTAATAATGGCAGCCAGCAACGTGTGCGATTTGCAACCGGGACGTCCCGGGTTGGTTTCCCGACGTCCACCCACTATTAAGTATGGGTTTTTTGGAAGGTTAACCGGATCTCAAGACGAATGCTGGAGTGATTTCTTTCATCCCCAGAATTTGCTGTCCTTACATGTCGTTCCACTGTCATTTAATTTATTATTCACTCCCTAGGTATCTTTTAGGATTGGAAGTATCGGTGATAGTGTTTCAGGGCGGTGTGGCAGGGTAAAAGGATGCTGTTTCGGACCTTTACCACCCCGGTACACGTGTGCGTGTGATGCCGCATAGACGCCAGGGGAGAAACTTTATAGAGCACACAACCATCATCGAGCCGTAACCTGCCGAACACCGTCGTCGCCTAGTGAAACAGATAACATGAAAGTGATGGGTACAGGAAATTGTGGACAGGAAAGTCGTCGTAGAAGATGAACCACGTCAGCATAAGCCTACCGATCCGAAGAAACCACGAAAAACTCATGGATTAGAGTGGGCGGTCAATGAAGTTCGAACACGCCGGTCCCCATGGCCACGCTCGCTAAAGCGTCTCGCTTTGGTGCTTCGTAGGCAGGGGATCGTGGGTTGGAGCCCCGCCTTGGGCATGGATGTTATATGTTTGTGCAATGTGTATATGTTTGTAAAAGGAACAGTAAAACCAGTAATCAGTAAAAACCTACGGAGGGAAATGTAAATAGGGATACAGTACCGGAGTCCTGATCAGACTCCGTTACTGTTTTAAAAAAAAAACAAAAAAAACAAAAAAAACACGGGACATCCCAAATGCGGGCTACAGATATAACCACCAGAGCCACCCCGCTCAGTTACAGTAGATAGAGAAAGCCATATGACTATAACACTTTGAGATTTGTTTCTAAATCTAATTTTGGATTTATGGCAGGATTTATGTTTTGCAATAAAACTCAGAAACTATATTTATAGGTATCTAATCTTGAAATCAATGAATACTTAACAAAATACAATTTTAAAGCAAAAAAAAAATCATTTGTTTTTACAAGTTAAATTTTTGGTCTTTAATTGTAATTTGTCACTTCTCTTGAATTTGTATGAAGGAAAAACTAACTCACGGGGAATTATTTACATTTCTGCGGCATGTAATCGCTGCTTTACTTTATCTCTTATACCTCTCTCACAAAATTCTATATAGGTCCAATGGTTTTTTGCGAATCGATTATTCATAATAAAATTAGCTAAAACGTGCCCCAATACCTGTTTTAGAGTTAAAAAAACTTTCAAAATCGCCCCTAAATGCCTGTATGTGATCAAAACCACTCAAAGTTACTGAAAAATGGCGTAGCGTGGTTTTCATGGTTGGGGAGACTGAAGGTAACAGAGAGACAATAAAATAAGGCAACAAACAAACAAACTAACCGAAATACACAAAGCAAAGCCTAGATCGCTAAACTATTAATACTACAGCTACTACTACTACTACTACTACTACTACTACTACTACTACTATACCACTACTACTACTACCATTACTACTACTACTACCACTACTACTATACCACTACTACTACTACCATTACTACTACTACTACCACTACTACTATACCACTACTACTACTACTACTACTCCACTACTACCACTACTATACCACTACTACTACTACTACCACTACCACTAGATACTACTACTACCACTAATACCACCACTACTACTACCACTACTACTACATCCACCACTAGTACTACCACTACTACGTCTACTACTTCTACCACTACTACCACTACCACGACTACTATTACCACTACCACTAGATACTACTACTACCACTAATACCACCACTACTACTACCACTACTACTACATCCACCACTAGTACTACCACTACTACGTCTACTACTTCTACCAATACTACCACTACCACCACTACTACTACCACTACCACTAGATACTACTACTACCACTAATACCACCACTACTACTACCACTACTACTACCACTACTACTACATCCACCACTAGTACTACCACTACTACGTCTACTACTTCTACCACTACTACCACTACCACCACTACTATTACCACTACCACCACTACTACTACAACTACCACCGATACTACTACTTCCACTACCACTACTACCACTACCACCACCACTACCACTACTACTACTAGATACTACTACCACTACTACTAGATACTACTACTACCACTATCACTACTAGATACTACTATTACTACTACCACTACCACCACTACTACCACTACCACCACTACTACCACTACCACTACTACCAATACTATCTACTACTATCACTACCACCACTACTACCACTACTACTACTACTACTACTACTACTACTACTACCACTAACACTACTACTAATCCACTAATACCACCAATCTACTACTACCACTAATACCACCACTACTACCACTACTACTACCACTACCACTACTACTACATCCACCACTAGTACTACCACTACTACGTCTACTACTACTACCACTACACCACTACTACTACCACTACTACTACAACTACCACCAATACTACTACTTCCACTACCACTACCACCACCACCACCACCACCACCACTACCTCTACTACTACTACTAGATACTACTACTACTACCACTACCACTACTACTACTAGATACTACTACTACTACTACTACCACTACTACTACTACTAGATACTACTACTACTACTACTACCACTACCACTACTACTAGATACTACTACTACCACTACTAGATACTACTACCACTACTACTACTACCACTACCACTACTACCACTACTATCTACTACTACCACTACTACTACTACCGCTAACACTACTACTACTCCACTAATACCACCACATCTACTACTACTACTACTTCTACCACCACTACTACAATACTACTACCACTACAACTACTACTACTAGATACTACTACTCCACTAATACCACCACATACTACTACTACTTCTACCATCACTACTACTACCACTACTACTATACCTCTACTACCACTACAACTACTACTACTACTAGATACTACTACTACCACTAATACCACCACAACTACTACTACTACTACTACTACTACTACTACTACTACTACCACTACTACTATACCTCTACTACCACTACAACTACTACTACTACTAGATACTACTACTACCACTAATACCACCACAACTACCACTACCACTATCACTACTACTACTACCACCACTACTACTACCACTACTGCGACTACTACCACTACCACCACTACTGCTACCACTATCACTACTACCACTACTACTACCACTAATACCACCACTACTACCACTAGTATTACTACCACTACTACTATTACTACTACTACCACTACTACTATTACTACTACCACTAGTATTACTACCACTACTACTATTACTACTACCACTACTACTACTATTACTACCACCACTACTACTATCACTACTACTACTACCAGTACTACTACCACCACTACCACTACTATCACTACTACCACTACTACCACTAGTATTACTACCACTATCACTACTACTACTTCCAGTACTACTACCACCACTACCACTACTATCACTACTACCACTACTACTACCACCACTACCACCACTACTACTACTACCACCACTACTACTACTACTCACTACTACTACCAGTACTACCACTAGTAGTACTACCACTACTGCTACTCCTACTACTTCTACCAATACCACTACCACAACTACTACTACTACTACTACTACTACTACTATCACTACTACTACCACAACTACTACTACTACTACTTAATGGTTTATACAAATCCGCTCTAATTATCCAAGTTTATGGGCATAGGGAGCATCGCTAGCATGGTAGTTGCCAATGGGTGACATGCAGAATACATGTAGTTTAAGGTTAACTTCTGGAAGTCTTAAAAAAAGCGAAAATTGAAATTAAACCTATCCAGAATTAAACACACAAACCGCCTCACGTGTGTTCCACGCCTACATAAATGGCGCTAATGTGTTCCATTCTTCATGAAATGGCTCGGAAAAGTGAGTAAATTAACTAAAACCGTGGTTTAGAAAAACTGGAGTTTGTACACGTGTTTCATTAGACCGGCTATTAAGTTTTTGCCGTGAACTACGTGAGTTAATCGCTTAGGGCGTTCTTGAGCAAGCACAATGTCGCTCGTCGAGGACCACCTCTTCCGCAAGCAATAAACTCCCTAATTTTATCATGCTATATCTCTTCTCTAAACGACCTGTCCCACCATTTAACCAGCAAACGGTCGAGAACGGACGTTCTCCTGCTTTTGATTTGGTCAGTGTTAATTTTATTCAACTACTAGTAACCAGCAGCTTTGAGAGAAGTTCATGAATGAACCTCATAGAATGAAAATGCTTGTGAAAGAATGGAGAGAGGAAAATGGAAAAGAACGATAGAATCGCACCATTTAATTCTCAATGATGTAACTTAACAAAGCTTTCCGATAATCAGATTTCGTCGTTCTCTTTTTCCCTTTTAACCGGTTCCTATTAACGCCCATTTCTTCTCCGGACCCCTCTTGTTGAGAGAAACCCATAATATAAAACCTACACCATAAAGATGTCAGCTCAAAGTGGTCCGCGCCTGCTCTTCCCACCGGGCTGTTCTTTATTGCTTTGTAGCTGCTGGTAATAGTCGTGTAGACGCGTGCCGCCGCTACTCTCTTAACTATTAAGACCCCATAAACATCGCTGCTAAAAAGATACGAGCACAGTCTGTCCTTCTCTGTTTCCATTCAATGTGCAGCGTGAGAAAAATGTTTGAAGCTACAGATCCACTTAGTGTTAAACAAGAGGCTACACAAGGAGCCGCATAACTTTATTTGTGCCTATGCAAATTGATTTATCTTCTTTTTCTTCTAACCTTTAAATGCGCTGTTTTGCATACATGTAAAAGTTATTTGCAAGCAATGTTTTAGAAAATTTTAATACCTTTTATTTACATTTTAATTACACTATTCTCGAACAATATATATAAGCATTTTCAGGCATTTTGTGTTGAAAAAATATTAATTGCTTTCAATAATATTGTTGTGCTTTTATAGATAAAAAGCAAAACCCATCAAGTGCGCGGTATCATCCAAGGGTGGCCATCACACTGATTACTTTACGTGGGCCCTCCCCGTCATTTTCCATTGGTACATTTGACTGCAGTTACTGGGATTCGAACTCGCTTTGAATAGATGGCTAGTCTATTTTGAATTGCTCTAACGACCACGGCTATTCAAACCAGTTCGGCAGCAGGTGAAAAGAAAAAGAAAAGGAAACCGCTTTACGAAACAGAGGAAGAATACCATATGAAGTAAAATTAATTTGCGCATTGAACGGTTAACTCTTTTTAATTCAAAAATAATTTCGCTTTCATTTCTCATTTAAGATGGATGAGCATTGATAAAAAATTAATGACATGAAACAGATTACTAGTCTCGCATCTTTATCCTTCTCTATCACGTACAATGTACATAATACGTATAGAAGCTATGTATTCGACCCAAAATTTAATAACGATATCATTATCAACAACATTCAAAATTGACCAAATAGGCCTATTTCGAGTCAAAAGGAACTTTCATCTTCCAACATCTCTGGTACCAACTGGTTACTGAGCAAGGAGGCTCAGCGCTATATCTGGGACTGGTATTCCGGAGGTCATGGGTTCAGTTCTCACAACCGATCTCTCAGAGCCATAGGTTTCCTCGGAGGTTTTCCCATGTCACTAGGTTAGGAAGGCCTTTTCATTCCCCTTTACTTCCTGTCCCTTCATTTCATCTCCATTTCAACCAAGCAGAGTTGTGTCGAATAGAAAAACGATGGCAGCGCCATTCCATGGAGGTGAATGCGATTTGGAAATAGAGCTCACGACGGTGGATAGGCATTGGAGTTATCTCTAGGACCCAGGGGATTTGGTTAGGTCTGACTCGCGGGCTCCCAGCGCTCTCCGCCTCGAGATGAAGAATTGCTTGGACTATTTTAGGCATCCTCCACGGTGGCGCTTTCCGCGCAGTCCGGTTTCGGCCGGCCTGTCTATAATATTCTCATTTCACCTCACCCTACTGGGGTATGATGGACAATAAGTCAATGGTGACTGCAATGTGGAACCTCCTCCGGAAGGACACAAACACACATACACACATATACGCGCCTGCATGCCACCAGCTGCTTTATGTTACAATGCATGTTTTATCAGTATTCGGTTGATATGGTGTTTCCATTTCATTTTATGTTCCCTGATTTTACAATATTAAATATTTCTAAATTGTCTCTTCTTGCTTCTTTGAGACTGTAGCTAGCCTTGAAGATACCTCAAAACTGTCATTACGGCCGTTTCACTTATTCTTTTATAATTATTATACCTGACCCGAACTCTGCTCTATAGTTTTATATGTACAGTTTTAATATCGTATCTCTTCTTGTTTTGTTTTTCAATGCCGTTTTATAGTGCAACATATGTATTGAAATGCATGTACATTTTGTTTTAGAACACCTTCATACTCCAATGAAATGTCGCATCCTAGATAGTTGAAATATACCACTGTTCTTATACTTCGTTTTTAGGCGTATTACGAGAGTTAACCCGAAAAAAAAAAGTTTAGTAAAAGGTCCGTGTGATTCCATGTATCTGTCTACCCATTATGTTCGTGTAACAGTGTTTCTGTGAACAGCATACTTCAGGAATGAAAAGCCGGTTAAATACCAAAGTTCCTCTATAATTTCAGCATCCTTCAGGAACGGACACGAAGATTTTCAAGAAAATTGCCCCAAGCCAAAGTACCCTTATTTGGAAAATTTTGGATGTTGATTCAAATGCCGTATGTTCAGGATATCTTAACCACAAATGAGAGGCATATTTAGAATTTTCTGTGAACAGCCTCTAAAGTTCTTTTCATTCTGGAGACTTTTGAATATTTTGTAAACCGTCACAGATAGACAAAATCGCACTACAAAAAAAAACTGTATATTTAGTTAAAACACACAATTACGTCAAATAGAAGTTTTTACAATTTAGATATTTTCCACGTTATTGGTTTAAATTATACAATGCTTATATTTTTTTTTCCAAATGGAAAATAGTCGGTTTTTGCTATTTTGTTCTTCTTTTACTCCTCATATAACGGAATTTCAATCCAATAGCGTCCAACTCTTGGAGATTTGACTACCGCTAGGCTTAGTGTATTCCCTTGTTTATCTTGTAACTACAAGTAAATAAGTTTTAAAATCATTTTTGCTCAGACTTATCTCAATTAAAATGAAGCAGATAGAAGAATAAGTTTTTGTAACAACAGTTTGTTGCAGAACAGGTAAAGTGAAACGTTACTTTTTAGAAAAATTGCATGTGTCTGTCAACAGCGTAACTCAAAAACGAAAAGTCAATTGAATACCAAATTTGATATTTAAGCTCAGTGTCCTCCAAGGATTCAGAAATATGTCGCTGAGCTTTCTGTGTCTCACGAATCGATTCGTACCATTTTAAACGATTGTTTGGGCATGAAATGCATCGCAGCAGCTCGGTTAGTTCCGAAAGACTTGAATTTTCTACAAAAACTCAATCGCGTAGGGATTGCTGAAGACATGCTAGAACGAGCCAGTTCCGAGCCCACATTCATGAAACGCATTGTAACTGGTGATTAGACGTGGGTTTACGAGTTTGACACTCAAACCAATCAACAAGCTTCCGAAGGCGCCTCCCAACTGAACTGTAACCTAAAAAGGCACGTCAAACTCGATCAAAACTGAAGGTCTTTTTGACAGTTTTTTTCGATTATCGCGGTGTCGTGCACTCAGAGTTCTTGCCAGAAGGTCACATGGTAAATAAAGATTATTATCTGAGCGTTATGCGGCGTTTGGGAGAACAAATTCGGCGACAAAGACCAGATTTATGAAACGACAACGCATGGATTCTGCACCACGATAACGCACCAGCTTACAAGGCTATTATTGTGAACGAATTTCTGGCCAAAAACTCAACAAATTTCATCGAACAACCACCGTATTCTCCTGATCTGGTTCCTGCTGATTTCTTTTTCTTTCCAAAACTCAAGTTACCACTTCCAGGCACCCGTTTTCAGTCGATTGAAGACATAAAGGAAAATTCGCGGCGACAATTGACATCGATTCCTAAAAGTGCCTACAAAAATATTTTGATGATTGGATTATTCGTTAGCATAAATGTAAAATTTCAGAAGGGGCCTACTTTGAAGGCGATAAAATAAAATTGGATGAATAATTAATTTATTGTGTTTTATTGGCAAATTCCCAGAACTTTCTTGACACAGTGGTACATTGGAGATTTTTCGAAATATTCGAATTTCCCAAAAATTGCTGTAACAATTTGAATTAAAATATGGCAAATTAAACTATTATTTTTTTAATTTTCTGTACATAGTTTCTAAAGCGCTCTTCATTTTGGATAACTTTTGCATAACTGGTAAACTGTAAGAGATACCCAGACAAAATATTTTTTCTATTTCTTCTTCTTCTTATTATTATAATAGTTCTTTTGTTAATTGTTTCATTTATAGAGCCCACTTAACTTCTCTGTTCATTTTTGATATCGGGGGTTTTGACTTGTGGAATAACTCATGTATTAGCTTTATGTTCTTATTATTTATTTATTTATTTATTGTAGCTCGAAATCGTTTAACTTCGTTGATCATATCGGATGATGAATTACTCAGACGTTATGGAGTTTAAAGGTACTCGACATTCATCATCTCAGGATAAGTTACTTTATCCGGGTAACTCACCCTAAGCGAGATTCGAACTCGTGACGTTTTCAATGTGAGGTCCACGCTAGGTTGACATTGACACTAGGTCAATAATTGTATTAGTTAAACACAAGCACATTCACTCTCACATGCACACTTCCAGACTCTGTGGTGGGTAAGGAATAATTCTGGTTAAACTAAATTTCCGGTAAAGTAAAGTAATTGGGAATCGAACTTGAGAACACAGGGTAAGAAGTCAACTCATTACCACTCAACCACAGAGGCACTCAGGTAAAATCTTACTACATAAACAGTATAGATTTCGTTAAAACACACCATTTATTTCACATACATATTTTTTGTTGTATTAACCATTTCTGAAATATATCTTGTTTCTGGTTTAAATTTTACAATACTCATACTTTTCTTAAATGAGAAGTTTCCCTTTTTTATCCTGATCTTGTAAGTAGAGAACATTCATTTTCATCACACAGTGACCAGCTCTTAAAATATTTCACAATCTCTCTAATCTCATTTCCCTTGAATCTATAAAAAATATTAATAAAAGGATTTCTGTTAATGCTTATCTTGATTAATATTAACTAGATAGAAGAATAAACCTTAATATAAATAGTTTGTTGCAGAACGTGAATTTAACACATCATTTTTTTTTTTTTTTTTTTTTTTTTGCGTCCTAGACTAATAATATATTCGGAGATCTTTGCGTGTTATGTATACAGAATCGTCGTCAGCCAAATTTTATTGGAACCAAATATTAAAATGAGCTCTATACTCTTATATAAAATTGTTTAAAACCATGTTTGTCCGCAAAGTACTCTTTTCAGACTTTTGTGCGGATTTAAAAATAAAATTTATTCCGTAATAAAGACTTACAATTGAGATGAAGAACACATAGACGTTTCGAGTATGCTGAACACTTCAACACTGTAAACAATTATGTATTCATTAGTTAAAGCTTTGCTTCATTTGAAACCCTATACAGTTTCTTCTTGTTTTTGAGGACTGCTCCATTTTTCAGCAGTGTTCCCACTTTCGATTCTTCATCATCAAGGCAGTCTCTACGCATTGATCTATCAATCGATAAATCTCTCTCTCCAAGTTTCTCTTGGTCTCCTCAGCTTCCTTCTATCAACAGTTGACTATTGTAAAAAACAGTTTCTTTATTTCTAAGTATTATTTTTATTTTATTTACAGGTAAATACGGCAGAAATTGGATGAATCCGAATTCCAATCAACAGCAACGGCAACAGTAGTAATTTAACATTTAAGTACATATATGCGTCAAGTCTTTGGTGTGCCTCAGCGCAAATAACCACTATTTTTATGCCTGCATTGCAGATTTGAAACATTTGTTGTAATGACATTCATGAGGCATTCTCCGTCGTTGAACACTGAGTTCTAAGGTGAACGAAGGGACCGTAAGTATGTCATACAAATCAAAGATTTATATTGCTTTGGAACGAAATCTTAGTTGTGATACTATTCAGTGTTAGCTGTGAAGAGAAACAATAAAAGATTGCCAAAACCAGAAGCAATTTACACCAACACGGTCCCGTGACGTTGAAAGAAGATTTTGTATGTACAAGGGGATGAAAGGAAGCCGGAAGAAATTCAGCAAAGAAGTTCAACTAATGGTGGTGTCTTGGTTTAAACGATAAATGTCAATACTGTCGGAATTGCATTTGTACTTTTGTTACTTATATTAGCATTATTAGCCTTTAAATTGCATTATAAATGTTATTTATAGATACCTAAAGGTCTTAAAATAAAAACTAAAAACTAAATCTAAATTACTTTCCCACTCATCTTTTTCCTCCAATAATAGTTTGCCTACCTCTTATGATTTTCGAGTTGTACGAAATTCAAACCCTTACAGGCTTTACACGGAAACTTCCCGACATACATTTTCTGTCATCAAAATATATTAAACACATGATATTTTTATCAAAACAGGTGAACCATTTTGAAGCAAATAAAAACTAAAGGAATGTTTCCCATGCAAAGGCTAGTTCATCTTAGTCTGGCATGTTTAAATGGTGTCCACTTAAATGTATAAAATGGGACCTTTTCTCGGTTGTTCGTTTTCGAATATTTTTACATCTTAAAAATGTTTCTGTCTGTTTCTACATAACAGAAATTAAAAGCAAGTAATATGGTGAAATATCACTTTCAAAATGTTGAATCGAAGGAACACAATATTTTCTCTGTCTAGTATAGATATTTGATAAAGACTGCAAAAGCACATGACAAAGAACAATAAATTTCCTCATTAATATGTAATATTTAAAATAAAGTACTTAGGGAAGCATTTGATAATTGTTTCACAAGCGGATGGACCATTAAAATTCATATTTTTTTAGCACAACTCTACAGCTTCAGGCATAACATTGGTAATATTTTTCTAAAATGCAAGAAACGGACTTAACTATTCTTAGCCTAAAATGACCTTCGTACAATTACATCTGAGCAGTTTCCCCGGATTTTGTTTGATGTACGTCCAATATTGCTTGATTTTATGTCTGGTGAAATAAAAAAAAGGTTGAACAATCCAATTTATCTGAGCATAAGATGCTGGATGCACAAAGAGCTGCGTCTATTCCCTCTGCTGCAACAAAGGCATTACTCTCAAACAGGACACAGCGTTCATTGTAAGAAGCACTAATAAGATGGATGAAGTTCTCAGACGCTTGAAGTTTTACATGTTAATTAAGAACTAACAGTTGCTTGCTCTCTCTCCCCTAGAGACGAAAATGTTTGGGAAATACCCAAGGGATTCCGTCGCTAAACACGAACAAGGTTACAGAGAAAGAGCAAAGGTGATTGGCTAGTATGAGAAACGTTTGGTCACATGCGAAGGTGACCCTGTTATTGGGACTCTTCCAATAATATTCTGTCTTCTGGTGTAATACATTTTAAGACACCTGTGCCAAATTTTCAGAATAATTTGAAACTCCTTAAAGGAACTTCAAGGCTTAGTCGCTGAACCAAATGTATTTGGATTCTTAATTTGAAGAATGTCATTAATATGTACATCTTTATCTGAATCTGGCTTCTTAATTGTTAATCATCACTCTGCATTATATTCTTAATTATTTTGGAAGTGTTTTACGTTTCTAAACGTTTATCAAATATATTCCTAGCTTACGAATCAGCAGATACTTACACAAAGTATGTCTACTCAAGCATTTAGTTACACTTATTGTAAAATGTTATCATTTTCACCTACAGCTAATGTAATACGAGATAGGATTGTGTTCTATTCAGAAATTCAATATTGAGGTTTCACTGGAAAAAAACGTGTTTTGTGGCTGACCGAATAAATGCAATAATAATACATAATAAAAATAATAATAATAATAATAACAGTAATAATAACAACAGCAACAATTTCTTTTTAGAAACAGTTTCGCGTGTGAACAGCGCAACTGAAAAACAAAAATCAAACAAATATATACAACATATCAAGTTCTCTCCATAACAAATTATCCTCAGCGTAAAATACCCTTTCACTATTTTGTAAAAATAAATATTTGGATATTGATTCAAGCATCATAAGTATAAGACAATTGCACATTTACTAAAATGAATATAATGACTTTTTGTGAATAGTCTGTGAAGATTGGTTATTTCACCATTTTGTATAAAATTACCAGTTTACTGATAACCTTGTTAAGTTGATCCTGTTACGTGGTTAAGATACACTTGCGACTTCTTCTCTCGTCTCTTACATTGCCCTCAACTGCGGTCCTCAAGCGCAGGTAACCGAGCCAGCCCGCCGCGTGGGAGCTGACAACATTGGCTGGAAAAGTAGCGCTAAACTGCGATGTAAAATGACGCGTTGCCGTATGTAACTTTTTATCACTCGTATGGCTGCGAAACATTATGTTTGGAACGTATATTCTAAAATCGTAAATCGTCGTAGTATAAACCACCATAACATTCGCCTACCGACCAGGAAAAACCATGCCAAACCTAAATTAAGAGCGGGCAATCGATGGGAATCGAACTCGGCACCTCCAGAATGCCAGTCTCACACGTTACCACGGTATCATTTCTCTTAATCTAGGAGTAGGTACATACTTGGTAGTTCTACATATCGCTACCGAGAACAGTAAAGGAGATATACATTATGACAAGTAAACAGTTTACTTTGAGTAAATTTCTAGCAGACTAGTAGTGTAGATCGTTAGGATATTTCTTTTGTAATTAATTCTACAGTATCATCTGTATGTCTTGAAATATGGCAGAAATAAGTTTTCAATAAAACGTTCTGTGTTTCCCCTTACTGCATCAAATCCATAAGATATTTCAAGTTGATGCTTATCTGACTTAATGGAGACATTAGTATTTATAAGACACCTGTTGCTACGTGGGCCGTTCTTCCATAAAAAACTGTGAGAGGAGAAAAAGGAGAAGGGAAGAGATTGGAAAGTTTATGGGACAGCGGTTCTGTAAAGTGTTTAGCGGCCGGCATGGGAGGGCTAAGTTACGGCCAGCTCCCTGTTAAGATAATATGTTCACAAGATCGTTTTACGTGTAAGCATTATTATTAGTACAAGGGGAGGAGAATGTGAAATATCAACAGGAGGTTTCCCGGCTGCATACTTTATGACTTCATGGTGCTTGATTCTCGGTGAGGGAAACCTGCTATTACTGTCCTGGCAGTGGTGGGGAGGAGGCGTTCTTCACGGGGACAACATTCACATTTTCATCTGTCTTTTCTATTTATGCGCGTTTCAGAGACGCACGTCTTTTTATTACACAGGGTGTTTATCTTGCCCTCATATTCCAGATGTGGCCAACAAGCACTTTATGGAATTATAAAGGAATACTAGTGCACTTCGTTACAGCTATATAAGATATGACGTGTGTACGCGCGCGCTCTTATAAACATACAATTAAAAATTATTCCGTAAAATATCAAACTTAATATTTACTTCCTATACAAGTACTATTACGTACATGGTGTATAGAGAAGGCATTGCATTCCACCCAAAAATTCGATTCCGAGATTTCACCGGAAATACACATTTTAGGGTGCCTGTATCCAAAAAAGGCATTTTCAGAAAAAAGTCCGTGTATCCATGTGTCTATGAGCATGATAACTCAAAAACGAAAAGTTGGTAAAATACCAAATTTGGTATTTAAGTTCAATAACTTCCAAGAATGCGACACGCAGATTTTGAGGAAAATCCCTCCACCCCAAACTACCCTTTACATGCAAAAATTTTCGAAAATTTTGTTTTTCTCAAAATTGGCTCTAACGATTTAAATTAAAGTACCGTATATTAGACTTTTACACAGCAAATAAAACGAATATCTTGAATTTTCTGGGAATAGCCTCTGAAGGCCACTTTAATCTAGATGAATTTTGCGAGGTTTGCGTAACTAGTATACCGTAAGAGATCGACAAAGATGTACTACACAAAAACGTAGATCTCATTAAAACACACAACACACAATATACACACAATACAATATACATTTTTTCGTAGAGTTCACAATTTTTGAGATATTCATTGTTATTGGTTTCAACTTTAAAATACTTAAAACTTTTCACATATGAGAATTTATCAACTCCTGGCACGACAAAGGAACGGATTTCATCCACATGGCAACCAGCTTTTAAAATATTTGACTGCCACTTTAGCCTAACGTATTTTCTTATTTCCTTTCTGCTTACAAGAAAGCATTTCTGCTTATCTTTATCTCTATTAGCATAAAGTAAATAGAAGCATACATTTTCAACAATGATCTGTTACAAAGATGTAGAGAAAGTCACGTGAATGGAACATATATGATTTTTCACTATTGAAAAATTCATTATTACAGCCGGGATTTGAATACTGTTCTTCTGTTCTCGGTGCAGTTACTCTAACCATTGAGTTACTGAAACAATATGCCGGTATGACATTCAATCCTCCTACAGACTCGTGTTTTTCACCCAGTCAGCCTACTAGTATATACCTCATAACTTCAGAGAGAACACCTTAAAGTTGACTTACATATCAAAAGTGCTTAGTATCGGAATAATATTCACATAAAAATGCCAAATGTTGGACAATTTTATTATTATGTTGGTATTGTTGTATTAACGCACTACCAAGGGTGCCTATGTGGTTTAATACTAGTACCGCTGACCTGCATATCAAACTTGATGTTTAAGTTTAATATCCAAGGTTGTGACATGAACATTTTCAGGAAAACCCTGCACCTTAAAATACCTTTTAGATGGACAAAATTTCGAAAATTCTGGCTCTCAAAATGGCTTTAACGAGTTTGCTTAAAACACCATATATTAAAGATATTCACCTGAGAAATAAAATGTATATCTTTAATTTTCTAAGAACGTTCTCTGAAAACCTCTTCTGGACGACTTTTGCATAAGTGGTAAACCGTAAGAGATAGACAAAATCTTTGTGCACAAAAGTGAAGAACTCGTTAAATCACATATTTTATTTCAGATACATTTTCTTGTGGAGTTAATTTTCTAAATGCTTCTTGTTACTGTCTTAAACTTTTCCCACACTTTTCTCAAATCGGAGTATTTTTTAATTAGAAGTATTTTTTCTCACATCGTATTAGCACAGAAAAACGAAATTTCAAATCCATCATGACCTACTATTAAAAGATGTGACTCTCACTTTAGACTGGCATATTTAATTATTACCTTTATACCTATAAAATGTATGCAATTAAACCTTTTTCAGCTAATTTTTTATGTCTTCACAAGCACTAAGCAGATGAAGAATACGCTTTTGTAAGAATAGTTTGATGTAGAAAGATAGAAAGGCATGCGAATGTAATAACTAAGTTTGTTTTTCTTTCATACTAAGAATAAAATCTGATGTGTACAATTCACATGACTTTCTCTATATCCCTACAACAAATTATTCTTAAAAAGCTTATACTTCTATTAAAATCGTGCTAATCAATAACACATTAGCAGAAATAGCCATATTACTTGCTTCCTTGTAAGTAGAGGTGAGATAAGGGAGTACCATAGGTTAAAGTGATAATCAAAACCCGGTTGCTATGTCACTGAAGTTCCTTTGTTTGTATGAACAGCAGTTGACAAATTCCTGTATGAGAAATATATAATTTTTCATAGCAGAAACCAAAAATAAGGAATGTAACAAAAACGACAAACTCCACGAAAAAATGTATATAACATAAACTGTGTGTTTTAACGTGCTCTACATTTTTTAAGTAGTAGTTTTTCTTCATCTCTTACGGTTTAGCAGTTATTCAAAATTTAGTAAAATTCATCCAGAATAAACTGCTCTTCAGAGGCTATTTCCAGAAAATTGAAGATATACATTTTATTTGTCATGTAAGTATCCTTAATATACGAAATTTTAATCAAAAACGCTAGAGCCATTTTTGAGAAAATCAAAATTTTCGAAAAAAGTTCCATGTAAAGGGTAGTTGGGGGTGGGGGGATTTTTTTCAACATTTTCCCTGGAAGATACTATTCTTAAATACCAAGTTTGGTACTTTACCTACTTTTCGTTTTTGAGTTATCGTGTTCACAGACACACGGACACACGGACCTTTTTCCGAAAATGCTTTTTTTAGATAAAGGGGACCCTAAAACATATATTTCCGGTAAAATCGCGGTATCGAATTTTTTGGTGGAGTGCAATACATTCTCTATACACTATGTACATAGTGCCTATAGAGAAAGTAAAAATCTGATGTGTATCATTCACATGACTTTCTCCATATCCCTGCAACAAATAATTCTTAAAAAGCTTATACTTCTATTTACTTTATGCTAATCAGAAGAAATTAGCAGAAATGGTCTTATTACTCGCTTCCTTGTAAGTAGCAGCGAAATAAGGGACAACCGTAGGTTAAAGTGATAGTCAAAAGCTGGTTGCTATGTCAGTGGAATTCCTTTGTTTATATGGATAGGAGTTGACAAGTTCCTGTATGAGAAAAGTATACGTTTTTCTTCGCAGAAACCAAAAATAAGGAATGTCACAAAAACGAAGAACTCCACGAAAAAAATGTATATAACATAAATTGTGTGTTTTAATGTTCTCTACCTTTTTTGTGTAATAAGTTTTTGTCCATCTCTAACGGTTTAGCAGTTATTCAAAATTTATTAAAATTCATCCAGAATAAACTACTCTTCAGAGGCTATTCCCAGAAAATTCAAGATATACATTTTATTTGTCAGGTAAACATGTTTTATATCCGAAATTTTAATCAAAATCATTAGAGCCATTTTTGAGAAAATCATTATTTGAGAAAATTTTCGAAAAAAGTTCCATGTAAAGGGTAGTTGGGGGTGGGGGGATTTTTCTCAAAATCTTCGTGTCGCATCCCTGGAAGATACTATTCTTAAATACCAAGTTTGGTATTTTACCTACTTTTCGTTTTTGAGTTATCGTGTTCACAGACACACGGACACACGAACACACACACACACACACACACACACACACAAACACACACACGGACCTTTTTGTGGAAATGCTTTTTTTTTTGGATATTGGGGACACTAAAACATATATTTCCGGTGAAATCTCGGTATCGGATTTTTGGGTGGAGTGCAATACTTTCTCTATACACTATGTACATAGTGCGTATGGAGAAAGTAAAAATCTGATGTGTACCATTCACATGACTTTCTCCATATCCCTCCAACAAATAATTCTTAAGAAGCTTATACTTCTATTTACTTTATGCTAATCAGAAAAAAATCTAATGTGTACCATGCACATGACTTTCTCCATATCGCTGCAACAAATTATTCTTAAAAAGCTTATACTTTTATTTACCTTATACTAATCAGAAAAAATAGCAGAAATAGTCTAATTACTCGCTTCCTTGTCAATAGAAGCGAAATATGGGAGAACTGTAGGTTAAACTGATAGTCAAAAGCTGGTTGCTATGTCAATGAAGTTCCTTTGTCTATATGGATAGGAGTTGACAAGTTCCTGTATGAGAAAAGTATACGTTTTTCATAGCAGAAACCAAAAATAAGGAATGTCACATGAACGACGAACTCCACGAAAAAAATGTTAATGACATAAATTATGTGTTTTAATGTGCTCTACATTTTTTGTGCAGTAAGTTTTTGTCCATCTCTTACGGTTTAGCAGTTATTCAAAATTTAGTAAAATTCATCCAGAATAAACTACTCTTCAGAGGCTATGCCCAGAAAGTTCAAGATATACATTTTATTTTTCAGGCAAATATCTTTAATATACGAAATTTTAATCAGAATCGTTAGAGCCATTTTTGAGAAATTCAAAATTATCGAAAAAAGTTCCATGTAAAGGGTAGTTGGGGGTGGGGGTATTTTTCTCAAAATCTTCGTGTCGCATCCCTGGAAGATACTAAACTTAAATACCAAGTTTGGTATTTTACCGACTTTTCGTTTTTGAGTTATCGTGTTCACAGACACACGGACACACACACACACACACACACACACACGGACCTTTTTGTGAAAATGCTTTTTTTGGATATTGGGGACACTAAAACATATATTTCTGGTGAAAACTCGGTATCGAATTTTTGGTGGAGTGCAATACTTTCTCTATACACTATGTACATAGTGCGTATGGAGAAAGTAAAAATAGCAATTACTTTTGTTAAGTATGGTATCTACTAATTTACACAAATTATATCATACCGGACTTTTGAAATTCGACGCTTTTTGGATTGTCGCCCATGGCCGTGGGTTCATTTCCCAGATAGTTTGCTGGGACCTCAGCCGAGGTCAGTGGTAACGTTCCTTGCTCTCATTTGTTTGTGAGAAGGCTCTGCTGTCTCCGGTTGGTGACTGGTGTCCTGTTTTTCGGGAAATTCTGTCTGGGAAAACGGTGCGGTTTTCTTGCCAACATAATAAGTAGGGGACGCATTTTATCACCCAAGAATTCCATGTCGAGATTTTCCCGAAAATATATGGTTCGAAACCTCTGAATCCAGGAAAAGTATTTTTAACAAAAGGTCCGCATGAGTGCTCCTGTGTTTCCGTTATGTAGGAGCACCAAAGGTTAGGTGAATATCAAATTCGTATTTAATTTTAGTATCTTCCAAGATTGTGACGTGAAGATCTTCAAGCAAACCACCAACGCTAAACCACCTTTTACATCGGATATTTCTTTTTAAAATACTGATTCTCTAAAAATGCCTATAATGATTATACTAAAATGTCATTTGTTTAACAATTTTTGTTGAAAATTGAAATGTACTTATTGAAGTTCTGGTAGTAGTTCTAAAGTCCTCTTTATTCTGAATAAACATAACTGATAAACTGTTACAAAGAGCAAAATCTTACAAAATATATGAAAAAAAACTGTAGATCTTGTTATAGCATACAGTTTATTGGAACTGACTTTTTTTTTTTTTTTTTTTTTTTTTTTTTTTTTTTTTTTTTTTTTTTTAATTTTTCACAGCTTTTTTTTCAAATGTAAAGGCGGTAAGAGTTTTTATTTTGTGGTTGCTGGTTTCCTTTCTTTGTTTTTTTTTATTTTCTTTGCTGTTTATTTAAAGAGAAGAGATGTCAAAGCTCATTCTCAGAAGATTTGAATATTGCCTTAGTCTTATGTATTCCCTTATTCTACTTCTACCTGCAAGGAAGTACGTTATAAAAGCATTTTCTCTGATGTTTCTGTCGATTACCATGAATGAAGAATAAACTTTTGTAAGTATACTTTGTTGCAGAATAGATGCATATGAACGCGAAGGTAATAACAACAGTAGAGTATTGTTATCAAAACTGTCAGGAGCTTATTGCACTTTAACCGAGCGAGTTGATTTAGCAGAAGCGTATACTGCCATTCGGGAGATCCCATTCTACCTTAGATTTTTCATGGGTTTCACTGGCCGGAAGGTGAATACTTAGTGGGGTTCTCATCTGTCAAGATACCTCTACCCACATTTACCTTTCACTCCGTTTGCCTCCACGTTTCAGAGAGGATTCTAGGTTTTGTGGTGTCAGACCGTGGACACTAGCGATGGTTCATCACCCACTTTGGCTATCTTGAGTGGTTGAAGTCAGAAAAATTTAGGGACTTCCGGCGTATATATGTCCCGTCTCCGGTGGTTTGCTCAGTTCTTGGAGGATAACAATCGCAATAGCATTCAACGTAAGTCTCATTTTGCAAGGTGTATCCCATATTAGAATGCATTTTAAGCAGCAAAAGCATTAATTTAGCATGAAATTGTCTAACATATATTTGGGTACACACTTGCCTCAGAAGAAAAAGTGAAAACACAGAAGGTAATGCCCATAAGTCCTGTAGGTACTATTTTAGGTGTAAATTCACTGTAGCACAGAGATTCATAGTTTCTTTTTGCCTTTCAGTAGTTTAGGAATTCGAAATACTAACTGTCTTATAGCCATGTTCTTAAGGAAGAAATAGGCTTTTCAATTATCAAAATCGGTTTAGTGCTTACCCTATACACGTACTCATACATACATACATACATACATACATACATACATACATACATACATACATACATACATACATACATACATACATACATACATACATACATACATACATACATACATACATACATACATACATACATACATACATACATACATACATACATACATACATACATACATACATACATACATACATACATACATACATACATACATACATACATACATACATACATACATACATACATACATACATACATACATACATACATACATACATACATACATACATACATACATACATACATACATACATACATACATACATACATACATACATACATACATACATACATGTGCACAAATTCTCTTTCGCGCAAATATATTATTATTTATAATTATTTATATATAATAATTATATTAAATTAATAAATATTTAATAAATGAATAAATAATATATAATACATTTATACATATACACACACAAGTTCTTGTCTGACATCCTACGCTCGCTCTGGGTCTCACGCTGTTGTTTTATACATCCATCTTCGGTGGTCCCAGTCTTATGCTGTATTCGTGGCTTGTGAGTATAAGGCCCAGACACCAGAATTCGGACCAACCTACCGAAATGCATCGTTGGATTTCTTTAGAGGTGGCATTATTTGACCTAGAAATCATATATTTTTTCCAATACTAAAGGCTAAAGGACCGAAAAGTGCTCAAAGGTGAATTAAGATGTTTTAATTTAACAATCTCCAATACTACACGGGCTAAACTCAGAAGAAATATATGAAAAGGATTAGGATACTCTGCCTGGAATAGTATGAGAAAAATCTAAGCTACATTAAAAATTGTATAATTACCACATAGGGGTTTTTCAGAACATGATGGCTGTGTGGTTAGGGGCTTTGCGGTTGGAAAGCAACCTTCGCTGTTGCCAAATCTTCCACTTACTGGTCCTTTAACTGAGGTGCGAATCTCGGCAATGTCTCCAGGAAACAGATTATGCTACGTTGCCTCTCGCCCCTATTACAGATTCGTCTTTTTTTTTTTTTTTTTTGCTAATGGTTATTGCCCAATCGTAGGGAGAGCAGTCCCGTTTGAGGGCTATAATGCTTTGAAAAACACTAAAATTCCTTGAGCACGTGTGGTGGTATGGGTCATTCATTTCATCCCTGGGCAGCTCAAATAATGGGACAGATCTTCGAGCCTGAGCCTGTTGTGGACTTCCGCACATCTCTGTGGCATATTTGCCTGCGAACTGTGGCCTTTTACGATTTCTTCAAATTGTAAAAGCTAATTATGGTCGCCATTGAGGCAATAGTTTAAATAAAACGCTCAAACTAAAAGTCTCCGAGAATTATAGAGTGTATATACATTATTAATATTATTGGTTTCATTTCATAATCGGCTTATTCCTCCCCGTATTCGTAGGACTGACACCCCCTTAGGACCTACAAGCCAATGTCTAGGGATCAGTAGTCTGTCTGGGAGCCAAAGGCACGAAACCACAGATTGGAGAACATGTTGCGAGGGGTCAGCCCATAGCCAGGCATGATCATGAGGAAGTGGATGATATGAAATGTAAGCGAAATTGATGAAAGGAAAGGTAATGATGGAGCAATTGGTGGAGTGAGTGGCGGGGACACCGGAGGACCCGGAGAAAATCCATCCAGACGCCGCTTCGTCCACCACATATCCCACATGCGGGCGCTTGGGATAGAACCCGGGCCGCCTAGAAGCAAGCGGTCTAACCACTCAACCATGGCGCTGCCAACATTATTGGTAACAGTTTAAATAAAATATTCAAACTAAAGTTAGAAATGTGTAATATCTGCTTTTATTGTTCATGGCCTGTTAAGAGATACTTGCTCGACCGAGGAACCCAAATAGCCAGGGAAAATATAAATAATACATTAAAAACATAAATAGTAATCAAATTAATCAGAGATAATGAGTAGGTGTGACCATCACATCATATATATTTACTTTCAAATAATGCATAAAAATATGTTTTAAGTAGCTCACAGAAACTTATTAAAAGTACTTCTCAATATATGTAGCACTCATGATAGTCTTTTACAAAAATAAGATAGTCCAATTTAATTCCGAATCTAAGATATTTTTAATATTTTCTGAATCTGGTCTACGTCTAAAAAAAATGTTGTATCTTTGTACAAGTTTATTGCCAGATTGATTCATCAGAGTTTCATTTCAAACCAAATGCTTTAATTGCCTTTAGTGGTGCTCATCTATTTGCATCTTTGGCAAATGCTGCCTAAAAGTTTCGTAAAGATCAGCTCCATTTGCACCAACTAGGTACCCACTAATTAAGAACCGCAAACATTGTTTACGTGCAAGTAAACATTGTCACTGACCGAGTGTTGGATCTTCACTAGGTGTAAAATCTAGATTAGAGTAAACAGTTCCCCGGCGTACGGATTCTTGGCCAAGGTTTCTGAGCGATGCATACCGTGGAGACAAACAAAACGTCGTAAATAAAAGCAACAACAAGAGAGAAGATGGATCGACACCAATGGCTGTGGAAACAGTTGTTAGCATTTGCCCCGCACCCTTCCCCGCCCCACGCCACGATTATGTGGGTTAAATCTGCCGCTAATCTCAGGCTAATTGTGGGTGTTGCTCTTACTTCGCTAGAGCAAGCCAAGTTTAGAGCCCCATAAACTGCGTGTGTTACACTCCACCACGGGTTATTAGGACAGCGAAAACGAGCTGTTGAAAGGGTAGACCGTTGCCAGAGTCCATAAAACTATTAAGCTGCAATATTCACAGTCTAAACAGAGCACTCTCCCTCAACCAATCCAACACTAACAGCGTTTAGGGGCTCCTGGAATGACTTTTACAGCCTCTAAGTATCCAGTAATAGGCCGTCATGTAATTTGCTGCAAGGGTCCTCAACTTTAATGACAGGCAATGTAGTTAGCATGGTCGTAAACGTTGAAATACGACCAGTTGACGTAACCACTTTGCTTTTGTTTTTGTTAGCCTTTTTAAAGAACGTGCATCTGTAAACACATAGAGATTGTGGCTGGGATGAATGAATGATCGTCAGGCATTTCACATATTCTTTAGAATGAAAACCTTATTTGATTTAAAAAGTATAGTAATTATATCTTAACCTCAACCAAGAGACACAAATAAATACATAAAATCTAAGTATGTTACTCCGGCAAGGTAACTAATCTAGGTAATTATTCAAACTTGCATTTCATTTTCACATAACAAATTATAAATTCTTGATAAACTATTTAAAATGTTCTTACAAAAAATATATGTTAGTAGATAACATTTAGAATATAAAAGAGCGTATATTTGTAATTACAATAGCATTACAAACTATTGTAACAATAATATTACTGGAAAGAAATAAACATTGCACCGGCTGCTCCTGTATTATTCTAAAAACTATGCCACGGATATACAGCGAAATGTGTTTGTATAGCACTAAAATCCTCACAAGAATTGCAATAAGTTTATGATATTATTTACAATTAGTTCATATATATTATTCACCTATATTTAAATGTTTTCATTTTGTATGTTTTGTTCTGCTTATACATATATTATAGTGCTATAATTATTGAATTAAGTGGCACAAAAGAGATATTTTGAATTAAGTACGTTTTGAATAAAATAGATAAAACATAAAACAAATGCTTTCTTTACAGCTTATTATTGATAGGTACAAGCTTGAGTCAAACTCAATTAACATGTAGATATAAAAGATATTGTATTCCGCCCAAGAATTCGATGCTGAACTTTCATCGGAAATACATGTTTTGGGACCATAAATCCAAAAATAAGTATTTTTATAAAAGGACTCGTCTGTGTCTCTTTGTGATGTGTGGGTGTGTGAGTGGGAGGGCAGTGCGTGTATGTGTCTCTGGACAGCATAACTCAAAAATGAAAAATATGTTAAATGCTAAAATAGATATATAAATGTAGTTAGTATCTTCCAAAGATGTAAATCAAAGGTTTTCAGGGAAAAAAAATCTGATGTGTTCCATTCACATGACTTTCTCTGCAAAAAATTCTTGATGAACAGCTTATTCTTCATTTACTTCATGCTAATCGAGAAAACATTAGCAGAAATAGCTTCCTTGTGGGTAAGTAGAAGGGGAATAATGGAGTAGCATAGGTTAAAGCGATAGTCAAATCTTTTAAAAGCTAATGGCTAATGTGATTGAAGTTCCTTTGTTTGTACGACCAAGTATTAATGCCAATTCAATGACAAATTATGAAACAATATCCATTAATCAAAAGATGTGCTTAAAATGGCGTAGACCAAAATTTATCTCTTAAGTATTTAATTTAATGTGTCATCAGTGCCCACCGTCATTTGTAGTAATATGTAGTAAAAACGGTTATTAAACATTGGTAAAATTTGATTGTTGCAACATCTTCCATAACTCTGCTGCAGATTTCAGTTTCATTCCATAAACAGGATATTTATTTTTTCATGTATTTTATACATAAAATTTAATTGAAAAACTGGAAAGGAAAAAAAGAAAAAAAAAGAAAGAAAAGAATACGAGTGCAAAACGAATGCTGAATGTAAAAAAGGTGCAAAAAGTGCTCACAGTAAAAAATAGGTACAAACAGTTGCAACCAAAGACGGTATAGTTAGGAATGTTTATTTCACGTTTCCTTTTCAAGCTAAGTAATTTTGTACATTTTAATAGCAAAACAAAATTAAGGTGTAGCACCTAATGTTCCTTGCTCTAAAATTAACTAATAATCCTGTGAATATCACATTTTGCACTCTCATATTTTAAAGGCAGGTTTCACAATATAGAATTTCCATTTCTAAGCAATATTTTTTTGTTTTCAAAATTTTCTTGTAAAATTGGAATCGGAGTTTAAATTAATTTATATGAAAGTCAATTTTATTAGTTTATTAAAATTTCAACATTTTCTACGGGTTTTGAAAACTGTCAATGCCTAATTTATAATAATTAATAAATTCATTTTAATAAAAATTAAGTAAGTAAATAATATGCTCCATTTTTTTGAACATAGCTTGAATACGTTTTATTTTTATAATAAGCATGTGAAAGCAAGAAAATAAGTTGTATCAAGATTTACAAAGTATGGATATATTACAGCTTTTAAAAAAATTAAAATGTTTGCAACGTTGGAAGATATAGATATGCATAAATTAAACGTAATTAAATTTGTTTTCCGTTAATCCGTCTGCATAATTGAGTATACAAGAAGGGAAATAAAAGCGGACATTACGTATTAGGAGTACTAGAATGAAAAACAGGAAGACTATGGAGAGATAACTGTAGTGAAGACGAGAACAGGTCTAATTATTGATAGTGAAGAAGTAATTAAAATAAGGTGAAGATGAGTACTTGCAAAATAAAGATAAGCCAGTTCTCGATGGCCCTATAATATCGCTTTAATGCACAAGGGAAGAGTCAGTGTTGCAGAACAGCTGTGTTTTCTGCCAATACTCCACGGTGGCAATTCATCAAGAGATGGGTTTTGTCAGCGTGTACGTGCCAAAGGGAAGACAACTCTTTCAAAGGAACCGAAAACAAGGTTGCGAATAGTGATCGCTATGGAGGGGCAAAGGCCCCCCTGATCCACTTTAAGAACGGGCAGTAAATCTCCGTTAGCACGACCTCCTGAGTGGTTTAAGCGGCGGTGCTTTTGCTTCCACAACAGTTGGTTGCTGATGCATGGACTCACCACGGTTGTAATAATTGTCGCTACCAGCATACTCAACATCATGACGACAGCAAAAAAATATATTACTCTCTTGTCGCTGTTATTGTTCTGCTGAAAAAGGAAAACAAAAGGAGCACGACAATGAAACAAAAGAAAAAGCCGCCGTTGGACGGTTGAACGCCCTCCAGCCTTATAAGTTCATCGCGGAATTACGCAACATCACCTTGGGAAAAATATCCAGAATCTTTGACTTATAATCTCTTCTTAACTGATACGGCCGCGTCATGCCCGAGTGGTGAGATCACTCGTCCCTCACCAATGCGACCAGATGTGGGGTTTGTAGTGGTCAAAGCGGCGCGGGGGCGGGCTTTATCCGGGTTCTCCGGTTTTCTCCGCAATTGTATTCCATTGGTGCGGTATCTGTATTTCATGTATCATCAGTATCATCGCCTGTGCTAACATATGTAGTAAAAGCGGGTGTTAAACAGTTGGAAGGCGCCATTCTGGAGCTTGTTGACTGGTTTGAGTGTCAAACTCGTAAACCCACGTCTCATCACCAGTTACAATGCGTTTCATGAATGTGCGGTCGGAACTGGCTCGTTCTAGCATGTCTTCAGCAATCCTTACGCGACTATCAACTATCCTAAACTGATCATTTTCCCGTTATTGAAAATGAACTTCATTAAATTAGTATTATTCAATTCCTTGCTTGGTTATCTATCTCACTCTGGAAATTTATACGAGTCTTCAAAAGTTCAATGCCATGGAGAGGACTCGAATCACGTATACCTATTCTGTGTGAAATGTATGATAAATTGATTATGTTTGTTATAAAATAATGGAGGTAATATTGATGGTATAAATGAAAAAATCTGAGGTGTTCCATTCACATGAGTTTCTCTACATCGCTGCAATAAATTATTGTTATAAAGCTCTTGCTTCTATTTACTTCATGCTAATCGAGAAAAAATTGACAGAAATAATCTTATAACATGCTTCCTTGTAAGTAGAAGCGAAATATGGGAGTACCATAAGTTAAAGTGAAGTCAAAAGATGGTTGCTATGTCACTGAAGTTCCTTTGTATGGAGGAATTGACAAATTCCTGTATGAGAAAAGTATAAGCTTTTAAAACCGAAACCAAAAACAAGGAATATCTAAAATACGATCAAATCCACGAAAAAATGTATATAACATAAAGTGCGTATTTTAACGCGTTTTACATTTTTGTATGGTAAGTTTTTGTCCATGTCTTATGGTTTAGTAGTTATACAGAATAAAGTAGTCTTCAGGGGCTATACCCTGTAAATTCAAAATAAAAATTTTATTTGTCAGGTAAATACATTTAATATGCGATATTTTAATCAAAATCATTAGAGCCATTTTTGAGAAAATTAACATTTTCGAAAAAAGCTCCTTATAAAGGGTAGTTGGGAGTGGGAGGTTTTCTTGAAAATCTTCGTGTCGCATCCTTGGAAGATACCAAACTTATGTACCAAGTTTGCTATTTAATGGACTTTTCGTCTTTGAGCTATGCTGCCCACAGACACACACATACATACACACAAACACACACATACAGGCAGACAAACAGACACACACACGGACATTTTTCTAAAAATGCTTTTTTTTTATTCAGGGGGTCCTAAAACATGATTTCCGGTGAAATCTCGGTAACGAATTTCTAGGTGCATTATAATACCTTCTCTATACACAATGTACATAGTACGCGTAGAGAAAGTAAAAATATATTAACTATAAATTTCATCCCATAATTGTAGTGACTAATATTTATCAAATAATTCTATTTACCGAAGCTACTCGTATTCGTACGCGCTTTAAATCCTTCTAGTCTGATTCAACGATTTTGTATTTGAAGTATGATACTGTAATACCTGAGATCGCCTTCAAACTTACTAGCATATTTTGATCCAAAATGCGCCTAGGGGTGTTCCGCCATAGTACCTTGTACGGTAAGAGCATCGAGTGTAAGAGCCGCAAGATCCGTGTTTCGAGTCCTGCGTTGAATTGCACCTTTGAAAGCTGAATCAACTTCACAACTTCATGTGTGCTCATAGTACCAACTATTTTTATGTCTAAACTGAGAAAATGAAGTAAGAAATACAGATTATTTTACTGAATTTAGTTGACGTGCCAAAATTATGTTATTGTCTCAGTCATTTGATTAATAGTCGATTAATTAAACAATTGAGATATAATTTTTATGCGATATAGATTCGTGACTTCTAAGGCTTTTGTTTGTAGTTTAACGCCCTTTAGACTGATAGGTTATATCTCTGATGAATGAAATGGATAAAATGATACGCAAATGTGTTACCCGGAGTCAATAGAGCTTACACTTACGCGACATTTATTTTCATGATAAGGGAAGCCCTAGCAAAAAATATTCTAATCCGAGCAACCACCTAAACGGAGATTTGAACTCGGGAATTGAATGTGAGGCAGACAGGTGACTCACATATTATAGAGGCGGGAATTTCTAAGTTTCTGATCCATTTTATACAATAAGGAGAATTAATAACGAACTATGATCTTTTTGTTATTAGACAAACTTTTTTATTAAAGCTTATGGTAAATTACATTTCTATAACATAATCAACCAACCCCTTAATACAAAAATAACTCCATTGAGGTATTCAGGTATTGTAATTATCTGTCTTCAATAGTTCGTGAAAAAAAGATTATTTAAATTATAAATTATCGAGAGAAAACATAGTAAAACCCCACTTATATTTACATGCAAAATGCACAAATACACTTGTAGATACTATCATATTTAAAAGTGGTACCAAGTTTTAGTACAAATCTTCCCCTAGAGATTCAGATGGAATATATCTCTCTGTTTCAAAGAGTATGGGAGTGTGTTTTTTTCTGTGAAGCTATGCAGAATTCTAAGCACAAAATAGCAGAGTACTACTATATATCTTAAATTTAAGTATTGTTCCTGCAGCGTTAAAATATGTGTCAAATTACAGAAAATTCACTAAAAAATCTGATGTGTTACATTCACATGACTTTCTCTACATCTCTGCAACAAATTAGTTTTAAAAAGCTGATACTTCTATTTACTTCAGGTCTTATTACTTGCTTCCTTGTAAGTAGAAGGGAAATAGGAGAGTAGCATAGGTTAAAGCGATAATCAAAACTGGTTGCAATGTGACTGAAGTCCCTTTGTTTGTATGGACAGGAGTTGACAAATTCCTGTATGAGAAAATTTAATTTTTTCGAACCTGAAGACAAAAACAAGGAATATCTCAAAAAACATCAACTCTACAAAAAAAATGTATACATCATAAATTGTGTGTTTTAATGTGCTCTACATTTTATGTGCAGTAAGGTTTTGTCTATCTTTTAAGGTTTAGCAGTTATGCAAAATTTCGTAAAATTCCCTCAGAATAATCTTCAGAGCCTATTCCCAGAAAATTCAAAATATACATTTTATTTGTCAGGTAAATATCTTTAATATACGATATTTTAATCAAAAATTTTACAGCCATGTTTTAGAAAATAAAAAAATTCGTAAAAAGTTCCATGTAAAGGGTAGTTTGGGGTGGGGGGATTTTTCTCAAAATCTTCGTGTCGTATCCCTGGAAGATACTAAACTTAAATATCAAGTTTGGTATTTTACCGACTTTTCGTTTTTGAGTTATCGTATTCACAGGCACACGGACACACAGACCAATTTTCTGAGAATACTTTTTTTTGGATACAGGGGACCCTAAAACATATATTTCCGGTAAAATCTCGGTATCGAATTTTTTGGTGGAGTGCAGTACCTTCTCTATACACTATGCACATAGTGCGTGTAGACAAAGTAAAAATTAAAATGCCATTTTTTTGGTACCTTTTAATATTTAATTCCCAGTTAAGTGCCGGAAGTTAACGCCAAATCGAAAGATATCTCAGAACAATTTATATTTCCCTATATCATCCAAACTGAATAAAGTTAATTTTATTACTCTAATATTAAATTTAAAAGAGCAAAAACAGTAATAAAGAGCATATGGAATCTAGAGGTATGTATGAGTGTGTTTGTGTGTGTGTGTGTGTGTGTGTGTGTGTGTGTGTGGAGAAAGAGAGATGCTCACTTAAGGATATTTAATAATCAATTATGATCGACAAAATTTAGGGGGGAAAAGTAATTTCGCTAAAACTTTAATGTAAAAAAATCTAAGCACTGTAGCATCAAATTCCAATTGCGGTTTTTCCTTATAAATAAAAGTCGAACGTGGCAATGTACGTTCCAATATGTGTGTACAAATAGCGTGCGAAATATTAAAAGTTGGTTGTGATGTATTGTTATTTTCTTATATATTTACCACTTTAAAAGACACATAGGCATTTATATAATTTCATTCGAATTCTCAATATAATCGTATATTCTTTGGAGGTGATTAAAGAAATCTAAGAAGCGTATTTACAATACAAAGCATAGTTTACTATTTAATGTTTTAATCATTCAATACTTGACTTTTGGTGAATTTTTCGAGGAATAGCTTGCAAAATAAAAAATTGGAGGTTTGATACTTTCATTAGTTGGGGAATTTTATGTAAGTTCAGTTTGTATTTTTTCAAAAATATTTTCATGAAAAATTAAGGTAGTGCCCTGGAAATCTAATAATTTTGAGAAAAAAATATAAAACACGTGTTGTATCATTTGAACTAAATTATTAGAAGTGTGGGTAAATTAGTATTTCAGTGCCAAGTATTATTAAATACCTTTCTAATAGAAGAATATAAGGTACATAAAAAGGTTAACCGAGTTTCAAACATAAACATATTCGTTTTAACCGTTAATGAAAAAAGCTACTAGAAGTTTTTGTGATCCTGGAATTAATGTACTACTATCCCTTCCTTTCTTATTGTGCAAAATAAGCCAGTCCTCGTGTTCATTCTTTTTTGTTGCATAAATATTTAGCAGGCTATACATATTTTAGCAGTTTACTGGCCTGTACTTCAGGGGGTTTTTACAAAAGATCTCTCTGAGGCTTTTCATAACGTCTCACAGATATCTCTCCGAATTTTCTTTGAAACATTCTTAGTGATTTGACTGAGTCCCAATAAAATTTCTTCCCCTAAGTTGTCGCCCTCCCGTCTTACAAAATCCCCTCCTATTCACCAAATGGAACTTGTAAATCACATGCTTCCCTTTATAAAAAGGGGCGTAGAGTTCTGGCATGTCTTGCCTTGTAAGGGCTTTTAAGTTCCATTATGTCCTCACTTCGAATTGAAACTTTATTGCGTGTAATTAATGGAAACCATGAATGTACTAAGACCCCAAAGCGATGTATATAATTTATAGAAGGCTCCTAAATCTCTTCCATTCTACGCCAGAGTTTTCACACAAGAAGCTATTGTACATTTGTCGCTATTGCATTTGTGCATTGGTGTACTTATGTTTTGGGTTGTTGATACTAGCTGTCAGTACTGTTGGAATCCCTTCATAAATTGTATTGAAAAACACGCTATTGTAAATTTGGAGGGTTGACATAAAGTTGATGCTATTTTAAACTTTCATACTTCAGTGGTTCAAAATACTTCCTAAAACACACCTTAAAATATTCATGTACGTTGGAGCTTATCTCTGAATCAAAAACCCCTTATGTTTGGTTTTATGAACATGCTGAATTTACCATTCACAATAAATTTGCTATATAATGCAATAAAAACACTCAAATAAATGGTTACATGAGATAGTTGTTGCTTTCTCAAAGATATGCTTGTATTAAGGGCTTTAAAGTAATAAAGGTATCTGCATTGTTATAATCAACTTGGAATTTATAATTCTAATTTTTATAAAGGGGAAGAGGTTACCAACAGTTGATTTAAGTTTTAGTGCCCTATCTTCTCTTTGTATTCTTTATAGGATTGATAAAAATTCTAATCCCATTATCAGCTTTTCTCTTAATCTTCTTTTGAATTGTCATTTTTTAAATGGTTGATGTTGAAATAATAGAGGTGATAAAAAAGCGCATCAAATATAAAACTAATGAAGAGCTCAATGAAAAATAAAGACAAACTGACTGTTATTATTTATACGCAACAAATTGCTATAACTTCTGCTGGAATAAACTTTTACATTTGTTTCTTCATTTGGCTATATATTTCCACATGCTTGTATTCTAGCTTTACTCATTTTATAAAAGTATCTATTTTGTTATTTATTCATTTCAACATGTTATATGTACATACTTCCGTATGTACTTGTAACTAAATTGCATGTATCTACACACTGATGCGTACTGAGTTCATGGCATAGTAGTGTAGCACAGGAGTTGGATGGGTAGTCAGACTGATAAATGCAATGCCATAGCCGGGATTTGAACCGCAGTTCTTTCGGTCTCTAGCCGGTTGCTCTAATCACTGAGCTACCATAGCAACACGCCGAAACGCATTATAATCCTCAACTGACTCGCCTTTTTCCCGGTAAACCACACGGTGATCTACAATCCAACTATTCTACCTATCTAACTAATAGTAATTTAGCAGTAGTTTACTACTCATTATAGCAAGTGTTGATCTGGGCGGCTCAGTTAGGTGTTGGCCTCTGATCCCAAAGTCGCAGATTCAAACCCTGCCCATACAGATGGTGTTTAAATATACTTAAAAGCAACGTCCCCATGTTCAGTAGATTTACAGGCATACAAAGGAACTACGGAACGAAATTCCGGCACACTGGTGGTGCTGTTATGGTCCTGGTAATTGGTAGCGGCGACAGCAAATAAGTTATAAGCATACAAAGTGTATCAGTTCTATTCATATGATTTTCCGACAGTCACATCTGCTGCTCGTTACCTATGATTACTGATATCATTATTATTATTATTATTATTATTATTATTATTATTATTATTATTATTATTTATGTTTGCAATATATTAGCATATTTTTGCTCCGGCTAGTTAGGTTCCTCGGCCGAGCAAATATCTCTTAACAGAGCGTAAATTCTAAAAGGAACTGTTTTAGAGATAACATATTTGTAACTATTAGTTTGAGTCATTATTTAAACTGTTTCCAATAATATTCACAGCTTATATACACTTTATAATGCTCTGAAATCCTATTTCATTTTTATTTCCATTTTTTCTATTATTTTATTTAACAACTTCATAGGGATATTCCCATATATCTTTACTAGAACTAGTCATATAGTTATAACTCTTTCATTAGCTTTAGCCTAGCTGAAACTGTACGCGTTGACTTGCAAATGAAACAGGGCCGCGTATCGTATTTCTTACGACATAATATGTAGAACTAAAGTAGGAGGTACTGTTGATAAAACTGACTGCACATTTTCCTATATACTTATACAGTAAAAGAGGACGAACTGAACTGAGAAGTCGCGTCTCTGTAGAATATATATCGAAAACCTGTTCTAAGCATTAAAACTCTCATGTAATTGGCTTGTTATTCCCGCCTCCGTTCCCGCTCTTTTTATGAGCCAATAGAAACTCTCTTACTATTTAACTTAGACTGCTAGCTTCAAATAATTTTCCATTAACTTTCACAATCTCACCTTTCCCAAGAGCTTACGTTGTCTTTTTTTAGCTCAAGGACATTCTTTTATACATTTCACCCCAGTTTTCTGGCTATTGTCCAATAAAACCTTGCGAAAAATGTCTCTTTTATGACACATGTACTATTTAAATCTATCTCGTCTCTCTTATAAATAAGTATATGCTAAATTTCCTGTAACAGTATAATATCATTTCTATATTCTATATGCTTATGTATTTACATTATCTTTCTTATTAATTATTTACATCTTGTATTCATTAGTACTGCCTCAATTTCTGTCAGTGATCTCTAATACACACGGTAAGTGAAAGTGGACGAAAGCAGAGTAACTAAGAAATATTTCTCATGAAAAGTTATTTTATCATAATTTTCAAGTTACGAAGTTCTCATGTCTAATGGTTAGTATTCTGACCTATAAATCCAGAGGTCCAAGATTGCACACATTTTTTGATAATTTCACTTTGATTAGTATTATTCCATCGAGCGGTATGGCTATGGTTACCACCTTAACACTTTCGGAAGGTTCCGGGTTCAAAAACCGTGGCCTTACCAATCAGGCTGGAGCTTTTTGGTGGTTTCCATCAGTTGCCAAGGTAAATATCGGGTTGAATATTAAACACGAACCCAAATTTCCATTTTGCAATAGCAAAAATTAAAAATAGATAGTAATGCGACTTGCACTGTTATGCATATACTAGATTATAGTGGTACACTAACGCCAGCTGCTTGTCGCGAAGTAAATTACCATGGTATAGATCGCGCGCCAGTTCTTGACGAATGGCGTTTTTAAATTAGAGGTTAGACGCGATTTACTTACTCACTTTTACTGGAGTATTGGTACACAGAAGCAGGAACGGCACCCAGATGTGTGTACGTTATTCTTATGTTTGTGCGCTACAGTAGTACAGTCACTACAAGGGAAATATCACACTTCCAGCGATGTCAGTCACATGCATTTATTCTCAGCCTCGGTTACTGCTTACAGTACACTTTGCACCTAATTTTCTTGTATTTATTCTATTTCCGACATTTCTCATTCATCTGTTTCTTCTGGATTGCTGTTATTTTCATTAATAAAAATAAGAATCCACTGTTAAAATACTCGCAATGGCATAAACGCTTAAAGCAAAACACTTTGCAGTCAACTGTACACTGTGTATTCTAGAAAAGTATTCATAAGGAAGAAAAGCTGTTTGTTATTGTTGCATAAACTATTCGTTGACCTGTTTATTAAGGGTAGGCTAGCTCATTGTATCTTCGCTAAAGGTCATTTGTCTAAAAGGAACGAGCAGCTTATGCACTCTGAGATATTAAGAATACGTCTGGAATTACGTATGGTAAGACAAGGTCTTTTCTCTGAATCCGCCCATATCTTACACCTGTTTGCTATGTTCTTAAAACCGAATTGGACAGGCCAGGCCACGTAATCAAAAGAAAGGAGATGGACATGAAAGACAACTTGCGACAAATAAAGTTACGAGTTGCAAACTGGTGATCCTTAAACTTTCTGGTAGGAACAATGCCCCACCCCTCTCACCGGATGATTAATACTTTCTCTGCGCTACCTACTGAGGTTCTAATGCCAAGGTACTCGTAATTCGCGCAGGTGGTTGACTAAGTTAACAAATTGCTTATAGAAGTCAACCTGTTCTGAGGAAGCGTCAAGCGGAATGAAGGGGTGGATTGCCCAATCGGTTTTTCCTTTTCTTACTTGCGTGGTATATTGTACCAGAATAGCACCAATGAAAATCATGATAAGACGTCAAACCTTGACATATTCAGCAAAATCACAGTCTTTGAGTGCACAAGAGTAATTCAAATTATTACATTAAGATATGTCATCCCAAAATAGTTTGAGATCGTCTTGTGGTTTAGCGGAAAACGCGAGTCAGCTTGGGAGTATAATGCTGTCTGTATTAGCATGTTACAATAGTAGCTCAGTGGTTAGAGCCGTGCTTCAAATCCCGGCTATGACACTGAATATTTAAGTCTGACTTTACCTTTTCAACTCCTATTCTACATACGCTAGTGTGGAAGAAACAATTATTTCAGTGTTGGAGAAAATCTCCTCATTATTGTGCTTCAATTTTTCTAGAAAATATTACTTATGATTACCCAGTTAGATTAATCTCCCTTCAGCCAAGACTTCTGAATCCCAGGTGTTAAATAGTTGATGAAACAAGTAATAATTAGGTATGTTACATGAACATGATACATGGCAGCTGTATGAGTAATTAAGATGGAATGTTCTTGAAAAGTGCCACTCTCCAAGCGCCATATTTCTCCTGGTGATAACATGGGCAATGGGTTAATAAGTTGCACTCGCTGGATGACCAAAAATCTGCTGATAAATAGCAGTAATCTAATTTTTCCCCTTCTGTCAACCCCTTCACAGTAATTCTTCCAGCAGGCCGAGCCACCCAACCACAGCGGGCAGAGGAAGGGGGTGCAAACCACCCACCCATATCTACTGTGGCGAAAACAACACGTCTATGACAGAGCATGTGGCATGCACACATAGCCGCACTACCTCCCCTAACACTGATGCTAGGTGATGAAACGATATGTTTTCCTGCGACACACACGCACACACAGACACACACACCCAACGTAACACTCAGCAAATTCCTATGCTTATGTAGCTGTTGCAACGTTTTAATGCTAAAGGGCTTCTTTTAAACAGGCAATGGTAAGTAATTAGCTACCGATAGAAAGTTTTGATAAAAACGTGTATGTTGAGATTAATAGATTAACCTGATTTTGGATTTAAATAAATTAGCTACCAGAACTGTCAAATGCATTTCCGTTTCGAAAGCTCATAGCAAAACAAATTGTGATGGTAGATGGTGCTTTTTGTGAGTTAAGCGTCCTTAAAGTGGGTACAGAAATCAGATATTTTTTAATTTAGAATTATGTTAGAGCCGAGAGAAAAGTATATATGCTTTTAGTTACAGTATTTTAATTTGTTTAATGTTAACAGGATCCGTATATCAGTTGTGTTCTACCGGCGAAAGAGGTGGGAAACGGCGCATTTTACCCGAGTGGCAGGAAGACAATCGATAGATGTAGCCATCTCGTGCTGTTATACATAAGTTGAATATCTAATGAATTCATTGTAGGACAATTTACTATTGCAGATTCAGTTTTCAGTTCAACTTTTTTGATTGAGTTGAGGTATTAGTTTTAGATCAAAAGTATGTCACCCAACCCTCAAGCAATACACAGAGGTCAGTTCTCGGTTCAGGAGTGAAGGAAAGAAGCGCATAATAGAAACATTATGTGAAGCGATTGCATGAAACTGTTTTGAAACTTTGTACTCTTTATTGTATGTCTTTTGAAGGAATAAGGGATATAAAAAAAACGGAACTTTATGGCCCTTATTGACCAAAAATCTATGGCTGCGGAGCTACACGAGTGTCATTTTTAAAGTTTTTGGAATCGCTAACAAGAAGTAGTGGTATGCCAACGCAGTTCTTCCTATAGTTCACGAGCTGTAAATTGGCACTTGGTTATTAGAAAAAATGAGAAATACTCACCATCGCTTTTTTTTTTTACGCCGTTCCTCTTTTATGGCTAATCAGGCTGGGAGAAACGAGAGTTGCGTATGATCCTTCCTCATTTGTTGGTACTTCCGGTTCATTTGCGAGAGACGCAAGACCACTGATATCTTCATACCCTAATACCATCGCCGGTAACTAGGGAACATAATAGAGTTTTAAAATGGACTGACCTTCTTAAGGAAACAACCCCAAGGGATTATCCACAGCTGTGTTAGACAAGGATAGTAGAAAAGGCGTCAACTTAAACTTCGTGGACCGTAGCTTTAATTGAAGTTCGAATAGTAAGTTACACGTACAAGCATTAGCACGCTTCAACAATATGCAACGTTAGCACTGTTCTGTAGTATGTGCGTGGAGATGTTGCTTTGCCAGACACTAGCGATCTCTCGCAGGAGCGTTTGCGCATTATGATTTTCTAGAACTTTAAAGTGGTTTAGGGGAGAGATAATGCCTTGAAAGACTGTGGGAACCTTTGTCTTTTACATTTATCGATAGTTTGTAGAGTTTAGAAGAGTAAGGTATTTCATCGAAGACGAAGAATGCCCTGGACAACAATTACAAATGAAAATGTGATGAAAGTAGAGCGCATGTTGCGGGATCTTTGTTTATATTATCAGATTCAATTGTATCGGCAGCAGTGAAGATAATCATCACGTCAAAAAGGCCCGCAGTCATTGAATCCACCACCATACCTCACAAATGAGCAGAAATTAGGTTCTTGTATAATGATGCCAGGAAATGATAGAACAATGAGGGAGGAAAATTAAACAAATATTTAACATCATAACAGGAGACGAAAGCTGGCTATATCAATATGATCTGAAACCCAAGTGGCAGTCGTCGGTCTGGTTTTTCCTCAGAGAGAATCCCTCAACAAAAGTGAGGTGAGGAAGAAGGATTAGCAAGAAAGTGATATGTTCTTTCGTCTCAGCTATTGACCAATTGTGAGAATTTAGCTTCAGGGACAAAAGAGTATTATTGCCATAGGTACACCATAAAATGCTTGCATCAAGACTTCAATGAACTAAGAAGAAAGAGCCCTAGGATTGGGATGCGTGAAATTTTGTTGCACTATGATAATGCCACTGTCCGCAGTGGACGAGAAACAACTTGCAGGAGTCAGGAGTCAAATACTTGTTCCATTGTCCCTACAGTCTAGATATGATCACATGTGATTTTTTCTATTCTCCAAAATAATGAAAAATCACCTGATACTGCAGTAGCTGTTACAAAAATGTATTTGCTCTTTACAAAGAGGAGTGACGTTAGGAATTTGCAAAATGGTTTGAAAGAATGTTACATTGTATATTATAATGCAATGGAGAATATTTTGAAAATATACAATGATCAGATCTAAATTTTTAAAATATTATCGCTTTCATTTTTAAAAGTTGTAAAGTGACCCTCGTATGAAGCATCATTAAGCACAACATCAAATTTCTAGCACAAATATCACGAACGGGTTACTAGAAAATTGGTGTTATAAAAATATAAACATCATGGTACGGTATAGAGATATACATAATGAACTATATAGAACAAAGAAACAAACGAAAAACGCCTCAATTTTGCATTATTTGAATAGGGCTGACAGCTTTCTCACTAAACTCCGATACTGAAATATATTATTTTTCAGAAGTAATTTTGAACAAGTATAATCTAAATAAAAACTGCTCAGAATCTGAACCACACAGTTTCTAATTTGTTTGCTGCTGCTCTTCCATTTGAGCCACGAAATTGATGCTGACAAGTCACGAGATTTTCAGATGACTCGAATTTTTCCGGTAAAACGCAAGACATTCCCAACTTCTCTTTATGTAACATGCCCTATTGTACTTTTTCATTCTGATTGTACCTTTCCAGGTTATGGAAAAAACAAAATATAAAATTGAATTGATTTTATTTTCTCAACGAATGCAAAGATACCCTGCAACCTGGCCTCCGGTGCTCATCTGCCATCAGAAAGAAACATCATGCCATGTTTTGATATGACCAGATGGAACCATGAATGTGGAAGGAGTTACTTCACTTAAATCTACCAACTTAACCACCGCTCTAGATATCAGCACAATTTTGCTCTCGAGTTTACCCTATGTGATAAAGATAATGTAGCATCCAGAATGATCCACCAAGAGCATCATATAACCTGCATTTCGAAGTAATATCCTTGCCTTGTAAGCTGCTCATAAAATCAGAATGAGAAAAAAGACAATGTTGAGGCCAGTTCACCTAAGTGTTCATCAACTACCAAGCATATGTAGCTGACAATACCAGTTTTTGAATACCTCTTGTAACTACTTTCTTTTTAATAAATTTCTCTGTCCATAAAATATTTCTATGTTACGCTTATTGGTATGTCAATTCCATCACAGTTGACGTTTATCCATTTCTAAATAATTAACATAAAAATATTCAGATGCCATAAATTTTAGGAGTCTTTTTATAGTGTTTAACGTCCGCTTTTACAACTTGTGGCCCCGCAGGCGATGACTCAGATGATACATGGAATGACGCTAGAGCACCGGTGGAATGCAATGGCGGAGGAAACCGGAGAAAACCCTCACATGTGGTCGCTGGGGTGCAACCCGGGCCGTCTAAGTGAGAGGCGAATGGTCTAATCATTCGGCCACGGCGCGGCCCAAACTTTGGGAACAATTTGATGTGCTGTTGGCCATTTTGTTGGTAGAAAACAAAAGCAAATACGTGCATATAATAAAAAGGGACATTTTATTCCATTTTATCACTTGTCTCTTTTTCAGCGCAAAACCTAATTCAATGTAACATAAAACGGGATGCCGTGAAATACTCAACTGGCGATAGAAGAAGGTATTGATTGGACCAGACCGAAAAAGTGAACAGTGTTATTAGGTAAACTTTTTTAATTTGTTTCACTGGTTACGATGGACGCAAAAAGTTGTTGATTTTTGTTTGTTTTTTTTATGAAAAGAATTATATATTTATTTATTTTTTTCACTTGTATACTGTTTTAACATTTTAAAGATAACTTCTTCTTTAGGATACTGCTTACAATTATTTTCATTCATTTAGCGTTGATTAGTTGGAGATTATCATTTTTTTTTACTTTCTCTACACGTATTATGTATATAGTGTATAGAGAAGGTATTGTAATGCACCCAAAAATTCGATACCGAGATTTTACCGGAAATAGTTGTTTTGGGTAACCCTAAATCCAAAAAAAAGCATTTTTAGAAAAACATCCGTATGTGTGTCTGTCTGCTCTATGTGTGTATGTGTGTGTGTGTGTATGTGTGTGTGTGTGTCTGTGGGCAGCATAGCTCAAAAACGAAAGCACCATTAAATACCAAACTGGGTAATTAAGTTTGGTATCTTCCAAGGGTGCAACACGAAGATTTCCAAGAAAATACCCCCAGCCCAAACTACCCTTTACATGGAACTTTTTCAAAATTTTTAATTTTCTCAAAAATTGCTATAATGATTTTGATTAAAATATCATATTAAAGATATTTACTTAACAAATAAAATATATATCCTGAATTTTCGGTGAATAGCCTCTGAAAACTACTTTATTCTGGATACATTTTACAGAATTTTGCTTAACTGCTAAACTGTAAGAGATGAACAAAAACTTACCACACAAAAATGTAGAGCACGTTAAAACACACAATTTATGATATATACATTTTTTCATGGTGTTGATTGTTTTGAGATATTCCTTGTTTCTGGTTTCAGCTTTAAAAATTTTTTCTCATGCAGGAATTTGTCAACTGCTGTCCATATAAACAAGGGAACTTCAGTCACATTGCAAACAACTTTTGATTATCACTTTAACCTATGCTACTCCCTTACTTCACTTCTACTTACAAGGAAGCAAGTAATAAGACTGTTTCTGTTAATTTGTTGTCGATCAGCATGAAGTAAATGGAAGCATAAGGCTTTTAACAATGATTTGTTGCAGAGATGTAGAGAAAGTTATGTGAATGGAACACAGGAGGTTTTTTTTCCAATAATAAACCGTGCACGAGCATATACATACACATAAAACAAACGTACATTAACATATTCATTCATACTTAGAAACTCTATGAAGAATAGAGAAATCAATATTTAGATTTTGATGTATTTAAGCATTTTGTTTGGCTCAGTTTGCTAAGCACGAAGCGTTGCTCTCCAACAACTAGACAACCTCACGATAGTGGGGTTTAATGGGTTAAATGTGCATTGGAGGTCTATGGGAATAATTTTCACTGCTTTTTCATGAATAATATATCGAAAATTGTTTACTGCTACTGCAGATCGTCACTGGTTGACATTGGACAGGACCGTTTAGTCACTGTTGCTGTCCAAAATATTGAGGATATGAGGACAAAACGCTATGATAAGGAAATTCGATTTCTACCAGCATACAGATGATTTAGCGTCTGCCCGACAATGCAAACCGTACTTCCGAGACTCAGACTTACAAGCAATGAACGTTTGGTATCAGAAAATTAACCATTATTATGGGTAAAATATAAATGCCACATAGGCTTTGTTGACTTTTGGTTTATGGTTTTCTGGAGATATCCTTCCGTGATGTTTTATTTCAGCATAGTGTGATTAGATAAAATTAAAATATTTAACAGTAATGTGAAACCAGTTTTAATAAATGACTGTGAAACATTCCAAACAAGTAAAAATATACAAAATAAACAGCAGATATTTGTTACTTGATGTCTACGAAGAATTCTGAAAATTAGATGGCCAGATGTAGTCTCAAACTCAGATCTATGGAAGATAAGAAACCAAAAAAGAATTACAGTAAAAATCAAAAGATGAAAGTGGAATTCGATAGGTCTTACACTAAGAAAAGAAGATGAAGATGAAGCAGATGAAGATGGCTTTGGATTGGAGACCTCAGGTTAGTAGGACAAGAGGAGGACCTAAAATTACAGGGAAGAGAACTGTTCTTGAAGAAATTGCTAAAGAAGGAGAACGTGGAGTGAAGTGAAGAGGTTGGCTACAAATAAGATCCGATGGAAACACTCTGTGAGTGCCCTACGCTCCTCATGAGAAAATACAGGTGATTGATTAAGTGTGATTAGAGAGAGTGAAGGGTATAATATAATGTTAATTACGAAGAAATAATGTCGAAGCTGCATTTTATGTGATGTATGAGACGAAATCGTGTGATACTTCGTTCTTAAACACATTACTTCTTTATGTAAATTGTTAATCTCTGCTGTTACATATAACAGAATACATTTTTCCGCGAGATGTCACACACGTTTAACGGGGTTTCGTTTTGGACTCTATGGAAAGTTTTACCTGGTGTTTCATTATTGTGATTTATGCTGCGGTTAAAAAATAGTTGTGCCAGTGAGTTTTACATGGTTAGCATCACATTTCAATCCTTCTTTGCCCTGGCTTCCTGTAATAATTTTAGTCATTTTTGTCGAGCACTAATCTTGAAAATTGCAGCACGATCCGTCAAGGAAAATACCTGTCGTGCTCGCTCATATCGATTTGCCTACTTAAATATTCACTCTGAGGTAAAAAATATGTAACGTGATGGAAGCAAACGAAAAGGTGCGGGCGGAGAGGAAGTAGGTAGTTATAAAATATACGGAACCAAGGAAGTGGTGGTTTTCCGAAGGAGTTCTCGTGACGCACTATATATTTTGATAACGTGACTAAGAGAGCCTGTCCGTATCGATAAACGTTTTGCTTAGATTGCTTCATCTGACAATAACCACCACCGTTTTTCAACGTTCAGGTAATTCTAGAAGCAAATTACCTGTAAAAGACACTATTAGCACCGTTTCAGCGGCGCTCAGTAAATTAAGTTGTTTTACACAGATAGAGAGGCATACCTCCTTTTAACGACTTGTTTATGAAATTGGTCTGTAATGTTGCTGGTTACTACTTCGATCCCTGAGCTTTAGGAACATAATTCGGCATGGACGGCACCCCAGATGACTGTGGCAGAGAACCGGACGTGGGCCTTTGTGGTCCTTTACCTCTAATGTGACACCAAGAAGGGATGGATGATGAGATCTGATGGGCGACTTCAGCGTATGACGCGGACGTAAGCATGGACGGGGTCCCTAATGGCTAATGTTGGAACGCCTCCGACGCCAACCAAGGACCTCCTCTCGGCCCACTGTGCATACCGGCGAATCTCAGAGGTAGCCCTAAATCCGAAGATGCCAGGATAACCTTTTACAATAAGCATTCCACCATCCAGACGCAACCTGTCGAACGCCATCGCCTTGTCTTTCAAGCCTGAAAGTGAAATGAATGGGAAAAAGAAATACAATTCTCCCCTAAGACGGGAGCTGGAGCATGGGGCTCTGGTTCCCTGCCACGGAATACGCTCAAGTTCATTTTCACACATGGCATTGCGGATTTTAAGTCCCGGGTGTAGAACCGGTGACTCGCATCGTCCGGTGATTGAGGAGTAGGGAAAGGCAGCGATCCCGGTTAGGATATTCAAAATTCCGACTGGGGGATGTGTGATGCTGATCCATATTTCGGTTAGATTATCATCCGCCTCTGCCGAGCTTAAGTGAGCGTGAGGTCGGCAGCCAACTCAGGTAGTTCCAAATTTATAAAGGCTGTAGTGATACGGGTCTATTATTATTATTATTATTATTATTATTATTATTATTATTATTAAAGATTGAAGCAGTTTATTCATGAAAGATCTTCCACTTTACTTTAAGAAGCTTGTCAAAATATTTGAGCCCTTTTATAGTCTAGGAACCTTTTGACATATTTGACATGGAGAAATAACAATATAAAATGTATTTCTATTGGTTCTTCTGAGTATAATATTTTGACGATAAGATTTAGCGAAGAGGATAGTGCAATCCCTGATAACATCTCTAGATCACAACTTTTTGCTGTGACTGAAGTATGAACTATAAGATGGAAGTAGTATTACGTGATCAACATGCCATGTTTTTCAGAGAAGATACATACTAATTTCTCAAGAAATACAATATGAAGAGGCAGAAATTTTGAGTTACAGCTAAAATACCCCTACATTAAGCAAAAAATGTGATTGAGATTTTCGAGTAATTTCTGGACGATGCACTAATTGAATTCACTATGGAAGAGATTTAGGCACTACTTATTAACTGTGTAACTATTTAGATGTTCCTTATATGTTCTGAATAATTTAGTAAACACACATTTGTGTTGTTGTTTTATAATGTGCTCACTGTTTATATACTAAAACTTTACTTATATTAGTAAGATATGTTACAGTTATGGTACACACGATATGGCGGAACGATAGATAAAAAAGAAAACAAAATCTGATGTCTTCAATTCTCAATACCTTCTCTAATTGTTCCGCAAGCAAAATTTTCTTACAAAATATTAACTTGTCTTTTATCTAGACCATGCTAATCGAGATAAACATTAGCAGAATTGGTGTTATTTCTTGTTTCTTAATACATAAACAGAAAGAAAGTAGGGGAATACACTAGGCTAAAACAATAATCAATTCCTTTAAAAGCCGGTCGCTATGTGAAACAACTGAAACTCTGCTCTCTTTGCTTGCCAGGAGTAGTAAACAGAAGACAAACGAAAGAAAGATGACCTACTATATCAGTTAAGTTCGTAGCTTAAAACTGAAAGCAATAACATGGAGTATTTCGAAAATGGTCAACTCTACAACAAAAATCTGATGTGTACCATTCACATGACTTTCTCTACATCTGTGCAACAAATTATTCTTAAAAAGCTTATATCTCTATATACTTCATGCTAATCAGAAAAAATGAGCAGAAATAGCCTTATTACTTGCTTCCTTGTAGATAAGTAGAAGCGAAATAAGGGACTACCATAGGTTAAAATGATAGTCAAAAGCTGGTTGCAATGTCAATGAAGTTCCTTTGTTTATATGGATAGGAATTGACAAGTTCCTGTATGAGAAATGTATAAGTTTTTCATAGCAGAAACCAAATATAAGGAATGTCAAAAAAACGACGAACTTACGAAAAAAATCTGATGTGTACCATTCACATGATTTTTCTACATATCTGCAACAAATTATTCTTAAAAGCTTATACTTCTATTTACTTCATGCAAATCAGTAAAAAAAAAAAATAGCAGAAATAGCCATATTACTTGCTTCCTTGTAAGTAGAAGCGAAATAAGGGAGTACCATAGGTTACAGTGATAATCAAAATCTGGCTGCTATGTCACTGAAGTTTATATTCAGGGGGTCTCAAAACATATATTTACGGTGAAATCTCGGTATCTTACTTTTTGGTTGCATTACAGTACCTTCTCTATTCACTATGTACATAGTACGTGTAGAAAAATTAAAACGCATTCTTACTTTCTCTAGCCCTATGTACATACACTCTGCATAATAGCTAGAGAAGGTGCATTCCATCCAAAAATTCAATGTCGACGTTTCACCGGAAATATATGTTTTGTGGTGTCTGAAAAAAAAACATTTCAGAAAAAAAGTCGTGTGTATGTCTGTGGATAGTATTGCTCAAAAACTAAAAGGTTTAAAATATCAAACGTGAAACCATTACTGGAAAAAAATAAAAATGTTGTTTTTCTCAAAAATGGGTTTAATGATTTTGATTGAAATATCCTATATTAACGATGTTTATATCAGAAATAAAATGTATATCTTGAATTTTTTGGGAACAACCTCTAAAGATCTGTGCCTTCTGGATGAATTTTTCTTAAATTTGCGTAACTGATAAACCGTAAAAAACATACAAAAACTTAATACACAAAAAATAGATCTGCTTAAAACACAGGATTTTTGTCATACGTATTTTTACTTTCTCTATACTCACTATGTAAATAGTGAATAGAGAATGTATTGCACTCCACCAAAAAATTCGATATCGAGATTTCACCGGATATATATGTTTTAGGGTCCCCTGTAACCAAAAAAAGCATTTTCACAAAAAGGTCCATGTGTGTATGTGTATGTGTGTGTGTGTGTGTCCGTGTGTCCGTGTGTCTGTGAACACGATAACTCAAAAACGAAAAGTCGGTAAAATACCAAACTTGGTATTTAAGTTTAGTATCTTCCAGGGATGCGACACAAAGATTTTGAGAAAAATTCCGCCACACCCAACTACCCTTTACATGGAATTTTTTTCGAAAATTTTAATTTTCTCAAAAATGGCTCTAAAGATTTTGTTAAAATTTCGTATATTAAAGATATTTACCTGACAAATAAAATGTATATCTTGAATTTTCTGGGAATATCCTCTGAAGAGTAGTTTATTCTGGATGAATTTTACTAAATTTTGAATGACTGCTAAACCGTAAGAGGTGGACAAAAACTTACTCCACAAAAAATGTACAGCACTTTAAAACACACAATTTATGTTATATACATTTTTTTCGAGGAGTTCGTCGTTTTTGTGACATTCCTTATTTTTGGTTTCTGCTATGAAAAACGTATACTTTTCTCTTACTGGAACTTGTCAACTCCTATCCATATAAACAAAAGAACTTCATTGACATAGCAACCAGCTTTTGACTATCACTTTAACCTACGGTTGTCCCTTATTTCGCTTCTATTTACAAGGATGCGAGTAATAAGACTATTTCTGCTAATTTATTCTGATTAGCATAAAGTAAATAGAAGTATAAGCTTTTTAAGAATTATTTGTTGCAGGGATATGGAGAAAGTCATGTGAATGGTACACATCAGATTTTTTTTAATTGAGTAACAGCATGCCCCATTACAATTTAATATTACATGCTTTAGTTTTCTTTTAGCTTTATGTTTCTCTTGAATCAAGCGTGATCTTTTAAATATGTAATGCAACAAGTATGGATGTAGAAATTTGTTACTTCTATTACATGTTTATAAATTCCAAAGTTATTAAATTTACATAAAAATGTTCTAACTTTTTGTGGTATATAGTCTTTGATTTTAGATTTGTTTTATGTTGTTTTTTTTCATTTTGTTGAACATTTGTGTTATTTTAATTTGTCAAAGTGTATTGAATTTACGAATGAGTGTGTTTTGTTATTAGAACATTGTCGGTAGTTGGCCATTTCTAGGTCGTATAGTCTGTTCTCCTAGATTGCAAGGACACCTTGAGTCGTCTATTATTGTATACCTGTGCAAGACTAATTTTGTTTTACCACGGCCGGTTGCTACTGTGTGATTTCTGGTGTTATCGGAACTGTGAGGTTTATTCTTAGTTCTATGCTTGGAAAAAATGATCTGCATTTAGTTCTCTTTTGTGTGTTGTCTCACTGTCTATCATTTTTCCTGGGTTTCCCTCTTGGTATTTTCACAGTGATAGCTATTTCCAAAAAAAAAAAAAAAAAAAAAAAAATCACTTTGCACAGAGTTCTGATCCACAATTTCTGATTAGACTTGCATTGGAGAAATTACAAGTGTTGGAATCTTTTCCATTTACGACACAACAAAAGCAAAATTTTATGAGAGGTCCCGCGAGAACAAATATTCGCGGCTTGTTCCCGTTTTGGGAGAGAACATGCATTACCATAACAATTGCTGACAATCATGAAAACATGCCCAGCGCGGGTAATCGATCACTGGCTGCCATGGATAGCGCGAAAGTATGTACTACACAGCAGCTTTCACAAACAAATGTTGTAAAATTAATTAATTATTTAATTAAACCCTGCCATGAATAAACTTTTATGCATATCTGGCGTGTTTCCTCAACTAAGTTAACAGTGTCTATTTCTATTAAAATATGAAGTCGAACGATTTTATAATATGTAGCAGACAAATTATTAATAGCTGACACATATGTTCAGTGACTCTGCATGAATCACCATCGATAAAAATACCGGTGAAACTGAATTACTGAAAAGTAAAAGATGCTTCAGTATTCCATTCACGTTATTTAATAAACTATTCTTACAAAAGCTTATTCTTCTGTTTACCTCATTCTAACAAGATAAACATTATCTTAATGCTGTCCTTAGAAATGATTATGCTAAGCTAAGCGATAGTTAGGTTACTACATGATTCAAGTTCTGCTGTCTTTGAAAAGTCAGGAGTAAAACAAAAGAAACAGGAATGTAAAGTATGCATTTGAGAAAATCGAAGTAGTTTAAAACTTAAACTAATAACAAGGAATATCTCGGAAATTGTTAACTCTACAACAAATATGTTTGTGACATAAATTGTGTGCTTTAACCAGATATACATTTTTGTGTGAAAACTATTTGTTTATCTCTTACGGTTTATCAGCTATGCAAAACTTATCCAGGATGAGAGGTCTTCAACGGCTATTCCCAGAAAATTCAGGATATACATTTTATTTTTCGTATAAAAATATATATGGTATTTAAATCAAAATCGATAGAGCCGTTTTTGAGAAAATAAACATTTTTTAAAAGTAGAAGGTAGTAGAAAGTACTACCCCAGCCTAAACTACAAAACCGTGGTTAAAGTGGGCCACCACTGGGAATTGAACTCGGGACCTCCCAAATAATAGGATGGCAGAGCCATCTCCTTTGGTTAACATACTTTATAAATAGGTTTATAGATCTTGTTTTTCTCTGTAATTTGAAGACATTTTCAAAAAATAGGTGCATATGTAATGACAAAATATATTCTAGCAAACATTTTCTTATGTGCTAGGTAAATCACAGTTGTAATGGAATTTGTGGATACATATGCAAAACCAAACAAAAACTATAGCTTGAAATATTTTAAAGACTACAATTCTACATTCAGAAAGGTATTTAGGAAAGTTTCACAAAATAATGAAGTTTGGTTTAATAAAGCACATATGGAGCAAAATATTAGAGCCTATAGTATATTTATTATATAGAGAACATAAATAAATGCCAGAGGTAAAAAGTTTCATCTTAGTAAGCCCTTAACAGTAGGTAGTTAGGTAAATGTTTATGGTAATACCATACACAACGCACTGCAATGCCAAATAAGGATGATTCGCTTAGTTTAAATAAATGTTGTAGTCCTGAATGTTGTGAAGAGGATAATTAATTTACTGATTTTGTGGTTTCTTTTTAATATAACCAATGGAAAGGATCTTTAGATAATCAATAACATTTCTGAATAATTTAAGGTGTTTTGTTGCATATTAAAATGTTTACACTATATGTATGTTTAGAAGTTCTTATTAAATTGTTATGAACCGAATTAATTAATGTAACATTCTGCTAACTAACGTAAAAACCCACATCTACTTTTTAGAGAAGTTACTGACACTATATTTTAATGCAAATTCAACAGTGTAAGAGTATGTTCTAGCTAAACAACAGTCGGACATAAATAATAATTTGGTTTTCATACACATACGCGTTCCATTTGGTCAACAGATAGCAGTATTTGCTGATATTTTTTTCCTTCTACTGTACGGGCGCCATATCTCAATTTTTCACCTCTTCCCGTTTACATGGGCACCAAATGCGTTATTCCTAAAACAGGCGTGAAAGATGCAAATATAAACATATAGTGGTACTCTCTAAGAGACATCAATTTCCTGCCAACTTTTACATTTTCAGCACACTGCGACCATGATGTATAACTCAATGTACAAGCTAGGGTAACCATGCCGATTAAGGGACATTTTATGTATCCGGTGTCCAGTATTACTGACAAGTATATCCCAGGTTTAAATATTCACAAATCATAAATAAAAAAAAAAAAAAAAGAAAATCTGATGTGTTGCATTCACCTGACTTTCTCTACCCATTCTTCAACAAATATTTGTAGGCATTTTGATGTGTTCCATTCAAGGGCCATTTGTACTGTTCTCCAAACGAACTATTCTTACAAAATATTATTCTTCTATCTGCTTAATGCTAATCGAGACAAAAATTAGTAGAAATGGTTTTCTTCTAGGTTCCTAATAAGAAGGGAAATAAGGGAGTAGTACACTAGGCTAAATAGAAATCCTTTAAACGTTGTCAATATGGAATTAACTTGAAATTCGGCTTTATTTGCATAAGGAGAAGTAAAAACATTAAAAAGAAATGAATAATTTCTGTTTGAGAAAAATATTTTAATATTTTAACCAATAACATGGAATATCTCTGAAATCGTTATTACAACAGCAAATGTATATGACATAAATTCTATGTTTTAACGAAATAAACATTATTAGTGCATAAGTTTTTGTCTATATCTTTCGGTTTACCAGTCATTTGGTTCAGGCGATTCCCTGAATATTAAAGATATACATTTTATTTGTCATGTAAATATCTTTAACCAAATACGTTAGAGCCAATTTTGAAAAAGTAAAAAATGTTCCATATAAAGTAGTAGTTTTAGGTGAAGAGATTTTCTAGAAATCTTTGCGTTGTATTCTTGAAAGATACTTAAGTTAAATATGAATTTTGGTATTTAATCGTATCGAAGTATCGTGTTCACAGACACACACGCACGCGCGCGGATCTTTGTCTAAAAATTACTTTTTAGATACCAATTTTAAACACTATATTTTCCATTCAAATATCGGTATCGAACTATTAGGTGGAATACAATACCATCTCATGCATTTAATAATGCAACATAATACGCACATATGAATTTTGGTATTTAAGCGTATCGAAGTATCGTGTTCACAAATCACACGCGCGCGGGCGGATCTTTATCTAAAAATGCTTTTTTAGATACAGACTTTAAACACCATATTTTCCATTCAAATATCGGTATCGAACTATTGGGTGGAATACAATACCATCTCTTGCATTTAATAATGCAACATCATACACACGAAAACATGAGATGTACCATATATGGAGTAGAGAGAGCAAACTGTTTATTTTCCTATCTACTTAACGTTAATCGAGATAAGCATGTGCAGAAATGCCTTAATTGTATATTTCCTTGTAGCCAAACAGAATTTAGGGGATATAGTAGACTTATACAATAGTAATATATTTAAAGAGCTGGTCGCTGTAGGGTGGCTTTGAATTCCTACTCTCTTTGCTTGATCAGCAGAAACAAAAACAAATAATGACTCTGCACTTGAGAAAGGTATAAGCATGGGAATATTGAAACCAGTAATTATATATCGATAAGATCTGCTTTTTTGTATAAGTCTTTTTGTCCATCTATTATGGTCGAGCAAGTTATGCAAAAGCCATCTAAAATGAAGAGGATTTCAGTTTCTGAAGAAATTTTAAGATATACATTTTATTTGCCATAAATATATCTCAAAACATATTTTAATCAAAATCGCTAGAGCCATTTTTGAGAAAATATAAATGTTCTAAAATTCTTCCATGTAAAGGATAGTTTGAGGTGGAGGATTTTCTTGGCAACTTTCGTGTCACATCCCTTACTTAAATTCAAGTTTGGTGTTTAAACGACTTTTCGTTTTTGAGACTCAAGGGAACATGAACACATAAATAGACACAAACATAACACGGCCAAGCATACCTTTTTCAAAAAATCTATATATCTCTAGTGATTTTCAGTAATCGAATTTTTGGGTGAAATGCACTGTCTTCTCTACTTACTATGTATGTGACAGAGCAAGTAGAAAGAGCGCTGTTATATGGATTAAGTTATGTATACCTTTATATACAACGACATGTATATTGCACACCTTACATCCTCCATTCACTCTTTTCTTGCTTCTTGTCCATCAATCATCTGTTATCTTAACTTACAGAAGCACTTTCTTCCGACCTTGTCCCAATCAATTTATTTTCCTACTCCTAATCAGCTTAAGTCATCGTTTTTCTTCGGCCCTAATTTCCAAAATGGATGTATTATTTATTGTATATGTCCATTTCACATGTTCTATTTCTTTTCATATATGTACTTATTTCATGTGATTCTATATCTGGCGAAGGGCGATGGATTTTTTCAGTAGTAAAAATTCTTAGCATGGCTTTCCCGGAATGGACGTAAAGCCCAACGTACCCTAGATTTTCGGCACGTGAAACAACCTCAGGCCTAATAAAGAGGCCCCTTAGCAAAATTATATGGTCTTTCATACCCATTATAGAATGGGTCGCTAAGAACCGCAGCAGTTAAAGACGACCATAAATTAAAAAGAAAAACTCATGTGATTCTATGTCATAATGTGAAAGTTTCTGCACTTCGCAATAATCTTCTCCACTAAACTATTTTGATTTTTTGGACATACTGAAGTGTACATTTTAATTCCTCCAAGATTTGGAATAATTTCTCATGAAAGAGGAAAAAAAGAAGCATTTGGAAATTGAGGAATAATTTGAGCTATACCTTCTCTAATTTTTTTCCAAGACTCCTAGAAAGCAATTTTCTTCTATTGAAAACAGCATTTACTATACATTTTCTGGAGTTTTGAAAAAGAGTTCAAATTGCTGCTTTTCGTATTTCCTAAGTATCTGAAAGTATCAATTTTAGCTCATTTCAAATTCACTTTGCCTGCATAGAGTTTTTTTCTTTAGCATTTAGCTTCATTCATATACATTATTATCATCATCTGTTTCCATTAGTATATCCTTTACTCTTCTGCTAGTCGTACTACATCATAAGAAATTCTTATGATTTTTATTCACCACCTTGTTCTGGAAATCATTTTTCAGAAATTCGCTGAATGTTTGCTGAACAGGGTGGCTGAATCACTGTTTTACACACCCTCCCATTCTTCTGATCTAATTCTTAGCATGGTTTCCTTCGGAAGGGAAGTAAAGCCGTCGGTCCCGTGTCATAGTTTTACGGCATGTAAAAGAATCTCAAGCCAAATTAAGCGATCTTTCATGTTCAATATATAATGGGATGCTAAGAATGGCAGCAGTTAAAGAGAGTCCATAAATAAAACTCAATTTTCTCATCTGCAATACTCATTCGGCGATTGCTGCAAATCGTGTCAGCGATTTTCTGAACATTGTCTACAGTCGATGGACTTCCTTCGCGATCAGCTTCATCCACGTCTGTGTGATCTTGTATAAATGTGGGTACAATTTCTCAGCGAGTGCACGCGTCCTGTCATTTGGTACATATGCCGTCAAAATACCATGGTGAATCTAGTGCAGCTTAGACAAACTCTACTAATTCCTTACAGACCTCTAAATGCTAGGAATATACTTAAAGATCGACTCTAGATATTGTGATCTAAACAAAATTAGGAGATAATCTAGACTCAGCACAAGGATTAGGTGATACGACATTGCACATATTAGACCTGCATAGATCCACTGCAGCTAGTACCATCCAGAAATAATAATAATAATAATAATAATAATAATAATAATAATAATAATAATAATAATAATAATAATAATAATAATAATAAGTGATGGAAACTCAGGAGGTACAGGTTGCAGGCAGACAATACATTCGGAAGTCCCTAACAGTTACGGCCTCCAAGATGTACCACTGCCGGAGCTGCCTAGAGAGAAATATATGAATGACCTGTTCACCAAGACAACATATAATATCCAAAGTAGTACGGTTTTCTTTGGTCAAAAATGTGCATCATCTACCTGGCACCATCTATATGCCACGAAACCTAGCAGGAAAACTACTAAAAATCAAGGTCAGAGTGGGAAACGAACGCGGAAATGCATTATACAATACCTTGGTTATACAGATAAATGGAAATTTTAATAAATAATGTTGAATATTATATAATTTTGCTCAATATTCCACCACTTTATTAGTGGTGTAACACATCTCATGATCTGAAATCTGCTGAATTGAAGTATCCCAAGCTATATATAAATTAAACATTCAAGGAGCTTAAAAATATAATAAAAGCTTTTTATGCAAGGTATTATTTTTCTATACTATTTAAAATAAGCTCTCTCCTCAATAGTTGTTACAAGTTTGGACAGATCCCTGGCCCCCTTAATGAGTGAAGTGATGAATGATTCCTAAGTTACACTTCTTACAAAATCATTTTACCTGCCTTCTTGCCACGCTTACTTTGTTTACTCCACATACAGCAAAGCTGATCCGTTCCTCTTTAGCGATATTCATTTGTTAGTAAAATGTTCCAGATATACCAAAGGTCAATCCTAAGGTAAAGGCAACTATGACCACACAATAGAACTATGATCTCTGAGCGTGCGGCAATATTTTAACAGCATGCTTATTTCTAATAAGCCTCTCTTTTTACTTTCTCTACGCACTATGTACATAGTGTATAGAGAAGGTATTGCACTCCACCAAAAAATTCGATACCGAGATTTCACCAGAAATATACGTTTTAGGGTCTGTATCCAAAAATATTTTTTCAGAAAAAGGTCCGTGTGTGTGTCCGTGTGTCAGTGTGTCCGTGTGTCCGTGTGTCAGTGTGTCCGTGTGTCCGTGTGTCTGTGAACACGAAAACTCAAAAACGAAAAGTCGGTAAAATACCAAACTTGGTATTTAAGTTTAGTATCTTCCAGGGATGCGACACGAAGATATTGAGAAAAATCCCCCCCCCTAACGACACTTTACATGAAACTTTTTTCGAAATTTTTTATTTTCTAAAATATTGCTCTAACTTTTTGATTAAAATATCGTATATTAAAGATATTTACCTGACAAATAAAATGTATATTTTGAATTTTCTGGGAATAGCCTCTGAAGACCACTTTATTCTGGGTCAATTTTACGGAATTTTGCATAACTGCTAAACCGTAAGAGATGGACAAAAACTTACCTTAGAACAAATGTAGAGCACTTTAAAACACACAATTTATATTACATGCATATTTTTCGTGGAGTTGATTGTTTTTGAGATATTCCTTGTTTTTGGTTTCAGCTATAAAACACATATTTTTCTCATACAGGAACTCGTGTCAATACAAAAAAAGGAACTTCAGTCACATAGCAACCAGCTTTTGACTATCACTTTAACCTATGGTACTCCTTTATTTCGCTTCTACTTACAAGGAAGCAATAAATAATACTATTTCTGCTATTTTTTTCTCGATTAGCATGAAGTAAATAGAAGCATAAGGTTTTTTAAAAATAATTTATTGCAGAGATATAGAGAAAGTCATGTGAATGGAACACATCAGATTTTTCCAATTGAATAAGCGGTAAAAATATTTCAAGCTATACATTTTGTTTGATTTTGCAAATACATTTTCCACATATTCCTGTACAACTGTGATTTATCTAGCGCAGAAGAAACACTTTGCTAGGCTATATTATGCACCTATTTTTGAAAATGTGGAAGTTTAACCTCTATAAAAAGATGTCTATTTTTCTTTATTATACTCTCTCCTGCACATTGCTTTAGGAAGCGCCAGCGTAAAAACTCCTTAGATAATAGCGTTAGGAATATAAAAATATTTTACTCGACTCTTCCTAGAGACTTGAAATAAACAGCTTTTCATTTCCATTTACCTCACGAGCAGATTTTCCACTCTTCAGGTCGCACTGCATTCGGAACACAAGATGGGTACTTCTAGCATGCATCCAAGCTTCCCGCTGCATATCTGTGTGTGCTTATATGTGTATAATGTTGCATTATTAAAATTAGATATTTTAAAATTTAAATTGGTAGCGAGGTTATTAATCTGCATATCGTACTCCTTGTTAGAGATGAAATATAAGTTCATTACTATTTTATAATACTATAATTTAAAATATTAAATTTGACAGAGAAAGAGGTGAATGCCGATGACAAGACATCCGATGGAAGGTAGGAGGAGAAGAAGAAGATGAAGAAGAAGAAAACTCAATACGAGAACAATTCTGATTTAGTAACTACACCTGAAAAGTTTAAGTCTGTTAAATAAATAAAGATTCTTGTTGGCCTGAATATGAAGGAGAGAATGCTTCTAAGTAATCTCTGATGATGCAACTAATCTATATATCCTTTACGCCGAAAAAATCCATCGCTCTCCGCTAGGGCTGCACCCGCGACCTTGAGAACCAGAGGCTAGCAAGTTTCCCCTGACCATGGAGGACGACTATATCTGGCGATGCTCATTTTATCGCCAAATATCGTCTGAAACATCGGGAATTGTGTTCCGAGATTGCTGACATCTACAACATTTTTGATGGAGGAATAGCATCTTACCGAGCGGGGTGGCTCAAGTAATAATATATATTCGAGAGGTCTCGAGTAAGATCCTCAGGGACTCCCAACACTAAACTATGGTTTGTTTTTTTTTTCTTTTTTTTTTCTTTTTCTTTTTTTTTTTTTTTTTTTTTGTTTCCTCGGGTGGGCAGGCGAAAACTAGGGTAGTTCATCTTTCATCTTCTAACACAATTATCTTTGTCATCATTTCCTATACAAATCAGTTCCTTGAAATCTGCTTCAGGTTTGAAAGGGTGACCTTGTTCGACGGACTGTGGCTGGGTAATATAATGTTTTCATCCTGCCGTCTTTGCGGGACCACTCTGTCAGGACCCTCCTTTCAGGAGCCTTGTGGGCGAATGCGTTCGATCTGGAGACGTTAGAACCCCGTCCTTGCTTGCGCCCGTCGTCATCCGGAGATGTTTGCCCTTTGGGTATCTCTGTTCAACCTTACCTCCCAGGAATTACTTAAATTTCAAATGATCCTAATCTTAATTCTAGTTGTATCTTACACCTGTTATTTTCATCTGTTGGCACGATGAAGGAACATCTGAGTGGAATGAGATTTGAAAATATTAATTTCACACAGAAGCTTTTCAATTATTCCATGACCAAGGAGCGGACACGAAGATTTTTAACAAAATCCTCCACCCAAACTCAATTTATGTAAAAAAAAAAAATCGAAAATTTTTATTTTCTCAAAAATGGCTCTAACAATTTTGATAAAAAAACTGTATATTAAAGATACTTACATGGCAAATAAAATGTATACATTTTACTTCCTGACAATAGGCTCTTCGCTGTGAATGACTTTTGTATACCTGGCAAATCGCAGGAGAAAGACAAAACCCACTAAATAATAAAAAAATAGATCTCGTTAAAACACAAACTTTATACTATACACATTTTTATGGAGTTAATTATTTCCCAGACATTCCTTGTTATTGGCTTCAATTTTAAAACATCTACTTATCTCAAACAGGAATTTCTCGTTCTTTTGTCTTTTGTTTTACTCCTGGCCATGCAGGGAGAACCAAATTTCAATAACATTGCAACCAGCTTTTAAAAGTGTCGACTATCGCTTTAGCCTAGTGTTTCCTTAATTCCTTATATTTATAAGTAATACTCGTAAAACTGTTCGGCTAGTATTTATCTTAAGTAGCTTGAAGTAGTTTGAAGAATCTTTTGTAAGGATAGTTGGTTACAGAATAGGTAGAGAAAGTCATTTGAAACCCCTTCCTATATTAATATGTATCTGAAGCAGTGAATCAGTGTTAGACACCTTCTAGGAGATCTTCACTAGCAAGGTGACCCTAAAAATGCGTATCATGTGGTATCATATAGGTGCAGGAGTTTCCTATAGATGTTCAATCATATTCTTGGGCTTGCCAGCAAATACACACATTGAGTAATTATTCACGAGATTTTGAGGTGTTGTGATATAAAATAAAACTGCTGTCACCCCTTTCTAGCGTTGTTTAATCTTGAACCGCATTTTCAGTTCAATGGTTATTGGTTTGTACATTCGCGGGAAAACGTACTGCAGGCCTGGTGGCTTATTGTGCATCAGACTTAAGGAGGATAGAATATAAAGGAATCCAACAGGCGGCCGAGGCTGAAAGAGTCACCTTATTGTCTAACGTAGAAGTTGTAGTGTCTTAGAAGTCCATCTCAACGCGGGGAGAGTCAGAAGCCTGCGCTCTGGACCCAAGTTCTACAGACGCCTCCAACGCCACTCTGCGGTAGATAGTTGTATTTCTAAAGCGCATTCACCACAACGGAGGGGCATCAGTACCACAGTCTCGCCGACACTTTTAACCCTGAAAGATTTTGTTTGGAACGAAATGGAGATGAAAAGAGGGGACAGAAAATTTGGGCGAATGACGAAACCTCCGCAGCATTCACCTAGGCACCGGGCAAGCCTCCAAAAGTTCCATGGGTCAGAGAGCTCGAATATGGAAATCGAACTCATGCCTCCCGAAGGCCAGTCCCAGACGAAACACCTATGCCATCTGGTTCGCTCTTCCAAGGAGTTGCACTCTAACTTCACCATTACATTTTTACTTTCTCTACACGTGGTGAATAGAGAAGGTATTGTATTGCAAATAAAAATTTGCCGAGATTTCACCTGAAATACATGTTTTGTATCACCTGATACAAAAACAATTAGAAAAATGTCCGTGTGTGTTTGTCTGTGGGCAGCATAGCTCAAGAATTAAAATACCGTTAAATATAAACTTGGTACTTAAGTTTGATACATTCCAAAGATACGACACGAAGATTTTCAAGAAAATTCCCCCCGCCTTAAATTACCCTTTACATAAAACATTTTTCGAAAATGTTGAGTTTCTCATAAATGGCTATAACGATTTAGATTAAATACCGTATGTTTAAGATATTTTATGGCAAACAAAATGTATATCTTGAATTTTATGGGATAGCCTCTGAAGAAATCTTCATTCTGGTTGACTTTTGTATAACTGGCAAGCCGTATAAGATATTCAAAAACCTACTACACAAAATACGCAGATCTCATTGAAACACACAATTTATGCCAAATACATTTTATTGTAGATTTAACTGTTTTCGAGATATTCCGGATTATTAGTTTCAATTTTAGCCACTTAAATTTTTCTCAAACGGGAAGAAATTTTTCCGGTTTTAAAGAACGAGACACTCGTTCTATCCTGTGCATTTTCTTATTTTCGTTTTACTTACAAGGAAGCTACTAATACGAACTAATTCTGTTTATGTTTATCTTGATTAACGATATATAACAGATTAATGTTTTAAATAAAAGGTTTGTTTGCAGAACAGCTAGAGGACAGCTTGTGAATGGAACACATTAGTTTTTTCCCTTCTAGTTACAAGAAACCAAGTAATAAGGACGATTTCTGCTAATTTTGTTATTATCATGAAATAGATAGAAGAATAAGCTTTTTAACAATACTTTGTTACAGAGATGTAGAGAAAGTCATGTGATTGTAGCACATCAGATAGTTTTGCTGTTGTATAAGTACATCTGCAGTTGTTTATCTAACAGTTGACGTAAAAACCAAGAATGCAGCACAAGCCGGTTCCCAGCAATTCGAGGGTTCTGACTTAAGAGAGCTTCTAAGAATATATTATAACCTCCTCCCTCCTAAGTGGACCCCGTTTCTTAAATTGAGGTTTCTTACCCGAGTCGATCGAACTGATTGCGAGTCTTGTGGTAGCAATTCAGTTTAATATATGTGATCACTTTCTTGTTATGAAACTGATTGGAGACGCCAGATGATAAAACGGTTATTTCACGCGTGAAAATTAGAGTAATGCTGATTGAGGTTTTGTAACTCGTTGACTAACGAGAGTGAAAGGTGAAACATGTTATAGACGAGTACTACTTACTTACTCTATTACTTACCTAAAATTAGCAGAAGAGAATTGTATTCCTACTAAAAATCGGATTCACATGACTTTCTCTACCTGTTCTGTAAACCAACTACGTAAAAAAGCTTATTCTTATATCTACAGCATGCTAATCACGATACATATTATAAAAATGGTCTTATTACTTAGCACCTTAAAGGTAGAAGGGGAATAAGGACATGCACTAGGCTATAGCTATAGCAAAAGCTGTCGTTATGCGATTGAATTAAATTCGGTTCCTTTTCATTACCAGGAATTAAATAAAAGAGATATTAGAGGAATGACGACGTCACGTTTGAGAAAAGTAGAAGTACTTTAAAACTGAATCCCATAAAGTATCTCGCAAATGGTTAATTATACAAAAATGTATATGATATGCATTGCATGTTTAAAGAGATCTATATTTTTACTTTCTTTACACGTACTATGTACTTAGTGTATAGAGAAGGTATTTTAATACAAACAAAATTCGATATCGAGATTTCACTGAAAATATATATTTCGAGAACCTCTGAAAAAAAATAGGGCAATGTCGTGCGTGTGTGTTTGTGTGTGTGTATGTGTGTGTGTCTTTGGGCAGCATAGCTTAAAAACGAAAAGCTCGTTAAATACCAAACTTGGTATTTAAGTTTGCATAGCTGGTAAACGTAAGAAATAGACAAAAATGTACCTAGCAAAATATGTAGAGCTCGTTAAAACACACAATTTATGTTACATAATTTTTTTTCTTGGAGTTAATCGTTTTTGAGATATTCCTTTTCATTGATTTTAGTTTTAAAATGCTTATATTTTTCTCGTACGGGAATTTGTGAACTCTTGGCCATGCAAAAAAATAACTTCAATCACATAGTAAACAACTTTTAAAACATTGGACTATCGCTTTAGCCTATGGTACTAACTTATTTCCCTTCTACTTACAAGAAAGCAAGTAATAAGGCCATTTTAGCTAAATTTTTTCTTGATTAGCATGAAGTAAATAGAAGAATAAGATTTTTAACAATAATTTGTTGCAGAGATGTAGAGAAAATCATGTGAATGGAAATTTTTTTTTTGTATAGTAAGATTTATTTATCTCTTATGGTTTACTGGTTATACAGAACATATTGAGGATGAAGACAGCTTTGTAAGCTATTCCCAGAAAATTGAAGACATACATTTCATTTGTCATGTAATATACAGACTTTAATCAAAATCGTTAGAGCCTTTTTTCACAAAACACATTTTTGAAATTTTTTCATGTAAAGGATAGTTTGGGCCAGGAGAATTTTCTGAAAGTCTTTATATTTTTAGAACATACTCAACTTAAGTGCCAATTTTGGTGTTTAACCAATTTTTCAGTTTTGACTTATTATGTCCACGAATACATGGACACACACACATACACAAACAAACGAACGCCGTTCTGAAAATGCTCATTTAAGTTCCATATCTTCCGAAGATGCGACGGAGATTTAGAAGAATGTCTCAAAAATGGTCTAACGATTTTTATTAAAACCCCATAAATTTAGATAACTTATTTTATGCCATACAATATATTTAATTTTAGTGTCCTATAAAGCCCCCTTTATTCAGAAGGATGTTTTAATAATTTTATATAACTGATAAACGTGAGATATAGATAAAAGCTTGCCGCGCAAAAGAATAATATGCCTGTTTTATTTCAAATACCTATTCTTGTCGATTCAGTCACTTACCAGATATCCTCATTATTGGTTTGAATTTGTCTTAACTTAGTAATTTCTTTTCAAGTGCCGTTGTTTTTCAGTTGTTTCTGATGACATCGAGTACGGAATTTCTAGATGAAATTATGTGCAGCAACCTTATTTTAAGCAGCTGACTATTGACTCAGTGAGTAAAATTACTTCTGCAAACGTTAATCTCATTTGAAATGAAAGAAATAGAAAAAAAAAGTTCTTCAGGATATTTTTCTTTCGTAGCTTTCTTTATTGTAAGGTTGCCTCGTGTATAAAGCTTAACGAATACAATTATTAATAAGAACACGTATATCTGATGAATATAGCAATAATAAATAGTGCAATATACTTCAAAATTAAAGCTATACATTTACAAGTGAAACAGTGGAAGAACACATACAAATAAACCTTGGGAATTATAAATTGAAACAGTAAATAAAAAGTAAAATATTGGCACCTAGAAAGTTTTGGTTAGTGATTGAAGGTACAGACAACAAGAAAGAATTCAGTGCAGAAAATTATGGAAAATATCCGGCAATTTTTATTGCTGAACACACTACACAGAGTGTTTAATTTGGGAGATTTTCGTTAGTCTGACTGGTAAAATCTATCATTACTGTCAAGCCACCTATAATGCAGTTCGAAAAACAGATAAAGCGAAAGTACCCGGAGTAGAAGCCACGTTTTAGAAGAGTGAGATTTTAGTTTGATCTTTTTAGACAAACCCTACCAAAATGTATTATTTACAGGTCAAAAATACGTTTGTAAGTAAAGTAATCGGACTTCTATTTTTTAGTAATTGCTTCCTTAATTGTTGGAGTAAAATACTATTATCTTAGTCTATAGTTTGCTAGTGATGATCTATCTTGGTCCATGCAAGTCCCTGAACATTCTGCATATCTCTGGTTTGTGCTCTTGATGCATTCTTTACGAATAAATTGTATTTTCAAGGACATGCACAAATAAGCACCACAATATAAAGGGATGCAGCAATGATAAGATATCAATAGTCGTACTAATTACTACGCAAATATTGATGCTATTTAGGGAAAATAACCCTATTAGTGCGAATCACGATCTAATCGTGATCCGAAAATTCTGCTACGATCTAATCGTAGTGTCATTTTCATACGTTTTACTCTTAGTTTCTACGTCACAGCCATAACAAAATGTTTTCTGTTGCGTTGCAGGACCTTATCTTTACACCCCAAAGCGCTAAATTAGCTCCAAGTTTAATTTTCTAGCAGGTGTTTGTTTATGTTGATTGAAACCTAGCGTCGTCTAGTCAAAGGTTACGACCCGAAGAGGAAATAGGAGTTGCAGTTAGCGATGTATTAGAAGAAAGCGAGTGGTTTTGAATCTTCAGACCTTGATGAAAGCGTTTCTGACATCGACGTAAGAGAGGAAGATATATATAGCTTCAGCGATGAAAATGCGTCCGATAACAATGGCCCTCATGCAAATAATAATTGGCGTACTTATCAAATTGGCTTTATGATGTAATGTGCATCAACCATTCAGCTGCGCATCAACGCAAGTGCTAAATTGTTACATTTATATTCTATTGCTTTGTGCCATTTTCATTAATAGTGGTATATGTGTGTGTGTATGTGTGTATGTGGTGAGTTTTTATTTTCAGTTTTCAGCTTTCAAGTTACGTGAATTCATTTTGTATTTTAACAAATAAAATACCAGAGCAAAACAGGATGCTGCTTTAGTAAGGAAACATTTGTATTTTATTTAATGAACCTGAACTTGCTGTGTGGTTAGGTTTTGTATGCCTAGTTGATTGTTGTTTTGGGATTTTTAATTTTGTTTCCAAATTTCTCTTTTGTTTTTAATTCTTTAAAAATAGTGAAGAGACTTCTTAATCATATAATGCATATTATACAGTAGAAAAATTATTCTCATTTTATTACTAATAATTTACAACTCTGCATTCTTCTCTAAAATTGCTTGGCACTTTCCAGACTGCATTTTGCTATTTGGGCTGACACTAAAAGGGTCAATAAACAAAATTATTCGCAAAAATGGGCGAGACAATATACAGAGTTAACTTATCTCAAAGCGTTTAGAATTATCTAACTTTCCACCATTACTGTGGGATTATGTGGAAACGTTCATAGAATAATAAATGAGATAGGCGAATAAATCTGTTAGGAACGAGGTAGTAAAAATAACTGGCACTGTGATTGACATCACAATAAGACTCAAAGTTGATGTATTGTTTCACGCAACCTTTTGTCTTAATACACGTGTTGAATAGCTTCAAAGAATGCGCGCCTGCTCCCAAGCATTTGATGTGAATATTTTATCAACGTTTGGAGTTGGGTACTAAAAGATTGGCCAATGTCAAAGCTACACCTTAGATACAAATCGACCACTTATTTATTATTGACTGAAACTTCTTTTTCAGTTTATATTTACCCTATTCGTTAACTGATGGTATTAAGCGACTAATCTATTTAATACTAAATTGATCCATTTTACATCAAATTATTTTAAAAATTTAAGGTAAAATTCATAGAACCTGAAAAATATTCCATAATATTTAAATATATTAAAATAATATCTGAATGTATATTTAAATAAAGCTCTTCCTATATAAAATAATTCTATTAACTGGGTTGCCAATTTATCTATTATTTACATATATTAAATTACTTTATTTCACCCTTAAGATAACATTGCATGTTCTATAGCAAATATGGCCACCAACATATTTATATGGAAATAAAGGGAAGAAAATATATTTCTGTTTTGTAAAACAAATATACATTTCAACCTCAAAATAAGGGGTGGCAAAAATTTTAGTTGGAATTTTCTTGTTGTCTTGAGTTGGCTGGGCTGTTGTACGTCTCTGGAGCTCCGCCCCTCCTTATCCTGGATCCTTAGTGTGGTAACTGTGTTTAAACGTGTTTTATATGTTTGAATTTACCACTGGATCTGTTATGTTGGCCACACTTACAGTTGACGGAACTGAAAATTTTGTTAAGCACCAGACCTATTGTTGAAACAGCTATAACCTTTATTTCCTGTTAAGGAAGCCGATAATTCGTTATTGTTTGCTCGGGTTTATTTCATGCGTCGTCGGTGAGTATAAGACTGTCAACCCCTATTCTTGGTTGGTAGGATGTTATAGGTGGAAGTGAAGTTGCAAGTAATTTGGTAGATTTAGCAACGTTAACAATTTTATTCATATAAGTATTCTAATACGTATAATGACGTAGCAAAACGCCCAACTTGAACAGACTTTATTTACAGAAATTGTGCTTAGTATCTGTCTTATGTAGGTACTTGCTTAATTATTGATGAGAATTATTATAGTGCATGGTTATGTAAAATATTAATCACGATATCCGAGATTAGCTCATAGGGTCCATTTGCTACTTGTCTTTACAGACGCTATACACCGGAACTTTTTCAAAATGTAATCTGCACGTCTCCATGGACAAAAGATTTCCTTGCTCTCACTTTTCGAGAAATACATATTCGATATACGTTTTTATATGTTCATAGTAATTAAAATTAGTGAATTTAAATAATTTACATAATAATGCTCCAAAATCACGATTTTACTAAATTGGCTATTTCTTAATTTTAGTGCGCATCCTTTGTTACACTCTTAAACAAATTACAGCATCTGGTATATTGCAATCTCTTTTGTTGTTGTTCTTCTTCTCCTACACCCATATGTTTATTTAGGTTTTATTTTCTTAATAAACTTTCATAACAACTTTTAGTTATTTTATACATAAAAATGGCGGGCTATATTTATTAGTTACTCTTGGCTATGCTACTTTCGTTAAACACGTCATTTTAAGGAGTTTTCGTGTGTAACGTGGGCGATGCCATCACGTTTTAACTTCCTTTGCTTTCACAAATAGTTTATGATTTTTAGTATAGTTTTAGGGCAGTTTATTTTTATTTGCCTAGATTCCTTCATAAATTCCGCTTCAACACTATAACTTTTCAAATACTGTACGAAGCTACAAACAGCTTCTACACATCCACATTCAGTTTAGCTTCACACAAAACACTGTAAATTCTCATATTTGATATGTTAAAGTAATATGGGCACATTTATTGGGAATATGGGCACGGTAGTTTTAATCAATATCTACAAACAAGTCCTGTCGTTGATTAATAGTTTACCTCAGAGATGTTTTGGATATTATATATGTGTAACATATTAAAAACCGTAATTATACATTAATAGTAAACCAAGTGTTATCAGCTTTAGGTCACTATGTGGAAATAATAACTTTTTACTCAATGTAACAATACAAATCAATACGAGATAGCACTACCAATAATTTAAATCTAGCACAGAAAATTATTTTGAGAAAAAGAGCTTGCAGATGTTTCATTTGCTACACTTATCATAATAGCAGAAATCATATTTCAGCTGAATACATTCTCATAGAATCACAGGTAACATGAGCATCAATACTGCACCCACATCTGGCTCTAATTTTCATCAGAATTGTTGTATCAAGTGAATGAATACAAGAAAGTTTGAAATTTACTATGATTCTTGTGGTTTTTGCTTCTAAACATGCCCCATTGGCTGTATAATGGTTACGATGCTAACTTCATTCAGCCAAGGTCGTGGGTTTAAAACCGGCGGAGGGCAATGGATTTTTTCGGGCGTAAAAAACTCTTAACATGGCTTTCTTCGGAAGGGAAGTAAAGCCGCTGGTCCCGTGTCGTAATTTTACGGCACGTAAACGAACCTCAAGCCTGAAAAAGAGACCTCTGAGCAAAATTAAGTGGTCTTTCACGCCCAGTATAGAATGGGACGCTGAAACCACAGCAGTTAAAGGGTGACCAAAATAAAACCCCATTTCCATTTATTGATTCCTTAATTAACTCTTTACTATGCTGAATCCAGACCTTCACTTGTTCTTCTTTCGCCCGCGAATAATGATGTTTGTTTTCAGGTTTTAACTCCTGCAAAAGTGATGCTTCTCATCTGGAAGATTCAGAAATATAAGAAGGTGTGTCATTTACTGCTCTTATGCGGTTCTCATTTGTTACAGGAGATTCATTGAAGAGAAGTGTGCTGGAATATGACTCAAGAAGGCCGGGAGTTAATCTAGAATCTGAAGATGCTCGGAATTGGAAGATGAAGATGGACCAGGGCATCTGTTGTCAGTACATACAGTAAATGGAGTGCAGCACATACAACGGCTGTCCCAGAGGTACCCGACCTAACAAAGAAAACACAAAACTTTTGGGGGAAAACATATTTATTTCTCTACATAGTCTCCTTTCAGCTCGATACACTTTTCCCAGCTTCGATACTTGTTTATAATAAGAACTATTGGGGTCTACAAAATAGCCATCAACTGCAAACTCTACCTCTTTATTGTTGGCAAATCTTCTACTACCAAGCCATTTCTTCAAGTTTGGAAACAAAAATAATCACGAGGAAGCAATTCGAACTTTAACTCATTGCTTTTGGCCTTGGCGATAATGAACGTATAAACTGGTGCATTTTCTTGATGAAATGAAACAAAACTTTTTCGCTATATGCGGCCATTTTTACTCGACTTCATCACTCAAACGCTGTAACAATTTCACATAATATTCGCCATTGATCGCTTTTTCTTTTTTGAGATAATCAATGAAAATTATCCCACGTGCGTCCTAAAAAAAAACTGATGCCATGACTTTTCCAGCAAATGGAACTGACTTCACCTTCTTTGGAGCCGATTCTCCCCTTCCAATCCCCTGTTTTGATTATTCCTTCGTCTCAGGTGTGAAGTGGTGGTCCCAGGTTATGAATCGTAGCAGGTTTATCCATATTTACAAATTCCCTAAGAGCATTCACTAATGATGGCTGCCAAACAATTAACGCTAAACAATGTAAAATTGTCAAGTTTTAAACTTAAGCTTTCTAGGGTTGGTACATTACATACTGCAAATACTATTTCTATTAATATGAAACAGATAGAAAAAGTATGTAGAAACTATATGAAAATAGAGAGTCAGTGGAGAAAGTCATGTGAATTTAACATATAAGAGTGTTTTATTTATATGTACATTTATTTATGTACATTGTGTAACTATATGTAGGTAGGTAGTGCACCTACATAAGAGTACCTCTCTTTGAATAAAAACAGCTTTCATTCTTTCCAATTACTCGTTTATGTCCTTCCTGAATCTCACGTCCTATCAGAAATCTCCCTTCAACAGCTCTTACTAACCCTTTCCTTTTCACGTATCAACTCCTATAATTTGGAATTCGAATCTCAATTCTATTCGCCCCCCCCCCCTGAACCTCCGCACCTTTCCATTTTCCCATTGTTCTTGGTTCCATGTCGTGACGTTATCCGTGCTACAAGAATAAAGGAGGAAGGGTGGTTCATGTTATATTCTATCCTCAAAGTTTCAGAGTGAGAGAGAGAGAGAGAGAGAGAGAGAGGAAGAAAGAGAATCAGGAAATTGCCCTGTCGTTAGATCGCTTTCTTGAGCTATTCCCTCCTAGTAAACTTGGAATAATGACGTACACGGAACACGTTGCAACACATTCAGCAACTAAACATACAGTTATTATTGTATGTGGCTCAGAAATAGTGTCAAGCTTTGTGCACAACAGCATTAACTTTGTTCCAACTTGAATTTGCGGCTAAACTCATAACACAAATGGTTTACATAGATTATAAGAAAAATTCATTTCCCAATTTATTTAATTCTTTCTCTACTAATGTAAATAGTAGGTTGAGACGGTATTTTATTCCATCCAAACAATACATACCCAGAAATACATGTTTTGTGGAGGACTCCTAAATAAAAAATATATTATGTATTCTATTCACATGATTTTCTCTATGTCTCTATAACAAATTATTGATATTAAGCTTATTCTTCTATCTACGTCACGCTAATCGAGATAAACATTAGCAGAAATAGCTATTACTTAGTTCCTTACAAGAAGAAAGGCAATACGGGAATATACTAGATAAATCCGATAGTATTTTTTTTTTAAATGTAGTTGCTATGGGAGAATTCGGTTTTTGTGTGGCCAGGCGTTGACTAGTTCCCGTATAAGAAAAGTATTTTAAAACTGATATCAATAATAAAAAATATCTCGAAAAGGTCAACCTTCAGGAAAAAATGCGTATAACATAAATTGTGTCTTTTAACGTGATCTATATTTTTGGTGAAGTAAGCTTTTTTTGTCTCTTAAGGTTTTAACAGTTATGCGAAATTCCGCAAAATTAGCCATAACAAAGATGTCTTCAGAGAGTAATCTCAGAAAATTCAAAAATAAATGTAAATTGCGTGTTATTTATGAACGCTCTTTAACTGCTGTGGTTCTCAGCGTCCCATTCTAAATTGGGCGTGAAAGACCGCTTAATTTTGCTCAGAGGCCTGTCTATCAGGCTTGAGGTTCTTTTACGTGCCGTAAATCTACGACACGGGACCAACGGGTTTACTTCCCTTCCGAAGGAATCCATGCTAAGGATTTTTACACCCGAAAAATTCCACCGTCCTCCGCCGGGTTTGAACCCGCGATCTGGGGTATATGCAGTCCGCATGGTAACCATTACACCACAGAAGGTGACCAGAAAACTCAAGATATACATTTTATTTGTCATGTAAATATCTTTAATATACGATATTTTAATCATAATCGTTAGAGTCATTATTGAGAAAATCAAAATTTTTGAAAATAAAAATGTAAAGCGTAGTTGGTGGTGGAGGGTTTTCTTGAAAATCTTCGTGTTGCATCCTTGGAAGATACTGAATTTCAACACCAAGTTTGGTATTTAACGTAATTTTCGTTTTTGAGCTATGTGGCCCACATACACACACACATGGACATTTTTCCAACAAATGCTATTTTTTAATCAGGGGGTGTCAAGACATACATTTCCGGTGAAATCTCGGTATCGACTTTTGGGTGCAATACCTTCTCTATACACCATAAACATAGTACGTATAGAGAAAGTAATTATTGCTTCATCAACTCTAAGGAAATTAGCACTAATAATGCCTGAGTGCTCATCGTGATTCAAGCATCTTGATAAATAATCAAAGTGATCCGAAACAGCGGAACTTTATAAATTATGACAACTTGCATTGTTTCAAGCACTTTGATTTTCAAATGTTTTTAGTTAAAAAAATCTGATAAGCTGCATTCACATGAATTTTTTCTACATCTCTGTAACAAATCATTGTTAGTTCTTCTGTCCATTTCATTCTAATCGCGATAATCAATAGCAGAAATTGTCTTATTCTTTAGATCGTTACAAGCAGAAGGAAAGTTATGGAAATCGACAGTCGAATATTTTAAAATGCGGTTGCTATGGGATTGAAATACGTTTCTTGGCGTGGCCAGGAGTAGACAAGTTAGCGAACGAGAAAAGTTTAAGTATTTTAAAACTGAAACCAATAACGAGAAATATCTTAATGGCCGACTTCACGAAAAAAAATGCATATCACATCAGATCTACATTTTTTCTGTAGTAAGCTTTTGTCTATCTCTTAGGGTAAATTAGCTATGCAAAATTTAAAAAAATATCCAGAATAAAGAGGTATTCAAAGGCTATTCGGGAAAAATTCAAATTATAGATTATATAATACCTTAATCACAAGAGATTTTTATCAAAATCGTAAGCCATTTTTCAGGAAATCAAAATTTTTGACATTTTTTCCATATAAAGGGTAGTTTGGGGGGGGGATTTTGTTGAAAATCTTACTGCGCACCCTTAAAGACTGAACTTAAGTATCAAGTTTAGTATTTAACAGACTTTTCGTTTTTGAGTTATGCTGCCCTCCATACACATACTTTACATAGGCACACATAGGCACCCACAAACAGATACACATTGACATTCTTCTAAAAATGCTTTTTTGGGATTCAGGGAGTCACATAACATGTATTTCCGGTGAAATCTCGTTATCGAATTTTTGGGTGCAACACAATACCTCCTCTACACACTATCCAGATAGTACGTGTAGAGAAAGAAATAATTCGGATAAAATTGAGACTGAATAATCACTTATTCACACTACCCATTGCTATTGAGTTTGAGCCGCTTCATGCGCTCGCGAGTGCAAATACACATACACGCTCATTTGACTCCAATTTATGAGACAGTATCAGATTCCTATATTGCTGTATATACATATTTTTACGATGACGTTATTGTTATTGCATTGCTATTATGTGGATGTGAATACCAAATTTTCCTAAAATTGGATAAATATCTTGTAAATTGTTTCATAAAATTTATTTTATAAATATATTGCAAAATCTAAATGTTGCACGCACCTTACAATTTGAAAGCGGTGTTTGCATTTTCTATACTGGAGCTTTGAGCTACACAGAAAAACTGTAAATGGTTATGTTTCAATAGTTTTTGTTAATAGATTATGTATATATTTATATAGGTATATATTTTAAAAAGTTAGATATTTTAATCTCAAAAATTAATATTTTATAGCGATATATTTTTTTTTTGAAAAATTATTAGTGTTAGGACAATTTTGTGTTTTGAAATTAAAATCAATGGTTCTTCATTCTGGTAATTTTAATTGTTTTTAAATAAAAACTGAGCATCATAGAGTATTCTGAAACTGTGAAAGTATAATTTTTAGAAATACCTGTTTTATGGAATAGTATGCTAGGAAACAGACGTATTGTACAATCTTTAAACGGCTTAGAGCCTGAAACAAGGGGGGGGGGGAGCAGCTAAATATGAGCAAAGTTTTCAAGATATATTTCTTATAAAAAAGCAATTTTCGATTTTTTGATAAATTGAAGTCAAAATGCCATTCAACGTTTCCTTTAAACTGAAGGGACTTCACTAGAAAGTGAATAAAATTATCTGCCGACACAATCTGCATATGCTAATAGTAGTAGAGGTATCTTTATTTCTAATCTCACATGTAGTTTTCTCCAAAACATGATGGTCCTCAAATGGGACTGCTCTCCCCTACCACTGGGCAATAACCATCAGCAAACAAAACGCAAACCTGTACTAGGGGCAGGAGACCACGTAGTAAAATCTGTTCCCCGGAGACACTGCATGTAAGTCGAGAATCGAGCCTCATTCAAGGGACCAGTAAGTGGAAGACTTGGCAACCGCAAATACCCTAACCACAAATTTAAAGTCAGATCGACTTTGGAAGAAGAGTGGGGTAGGGCTATCATGTTCTGAAAAATACTGTACTATAAATAACAGTACTTACATATTTCTACAATTTATACGATCTCTGGTTTAATAATTAATTGCTTCTTTTAACGATGCTATTCTTTACCAGAATCATATCAGCATCGCCGGTGTGCCAGAATTTCGTCCCGGAGGAGTCCTTGTGCATACCAGTAAATCTTCTGAAATGGACTGTCAATTTTAAGCACAACTTAAAAACATCGGATCGGACCGAATTTGAACCCGTGATCTTGGGATCAGAAGTATGACGTCTAGCCAGCTGGGCCGTCCAGACTGAACCTGGTTTAATAATTTCTCTCATCAGCATTTCTCCAGTATTTCCGTCCTCTAGAGTGTCCTTGGGGCACGTCTATTTGCCAGTCTTGTTGCTTTCGTCCATCAAGTGTTACAATGTTTCAATTTAATTATGGAATATATTTACACAGAAGAATTTATGAAATGTTCTCTATATCTTGCAAAGTATTAATTCAATTTAAATAGCATTTGTTATTCTTACTTATAAGAGCAATCCAATTACAATGAAATTTACATAAAAAATGTACGTCTTTCATTCGCATGACTTTGTCTACATCTCTGCAACACATTATTGTTAAAATATTTATTTTGCTATCTATTTCATGCTAATCGAGATTAATATTAACAGAAATGGTCTTATTACTTGCTTCCTTATAATTAGAAGGGAAATAAGGGTATTCACTAGGCTAAAGATATAGTCCAATCTTTTAAAATTGTGTGTTCTAAAGAGATCAATATTTCTTATTCTTACGGTTTACCAGCTATGCAAAAGTCATCCGGAATGAAGAGGTCTTCAGAGGCTATTCCCAGAAAATTCAAGATTTTATTTCCCACGTTGGTGAAATGATGCTCAAATGATCTCTGGCTCTATGGAGCTTAAAGTTATTTGACATCCGGCTTCTCAGGATAAAGGAAAACCCCGATAAAAATCTTATACGGGTAACTCACCCTAAGCGAGATACGAGCTCGTGACCTGTTGAATGTGAGGCAGACACCACACTAAGCAGGAGGGCTAATAACTATCTTTAATATACGGTATTTTAATATTAGTCGTTAGAGCCATTTCTGAAAAAATCAAAATGTTCGAAATTCTTTCCACGTAAAGAATTATAGGTGGAGGGATTTTCCTTAAATCTTTATGTCGCATCCCTGGAACATACTAAATTTAGATACCTGCCAGGTCTGGTATTTTACCGTTTTGGTTTTGCAGTTATCGTTTTAACAGACACATGGACACACACATACACACAGGACTTTTTTCCAATCGTGTATTTCTATTGAAACGCCATATTCAAGTATCTCTTTTTGAAGAGAATTTCGTATTTGGGACCACTGTGTAAGAGACAAACACTCACAACATACGCTAAAGCACTTGAGAACTAAAGTACCAGAAAGATCCACTTCTTTCTCTGCAAGACCGTCACAAATATCTAAAGACACAGCCAAGTAGAAGAAGAATTCCTCGTGATGTTATGTTCTCGTGTGTTTTTCTAGAGGATACCGAAGGTAAGGCACGCTATTATTATCTGCCCTCAGATGTTCAAATTCCCAGCAAGAGGGTCGATAAATCTTCACTCAACAGAGACACTGTTTCGAAATAGTAAGCCTCCGCCTTAGGGAGTGAATTTTGCTGCACGTAGCTACTATTAATATCACAGCTTTCGTTATAAGAAGAAAAATAAACTTGTTTAGATGGAAGATTAATCAGGCATACTTAATAAAAAAAACTACTATATAAAAGTAATATGAGCCCTAACTTCTAATTACATTACGCCCAAAATTGCTGAACTAAAACGACTGTTAATTTAAAGGAAGGATGATTCAATGGTATTCTTGTCTTTTGGTTATGAGAATTGGATGAGGGAGTAATTGAAATAGAAGAAATTCGCACCCCAAAATGTCATTATGAGACATGACTATTCTGTAGTAATAGTAAAAATCTGATGTGTTCCATTCACATGACTTTCTCACTACAACAAATTATTCTATTTACTTCATGTAATGGAGCAAAAATTAGCAGAAAGTCTTATTACTTGCTTCCTTGTTAGCAGAGGCGAAATAAGGGGGAACATAGGTTAAAGTGTAAGTCAAAGGCTGGTTACTCTGCGAGTGAAGTTCCTTTGTTTTTATGGACACGAGTTCACAAAGTCTTGTATGAGAAAGTATAAGCCTTTACGGCTGAAAAAAAAAAAACAAGGAATATCTGAAAAACAATCAACTCCATGAAAAAAATGTATGTAACATAAAGTGTGTGTTTTAAGGTGCTCTACATTTGTTGTGCGGTAATTTTTTGTCCATCTCTTACGGTTTAGCAGTTATGCAAAATTCCGTAAAATTGATCAAGAATAAAGTAGTCTTCAGAGGCTAATTCAAAATACACATTTTATTTGTCATGTAAATACCTTTAATATACGCTATTTTAATCAAAAGTGTAAGTGCCATTTTTTAGAAAATCAAAATTTTCGAAAAAAGTTCCATATAAAGGGTAGTTTGGGGTGGGGGAATTGTTCTCAAAATCTTCGTTTTGTATCCCTGGAAGATACTAAACTTAAATACCAAGTTTGGTATTTTACCGACTTTTCGTTTTTGAGTTATCGTGTTCACAGACACGCGGACACACGGACACACTGACACACGAACACACGGACACACACGGACCTTTTTCTGAAAATACTTTTTTTGGATACAGGGGACCCTAAAACATATATTTCCCATGAAATCTCGGTATCTAATTTTTTGGTGGAGTGCAATACCTTCTCTATACACTATATACATGCACGTATAGAGAAAGTAAAAATGGGTTTCGATTCATCAGAAACGCTGTCCTGGAAATACTGTTGTCAATATTAAACCGAATCTTTAAGGCTTACCAGTTCCTCTAGCATTACATTTTCTTATTTGTCAGAGATTGTATGCTTCAAGAGTTTGATATTATTAAAATATATCAATTAAAGGCAATATAACGATCAGATATTGCTAGATTTTCATGAGATTAGGTTTCTTACTAGGCGTTTAATAATCTGAGAATCATAACAATAAATTTATAATCCGGTTGATGATTACAGATTAAAACACAAAAATTATTTTTCAGTATTAATGTCTGACTTTTTGTGTAGGGTATCTTTTCAGTTTTAAATAATACTATTGTATTCAATTAGACAATACAGCTATATGTCACATTATATTACTACCACCAATTGTAAGTGTAGTGGACAGAAGTGCTCCATTCCTCTACTTTCTGAGCTCCCCAAGCTTGGAATGGGTGGTCGCTAGCAACGACGAGCAGTTGGCAGGCTGAGAGGAGCCCGACGGTGGGTTGGTCGGTTCCTATTCTTGCAAAAATTTCACCACTTAATGACGGGAATATGTGGTTTGTAGGATGGCGGGTGAAAATGAGGCTGGTGAGTGACAGAAGGTAGCAAGTGTGCTCCTCAATGGTTACCAGTCATGGTGCAACGGCCCTTGTGTACCGCTGGTGTAACTAATTTACAAAATATTTATTTTGTGGTTGAAAATTTGAAGTGCAAGCAACTCTTGAAGGATTGTAAGGAGCTTAGCCGTAGCAGCTGTTGGAAGTGCCCGCAAACCACGCGGGAAAGCCGGTAACGCCTGAAGCGGCGGTTTCTGGGATTATAGTCCCCAAGAGACCTAACGAGGGCGCTCCAATGGAATGGTAAACCTCCGTTGAAATTCATTGCCCGTCGCCTAATCTCGTCCTCCAGGTATGACAGATTAGAGGCTTCGTGCAGGAGTCTCTAGGAAATCCTAGAGGCACAGAATAGGTGGCTCGAAGGTATCCGTTCTGTAAACGTTGAAGCAACAGCAGACTGGTGTTTGCCGCTATGCCCCAGATCTTGCAGGCGTAGATAGCAAGGAAACTATGAGAACCCTAAAAAGGCGCAACTTAAAGAGAACCGGCATTGTCTTTCAGCATCGGGTATAAGGAGACCGCAGCCCCAGTGATACCTCAGCTCCTTGATGTGCTTCCCAAAAATGACGTCCAGGTAGGTGAAGGCGTTAGTCCATTTAATCCTTCGTCAGAAGTACGTGAATGAAGGGAAGTTTGCGGGAAAGTGGCGCTTGGAGGAGGAAGAGGAGAAGGAGGCGTCTCTGAATGGATTTTTGTTGGAATAGAATAACAGCACATCAGCATATTGAGCTATGTTGACACGCTGCTCTGTTGGAAGATCGGCTACGTAGACGCTGAGAAGCGTGGTGGATAGTATAGAGCCTTCGGGAACACCGCCTCTTATCGGCATTAGTGTAGATTTGTGTCCCGCAATAGACACTATAAATGGTCGATGTTTTAGGAATGTCTATAAGGTGTATATTGTGTGACGAGAGCTCCAGACGATTGAGTTTTAGGAGCGGATGGTCGAGTCAGGTTGTAGAGAAAGCCTTAGAACTACTCCAGCGACAACGCCACAGTCTAGGTCCTGTCCTGGAATCCCAGAGCAGCGGCCTCTACCACTCGCAGTAGTTGCTGGGGTGTTGAATACTCAGGACGGAAACCAAACTGATGGTTCGGGATGGCTTGAATGTCACCCAAAAGAGGGGACAAGCAGTTTAGTAGTAGGCTCTCGAAGACCTTCGAGAGAACAGATAGGAGACTGATGGAGCGGTAGTGGGAAGGATGGAGTGAATCTTTCCCCGGTTTCAATATGCATATCACCCGGGCTCCCCTCCACTCGCATGGAAAGTGGCATAAGGTGAGGCACATGTTGAAGGCCTTGGTCAAAAAGAGCACAACATTAATGGGAAAGCAGTGGAGCATGGCGAGGTTAGCCCGTCAGGTCCCACTGCCTTTTTGGGGTTGAGACTCCGGAGTGCGCCCTTGAACCAGCGGCCATACTAAGACTTCCCAATGCGAGAAGCACACATTACTGCGGGCCAATGCGCTTGATGTGGACAATCTTACACAGTAAGCTTGTTATAACACATGAAAATATTACTAAAACAAGCCTAACAACGGTTTTAAACATCATGTTTTCTTGTAAAGACCACGGGGGTTTTGAAGTTGCCAATTCTTCTTGACCCTTACTAGAACTCCGTTTCAAAACAAAGTTCGCAAATGTATTATCAGGGAAGGGTGAAAATATCACCGCGCAACTATTATGCACTATGCCAGAAGTAAGCTTACGTCATCTATCCCATGCCGAAAGCCACAAGGATTGTGTGATTCCGTTTTTAAATGCACCTTTCACTTGTAGTAGGTGCAGAAGTAAATTCATCCCCTCCTAGTTTTGTAACCCTGTAATAAATTGTAATAAATTCAAGCACCGAATGACTTTGAAAATGAATCTCTGAAGTATAGCTAATTTTACAGGAAAGTTTGATGTTCAGTTTGTGTCTTATAAATCCATACACTAGGTCAAGAAGTATTTCATTAGATACTGCTTAAGTAATAAAACACAACAAAATCATGTTAAATGGAATACTCTTGCGCAACTAGTTTAATCAGTAAATACTAAACTAATTGGACCTACACCTCAAAAGGGCAAACCTGAAAGTAAATAACAAAATATTTTTTTAGCCCAACTGGATAGTGTGGTGGGAGCGTGTCTGCATCATATTCAACAGGTCGCGAGTTCAAATCTCGCTTAGGGTGAGTTACCCGGATAAGGGTTTTTCGGGGGTTTTCCTTATCCGAGTAAATTTAAGATCCATGGACCCCGAGATCATTTGAGCATAATTTCACCAATTTCATTCATCGTCCGATATGACCAACCAAGTTAAAGGACGTTAAAGCACAGGAAAAAAAAAATGTTATGAAATTGATCTGCACCCACTGGTGACATAAGTTTAGTTTGCAAGTTTATTAGAATTTTAGAATTTAATTATCAATATGTTTTCAAATGCTTTAATCCTTTAAAGATTAATGTCTATGAAATAGGTATTAAATACTTTCGTATGCATTCCATACGTTTTGAAGTAATAGATACTCAGATAATATTTCGGAATTTGGTTATACAACTGCTAGTACTAATGTCTAATAAGTCATCATCTGTGAAGGTCCAAAGAGATCTAATAATTGTTTGAAGATTCTACTTACATGAAGAACTGTCAACATTTTTGTAAACAACAGCATTATGCCCTTTATAGAAATAGTAGATTTTAAGAATATTCACATTTTTATTTAATAGCCGTTTGCCTAAGCTCCCCTTAAATTACAGCTTATATGTAGTATTAAGCGGTAGCTTATTCTGAACCAACTGAATGCTCCGAAAAGTCAGTGAGGAAGTTTATCTTACTCCTGGCTATTAGCCAGGAACTCAGCAAGATTGTAGGGCAAATAGGAAAAAGGAAAGGCACAATTAGTGCTACTCAAGGACTAGAGTGTGGAACCTCACGTAGGTGGGTGAGTGCTGGTTGCGCAGTAACATTGTTCGGAGTCATGTGATCTGCTATCATATAGCAAACTAGAATGAAAGAGACTATGTGTGTGTCTCTCTCTCTCTCTCTCTCTCTGCTCAGTGGCTTCTCCGACAACGCCTTCGGAAATGTATCCAACTCTAATGGTGTAAGGATACGCTGTGCTTCGTACCCACGTAGTTATGAGACAGTTCCTTCCTTACACACTCTATCTCCGTAGCCAAAATGGTGTATCAAAAGTTACTGAGTTGAAAGATTATGTAACAGAGGAATAATTCCAAGCTGCTTTTCAACATGTTTCCTTATTATTGTTTTCAAACACGAACAATTTGAACTTTTAAAATAAATGTTGCTTTTATAAAATTAAGGCTATCATAATATTTTAACGCTGACGACAGTATGTTGTATTTCCCTTTATTACATGTCACTCAGAAATAGTTCATCTACATGCACATTAAAGTCACATGAATATTATATAATGCAATAGATTAATGTTTAATAAATCACAAAATAATTCGTAGGAAATTAATAAATCAACTGAAACCTAGAAAATTGGTTTCATTAATTAATACTATTATTACTCATAAATATTCATACATATTTTACAAAGAAAAGTATCGTTTTTATTTTGTCTACATATTACATGTCAGAACAAAAGGTATTGCACTCCACCCAAAAATTCGATACCAAGATTTCACCATAAATACACATTTTAAAGTCCCCTGTTTAAAAATGCATTTTTAGAAAACGGTCAGCGTGTGTGTCCCTGAGTCCGTATATCTTGAACAGGATAACTCAAAAACGAAAAGTCGATAAAATACCAAACTTGGTATTTAAGTTTAGTATCTTCCAAGAAAAGGACAATTTTGAGAATAACGCCCCACCCCAAATTACACTTTTCATAGAAAAAAAATTCAAAAGCTTTGATTTTCTAAAAAATGGTTTTAACGATTTTGATTGAAATACCCCTTCTGAAGACCTGGATGATTTTGCTGAATTTCGCATAACTGGTAAACTGTAAGAGATATACAAAACTTACTACACGAAAAATGTAGATCTCGTTAAAACACACGACTTATCCATATACATTTCTTTCGTGGAGTTGACCATTTCTTTTCATTGGTTTCAGGTTGGTTTAAAATACATATAGAAATCTGTCAGTTCCTGTTAATGCAAAGAAACGAATTTCAACCAAATAGCATCCAACTTTTAAATGATTTGATTATCGCTTTAGCCCTATTTTTCTTATACTTATAAGGAAGCAAGTAATAAAAACAATTTCTGCTAATGTTTTATCTCGATTAGCAAGAAGTAGATAGATAACAATACTTTGTTACAGAGATGTAGACAAAGTCATGTAAATGGAACACATCACATTTTTATGAATCAAAATTATAAGCATGAAAGCAATTGTATAGCTTATTCCAAAACTTTAAAACTGTGAAAAGACATCCATGGACATTTGATCTAATGTACCTTATAACGCAAATTCATCATGATATTTGGAAGTTGCATCCACCATTATCACTCGTCGTGCAGTGAGTAATAGCATTCGTGTCTCTGAATTTATATAAAAAAATCGTTTAATGCGTATACAACTACATACAAACACATTATAACTTTCTAAGTAAGAGATCATGAATATACATTTTGAGTTTTTGGGACAGCAACCTGAAAGCAGCAGACAACAGAGCTCCATTACGTCACATGTGTATTCCCCAGCTGACATTTTCCTACAGCCATGTCAACTGGCACTTGAGCTGACAGTTTTCTCTTAAACATTTGCCGGGGGAAACAAAACAACAGATATGGAAAAACCGGAAGAGGAAAATGGCCAAGAGAGGTTTTTGCGGACAGAAAAAATAAAACGAGAAAATATGAAAGAGAGAGAACAGGGTAAATAAATTACAGCACCGTTCTAGCTATATCCGTCCTTGCGCGCGTTTTATTCTGTAGGAGAAACGTTAAGCTACCGAATTATACTCCATACAAATGTTGTTTCCTACAATTATTTATGTTAAGTAATTAATAATTTATATACGCGTGCGGGACAACGGAAGAAAAAGTGTGGTAAAATTCAGGTGCACTCTCCCAGCCATTAATTCAAATAACGTAGCCACGGAGGTGTGCCAGAGAACCAGCTGGACAATAAAAGGCTACGTGAAGTATGACACACCGTTTCTCTTAATTTCGGGACATAATGGCGGTTCTGTAGGACTGCCCCGTCACTCCAGACTGTGGTTAGGGATGACGCACATGGATAACGGACTCTTCATTTTTAATATTGCATCCATTAGCTTGCTTTAAAAGCCTTACTCACAGCAATGGAGCTGTTTGTGGTGAAAATTGGTTTCATCTTTTTGCTCCCTGAAATATAGATAAAAAATCTATATATAGGCTGTTAGTGGTATAAGTGCAGCTATTTTTATTGGTAATAAAAACAGTGTGATCAACAACGTTACATCAAAATTTGCATAATTTGTGATCCTAATAATTTTACTTATTAAGAGTAGTGTATCTTCAAAAAATCCATATACATATACGTATTTATTTTCCCTGAACCGAGAGTCGGAAGCCGTAACCATGGGCGAGCGGGCCTCGCTATAACGAATGCTACATATATCGTAGATAACTGAATTTAATGCTTTCTGCAAGGTCAATGACAGCATACTACCAAGTCGCGTATTGTGGACAAAAAAAATACAGATAGTCTATACTGACAGACGTTCATTTCGCCGCAAAGTTAAGACCTTGAAAACACTTTGGGTGATACATTATAAGATTGATTTGTAAGAAACTGTTAAACGAAGAGAGATAAATAATCAATCCATATCTATACGCCAAACACCTATATCTTGTGCCCTGTTGCTGGAAATAGATCGAGTCATGGAAAAGGTGAATGTTTCTGTTTGTTATCTACATTAAGGTTGTTTTTTCAAACGGAAAGTCACCATTCGTTTTACATTTCTTTTATTTTCCTGCTACTTAGAACTAACCAAGCAAAGACACTTTCTGATAATGTTTATCTTGATTAGCACGAAGAGATAAAAGAATAAGCTTCTGTAAGAATCGTTTGTTAAGGGAGAAAGTCATGTGAATGGAACACTTGTGATTATTTTCCCTCGTAGTCATGCAAAGTACGGAATTTCAAAGCCATCATATCGCGTTCTTAAAGCTACTGTATGACCTTATTCCCTTACATTTACAAAAAAATATGTAACAAAATCGTTTCTGAGTAGAGAAAGTTATGTGAATGTAGCACATAAGATGTTTTAAATTAAAATCTTAGATAAATAGGAAACTGACACTAGTAGTAAATTGGTCTGTACTCGAGAGCATAACACTATCTGTCCTTTTCATTCCTTTATGCAGAAATATGAGAGTAAAAATATTAACTATCAATTACATCGTTATTGTCATCCACACTGTAAATGCTATCTCTCATTCATTTGTTAGCAGGTCTATCGATGAAAGTTATCAAGTTAAAGCAGCAAACAAAGTGATTTGAAGCAGTAATTTTAAAGTGCTGCACGACGTGAATGAAGGCATTGTCTGTTGGCTCCGGTCTATCATTGCCAATATATCTTCCAGGTCCTCTCATCTGTAAAAGTTGGCAGAGAACACTCACAAAACAAATCAACCTTCAACATGGCTACCGATAATAAGACTCCGGGGCAATAAACGTATGCGGACTTAATAACGTGATTGATGTTAGTAGAAAACAACAAAAGCCGCTCGCCGGGGGAATGAAAACGGGGGCTCCATTAATAAGTCGCTGCAGCAGCTTCCTGGACTCACTTTGTGCCCCTCTAATAGCCGACGACTAGAGATGCTATCTCGTCAGGGCACAAATGCAGCGGCGTGCCAGCAGGTCCACAGTTTCGTGTAATGTCGCCGTTGCAGCATTTTCCTGGAGGGCAACATGACAATGAAGGGAGTTAGTGATTCTTAAAGAAGTGTAAAATTATCAAATTGGACATCATATAAACAGAAATATGTATGTTTACTTTCTCTATTTCTACGTAATTACTAGAGACTGGATTATATGCAACATAAAAAGCTCGGAATATGCATACATATATGCACGAAAAATGGTTAAAATGTGCATGAAAAGAGTCAAAACATGCAATATCAAATTATACAAAGTAATGATTAGTTATATAATCTCTCCAAGAAACGGCATTTCTTTTCGGGTGGCATGGTGCACTGCACATTACACAATACGCGTTGAACTATAAATAGAAAACTAAAGTGAACAATGGACGTGCGACAAACAACGTGAAAATAGAAATGGAGTATAATTGCTGTGGTTCTCAGTGTCCCATACTATACTGGGCGTGAAAGACCGCTTAGTTTTGCTCAAACGTCTTTTTTCAGCCTTGAGGCTCTTTTAAGTGCCGGAAATCTACAGCATGGGACCAACGGATTTACTTCCCTTCCGAAGGAAGCTATGCTAAGGAAAATTCGATCGTCCTCCGCCGGGTTTGGACCTGCCGTCACTATAATTACATCAAAACGAGAACAAGCTTGTGCCCGCCCATTTAAAAATTCTAAAATATTGTAAATATAGCCCTGAATATGCATTATCACCAATTTTTTGTTAAAATATGCAATGACGAAGAAAAAGGGGCTAAATATGCAAATGCATATGCAACATGCAAATGCATATAATCTGGTCTCTAGTAATTGCATTAAGTACTACATTCCACCCAAAAAATCGATGTCCGGATTTGGTCAGCAACACAGATCTGAGCTACCGTGGCAATATGCCGGCACGGCATTAAATTCTTCAACTGACTCGCGTGTTTCCCGGTAAACCACAAGGAGCTCTCAGATTATTTTGAGATAACATACCCCAATGGCGACTTACAAAGTTTTATAACTTTTGTTCGCTGAAATTAGAAGGAATCTTTTTTTAATATTTTTACGTTTTTTTACATTTAATTTTGTAATGTTTACTTTTTGTACATATTACATAGGTACAGAAGGCATTGAACTCGATCCAAAAATTCGATGCCGAGATTTCACATGAAATATACGTTTTAGGGATCCTTGTATCCAAAAAAGCGTTTTCAGAAAAAGGTCCGCGCGCGATCGTGTGTGTGGGTGTCGGTGTATCTCTACACACATAACTCAAAAACAAAAAGTCGGTGAAGTACTAAACTTGGGATTTAAGCTCAGTATCTTCTAAGGCTGTGACACAATTATTTTGAGGAAAATCCCCCATGCCAAACTATGCCTAAACGTTTCGAAAATTTTTATTTTCTCAAAAAAGACTCTAACTTTATGATTAAAATACCGTATATTTAAGATATTTATGTGACAAATAAAATTACCTCTGCATTCTGCATGACTTTTAAATAACAGTTAGGTAATCCGTAAAAGAGAGATAAAAGCTGACATCAAATATAAATCTTATTAAAACAGACAGTATGTGTCATTCATTTTTTCGTGGGGTTGACCATTTCCGAGATATTCCTTGTTATTGGTTATTGGAATTCGCCAAATCCATAGATACAGATTTGAACCATATTGCAACCAGTTTTAAAAGATTTGAATTTCCCTTTAGCCTAGGGAATATCCTTATTTTGCTGTCGCTCTCCATGGTGTAATGATTACCATGCTAACTTTATATACCCAAAGTCACGGGTTCAAACCCGACGGAGGAAGATGGATTATTTCGGGCGTAAAAATCCGTGAAAGGGAAGTAAAGCCGTTGGTCCCGTGTCGTAGATTTACGGCACGTAAAAGAACCTCAAGCCTCTGAGGAAAATTAAGCGGTCCTTCACGCCCAGTAAGGAATGGGCCGCTGAGAATCGCAGCAATTAAAGAGCGTCCATAAATAAAGCGCCATTTCCATTTTCCTTATTTCCCTCCTACTTACAAGGCAGCAAGTAAAAAATCAGTTCTACTAATATTTATCTCGATTAATAAGCGGCAGATAGAAGAGTAAACGTTTTAACAATAACTTGTTAGAGAAATGTACGGAAAGTCGTGTGAATGGACCACATCAGATTTTTTAATGTATAATCAGGTCATAAAAGTACCACTCAAAATATGAAGTCATCCTTTCGTTTAAACATTTGACTGCTGCACAAGTGCAGGGTGATTCATGTAGCTACCTCAATTAGAAAACTCTTTGGTCGACGGTCGTACATTGTTGTCCTCTTTAGGCAGCCTCAGCCGTGGCCTACTACTGTTAGGAACCTCCGAGCTCTGTAAGGCCTGTCTTCTGCGACCTGTTGCCTCCTGTGGTTCACTAATTTCATCCTTTCTCCAATAGATCTATGTAAGTCTCAGAGCGTGAGAATACCTTCTCCACTGTCTAACCAAGGTATACAAATAGGTATACAGTGACGGTACGTGACTAAAAGGATATTGGGGGTACGTGCTTAATGAAATAATAATTATATTTTAATAATTATATTATATTATTATCATCATTATTATTTAGTGTTAAAATTCGTTTCAAATGAATGATTAGTTTGCAATTTTATTGTTAATAACTACCAATAAAGAAGCTAAGGAACTAGCAGAAAATTATTTGGTTAAGAATCATAAATTAGAAACCATTTTACTGAGGTAGCCCAACTTGTTCAAATAAACCATTTCTTGATTTTGTTTTTGTAATACCGGCTTAAAGAAAGCGTCAGCATTCATATGTGTGCAGGAGCTGGACACTAGGAAGACCATGTTGTTCGTTGTTAAATTTGAGTTGTTTTTTTTTTTACGCTGTAGTATACTCAAACCATACCTCGTGTAAATACTGCAGGATCACATATCAGAATATTAGAATTTTTCCGTAATAACTTCATACCCTCAATAAACCGTGTTTTAATTCTTGGAAGTGCAAGCAAGGAGAACTAAATATCTTTAAAATATGAGGTTTTATGTACTATTTTTGCGGTTTTATATACACATAAGTCCATCAAAAAGAATTGCCCGAGTATAATTTGTATTTATGGTGATAAATAAGAAATATAAGAGCAGTTGTCGCACGTTGCCTTTTTGTATAGATATGAAAGAAAACGGTGCTGGATAGAGAAAGTAATGTGAAGGCACCACATCATGTTTTTCGAAAAGACAATAATTTATTTTAAATATTAAAATTTCAGATTCCCTCTAATTCAAATTTTGTGTGTATGCGAAAATAATTTCCTTTATTTGAAGACTTAAATGTTCACTATTAGCCCTGTGTGCTTTCAGCAAAGTGGACCAATTAGAATAAATATCACTTATTGCATTTCTGTTACAAAAATTAATTCTATTTTGGTAGCATTTACCAGAATGACGACAAAACAAGCCTCTCTATATAATCCTCTTACTAAATCCGGAATCCTTTGTGTTCACTGTAGCCGATGCGAAGTAGCTATCCCTGCAAAACCTCGAGAACCTTGTAATTGGAAATGGGAACAGACAGGAGCTGGTTGGGATGGGGTAGAGTTTGGAATGAGATCGGGATTGGGAGTGGCATCAACAGTCAAGAGATGGAGTGAGGGGGATGGGACGAGGAGGAGGAGAAGATCGAAGATGCAGCTGATGTTACAAATTTAATTCTCAGAGGCACAAGAGAAACGAACGGGAGATTGACAGAGCAGAGTAAAAGAGGAAAAACAGAGCCAGGATTGGAAGAAGAAACAACAAAACAAAGCAAGGAAAACTGGGACGCTCTACTGCAGTAACGGAGAAGAAGATTCTGCAACAACAGCATATCAGCGATGTACAACCAATTGCTTCGAAAACATTGTCTCAATGAAAGCTAAAATTTCACATTTGCTATTTGCTAAATCCATCTTTCATCGACTATAGAAAAGTTTTAGGTAGATATAGTTTATAAGCGCCTTAAAATCACAGTGATATTGCAGCTCCAAAACAAGTTGTTCAAAATCGTGCTTTAATTTGATTAGTAGAATTTGAAGGAGCAGTAAGGTCAACCAAAAATATGTTTTAATTAGCGTATTCTATTCACTTTTTTTATTTTAAACAGTACCGGAGTCTGATCAGGACTCCGGCGCTGTATCCCCGTTTACATTTCCCCTCTAAGTTTACTGTATGATTACTGGTTTTACTGTTCCTTTACACAAACATATACACATTGCACAAACATATAACATCCATGCCCAAGGCGGGACTCGAACCCACGATCCCCTACCCACGATGCACCAAAGCCAGCCGCCTTAGCGAGCGTGGTCATGGGGACCGGCCACTTGAGACATGGCTTTCGAGAGATGACTCTACATGATAGTTATGACCTCATGGCCACTGAATTGGCGTAGCAATTCCGAACCGATCTCCAAAACATAATACCTCCATGTTATTTAATTCTTTCAACCATCAGAGTTTTAAATGTTACTTTCAGGAATTGATTGCATTTACAAATGACTAAGACAATTAATGGAATATTAGAAAGCTAAAAGATGAACAAACGCTAGAAACAGCATATAAAGAAATTAAAAACTTTTTTTATTGAACGTAAAACGCAAGGGAACAAACTAAGAGACAGAGAAGGAAAATTAATTGATGATGATAAGATTAAAGTAAAAAGATGGATAGAGTATATAGAGAATTTGTATAAAGGACATGAAATAGAAGAGCTAAAAAGAAATCATAGATGAAGTAGAAGATGATAGAGGAGACCCAATACTAAACGAAGAATTCGAACGGGCTCTAAACAATCTAAGAGATGGAAAAGCACCTGGGGAGGATGGGATTCCTGGAGAACTATTGAAGAATGCAAATGAAGAACTACACAAGACACTCTATGAACTCATATTTGATATATATGACACTGGAATACTACCAGATAGATCGCAGTGCGACAGGTGTTCCACTCCGTTGTTTATCCTTTACTCTTCGGCTACCCTCTCATCTTTCAATTCTGCATCTTTCTAGGCTGCGATACGAAGAGTCTCAAGAAAATCTCCCCTCCCAACTTGCCTTCAGATCAGGATGTTATAACTGAATTCGTCTGAGTCGTGGTACTGACGCGTACTCAGCCAAAAAGCTCGGAGCTGGCTGTAGGGAAAGTGTAATAGCAATACACCACTGGACGAAGATCATAATATAATATTTGCTCTTTCCCACACCCCCCCCCCCTCTCTCTCTCTCTCTCTCTGCCAGTTCATTTCACCAGCTGATTCAGCCGTGATAATAGCTTGCCCTCAACTCTCAGCTGTATTACGCATTGCAGGCAAACCTATATAAGTTTTTATGGAACAGCCTACTTTACTTAGGACATTTTACGAATATTTTAATTTTCTCAATAATGCTCTAAGGATTTTGATTAAAACGCCATATAATTAAGATATTTTTTCTGACAAATGAAGTGTAGAAACATTATCTTGATTATTAAGTATAACTAAGGAAGTCCTCTTCATTCTGAATGAAATTTGCATAACTGTAAACTTAAGGAATAGACAAAATATTACTACAAAAACAAATTAAAATCACACAATTTAAATTAATTACTTTTTTATGTGTGAAGTTGATCATTTACGAGATATTCTTTATAATTGGTTAGAATTATCAATTATATTTTTCTCAATACATTATTCTTTCTCTCCTTCTTTTTTCTTTCTTTCTTTTTCTTCCCTCCAAGTCACGCAAAGGAACGAAATTCAAAATTATCACCGCAAGCAGCCCTTGCAAATGCATTGCCTTATTTCCCTTGTACCTACAATGAAAACTGTAACTAAAACATTTCTGAAAATGTTTATCCCGATTAAAATGAATAGAAAGAAAATGATAAGAGTTTGTTGAAAAATCGCAAGGATTCTAAATTTGCCTGAACACAAAGGAAATCGTTTTCTGTGACACAAATACTTGATGATTGTTATATTTTACGCGATAAGTCAAGTTTTAAATAGTTCGGGTCTACTTGAATATCCTTTCTGTCCACGTGGACGTTAGGGCAGTTCTTGTTCTTAGCAGGAGTAAGCAGTTAGACTAAGTGTGCCATGGAAGTGGTCAGTAGTGCGTGATGTCTATGTTCCTGTGCACCAGGCGGGTAACTGACCAGGACCCTAGGGAGTACAGCAGCAAACAAGGAGGCAGACTGAGACAAAGTGAAACAAAATGGCGGAGAAAAGGAAAACTTCACTGGCAGATCCCCAAGAGGAGGGAAGGGGGTTCCCCAGATCTGGGGTTGGACGGAGACGGACAGAAGAACGCGACAGCCATTAGTCAACTCCCGGGCATACCCTGGACGTGCTCACCCTGACGGCACAAGTCAAGGCTCCGGTACACTGGGTCCAGCCATCGATCACTTTCACATACACACGCAGGTACAACTTCGCTAGCTTTATAACAACTGGTAGTAGTTAGTAACTATCCATCTGATGAATGGATTCTCATTTCCACCGATTGTTGTTGATGTGATGCGGCACTGCTTTGTAATCTCTGTTTTTCTGCTGCTTTTGGGCACTTTTATAGCGGTTTATTTCTCTTCCAGGATGCTATAACAATCATTAAGATGTACCTTGAGTATGCATTGGTATACAATTCTACAGTAACAATAATAAAGATATGAGATGCGCAAGATTATTTGGAAGTGCTGTTTCTCTGTGGCTACACACACACACACACACACACACACACACACACATAATCATCTAATTGATCATGTACACCTTATATTATATTGTAGGGTACCTGATATTGTAATTTTTAGTAACTTTATGTTTCATTTAGTAAGAGATAATGTTGCACCAGTTTCAGCAATCGATTTTAGTCGAAATGCTGATATAACTGTATTCTCCCAAAGCAATGCTGATTTTATTATAAAAGCTTCAATAACTAGGTCAGAAGAGCTTTGCTCAGCCTTGTTTATCTGAGCTTGCTGACGTTGTGAGACGTACAATCCGACGTATTGACCAACAGCATAGTTTTATTTTAAAGTGTAAACAGGAAGATTTACAATGTCCAGATGAGTGCTGAATGGAGTTTGAGTAACTCTTGGTTTTCTCATCCCTTACTATACCTTGTCTTCGTAACAGTAAAAGCCCTGTGTCTCCTAGCATCTTGGTTAATTTATTTATAGCTTCTGATCGTTCTAACCAAAAGTAGACCTCCTGCACCTTAAACCCTAAGGCCATCCGCATACACGAAAGCTCTACCTCTGAGTCTACTACTCCTAGTATGAGCAGTGTTGGGGGTGAAACCTACCTCACACTGGTTATGCATGAATATTAAATGTTATATTTTCCAGATTGTTACGCAAGATTGGACGCAAGTGTACAAGCGATAATTGATTAACAGCAATCTCGAAATTGATCGAATTCTGTACTAAATACCGATGTTGCTGGTGGAGTTTGAGACAAGTATAAGAGGGGGGGGGAGGGGAAACGGATCTATAGTTTTTTCCATCAGTGTTGATTTGACTATCATAGCTATCTGACTGGGTTGTACTTGGTCTTATCACTGAAACCTAAGTGTCTGATGTTTTAATGAAATAGTATTGTCCCTTTAAATAGATAGTAGTATCTGGTGCATATCCTCATCCAAACTATTCTTGCAAGAACTAGGTGGAGCCATGATTGTGGAAGGAGTTGCATTAGTAAATTCTCACCACTTGGTACATAGCACATTATATGGGATGTTTCTCCTTTATTTGCTTTCGATTGTACTTGACAGAGAAAGTAAAATGACCGAACAGTTAACATAGAAGAAACTATTACTTGTCATATAGCAATAGCTTTCGTATGTACCTCTTCGACGTTAAACGTTGTCGCCAGTGAGAAAAGTTATTCTTGTACTTTTTCATCGAGATCTATACTAAAATGCTCATAACAAATGAAGAAGCAAATGAGCATTATTTGCCGCCAAGCCAGGACTATAGTAGGGTTGCTTAATTTATTCTCAATCAACTAATCTCTCAGCAAGTAATCCAGCTGTTAAAACCGTTAACAATTTCATTGGGTAGCGGTAATGAAAAAAATGAATAAATAACAGATAAAGCTTTAAAGCATTCGTCCTAAAACAAGATTCTCTAAGACTGTTCGCTAAGAGAGTAATCCAATCCAGACATTCAAATAAAGTTTTCTCCAAAACATGATGACCCTCAAACGGGACCGCTACCCGTGAGAGGCAGCGTAGTAAACTCTGTTTCCTGGAGATACTGCTTGGAAGCAGAGAATTACGCTTCAGTTAAGGGTTCAGTAAGTGTAACAGCGAGGGTTGGTTTCCAACCGCAAACCCTCTAAGAGCAAACTTTGGAAGAAGAGTGGGGCAGGGTCATCATGTTCTGAAAAATATTGTATCTTTCCAGTTACTTTACGGATGTATCACAAAGAAAAACGACAATAGCAACCATGTAAAAACTCACTTTTTGTTTAGTAATGTACAGAGTGAATAATTTCTTTGGTTCATCCAATTATGTCGATACTGTAGTGTGCAACCATATTTTGATTCCAATAAGTGATCCACAAATGTTTTTGTACTTTAGAAGCGTTTTTACCAAATTCAAAGATCTAAATCTTAATATATAATTATGTGTAAATTAATACGGGCTCTAAAATATTTATAGCTAAGAAAATCTTGGTTTAAGGACTTGGATTTATATTATGGTTCCTTTTTCCTTCAAATTTGAAGTTACGCAATTCAATAGATCGAATCTTTTTTGCTTTTGTTTTAAATCTAAGTGTAATAGATCAATCATTTTTTTCAAATTTATTTATTTAGTCGATTCACCCTCTCCATATGTATGTAGTGCACCCAGGAGGTTTCACCCTCCGTGGTGTAATGTTTACCATGCTGACTTCATATACCCAAGATCGGTTCAAACCGGTGGAGGACAATGGATTTTTTCGGGTGTAAAAATCCTTAGCATGGCTTCCTTCAGAAGGGAAGTAAAGCCGTTGGTCCCGTGTCTGAGCAAAATTAAGCGGTCTTTCACGCCCAATTTAGAATGGGACGCTGAGAACCAGAGTAGTTAAAGAGCGTCCATAAATAACACGCCATTTTATTTCACCTCCCTGATATATAAGCGAGTGCCTAGAGCCTGTCAAGTTGCCAATGAATATTCAATGAGAGAGTGAAGAACCTGGAACGGGGGTCGACCTAAGGCCAATTATTAGCTTGAGGAAGAAGATGCTATGAAATGAAGGGGAAATGGATGATAGGAAAGGCAATTAAGGATTAATTGATGGGATGAATGACAGGGGAAGCTAGAGCACCTTCAGAAAATCTGACCAGACGCCGCATTGTCTATCACAGATCTCAAATGTGGTAAATGCAATTGAAGCGCAGCCGCCTTGATGAAAGGCGAGCGATCTGACCACTCGGCAACGACGCCGCCCTATTTTTTATAAATGTATAATGCCAATTTTAAGATAAAGTTCCAGTTTTGGTTATTGTTTCATAAATGTTAATAATGCTTTATTGGTAATGAAATGTTTATCGTTTTTAAGGATATCTAGTTTTTTAATAAACGAATTTAGTTCGGGAAATATTTTAATTATTTTTTATTTAATTATTAGAATATAAAATATTTCTAATTTTAGGGTGATTAAATTGTTGTGTTTTTTGTTTGTTTTTTTGTTTTTTTGTTTTTTTATTCCTTACCTCTGGTGGAGAAAATATTACTTTTGCCCGATATTGAGATTTTAGCGGGAATACATTTTGAGATCATTTGAAACCAAAACAGCAATTTTGGAAAAATTCTGGATATGTGTTGAAATAATTCAAAAACATAATTTCAGATAAATATCACATTTTGAATTTTGCATACAAGGAGAACATTTTCAATCAATTCGTCTTGCTACAAGGGATCCTTTTGGGTTGTGTTAATTTGCTGTTGTTGGTTTAGTTTGTTTGTTTTCCTAAATTGGTTCTGCATAAAATAACGTAAGGTTCAGAAAATAACAACTATGCGTAAATTAGGAATGATTGATTCGCTTGAAGAGGAGGGAGTAAAACTTCCTTATGAGATTAATGCATAATGAAAACAAAATCTGAAGCTTAAAAGTGGCAGTTCCATTACAAACCGAACTTTGACAGAATTGATAAGGCGTTAAGGAAACATGCATTTTCTTGAATAGGTGATATGTTAAATTGAGGACTGAATTGATTCTCAGACTAGTTAATAATAATAATAATAATAATAATAATAATAATAATAATAATAATAATAATATCTTAACAAAATAATAATAAATGTTCTGAAATTATTTGGAGATATTATTTATTCTGCTTGAATTTTATAAACTGTGTTCGTTTTATTCCATGTCACGGAAACTAGATGATCCATGGTTCAAATCCGAGAAATAATATTGAACTTTTTAGTCTGACTCTACCTTTCCAGCTAGCAATGAGTTGTTACAATGGATAGTTCCAATGCCTCTGGTAAATTACAAGCAATGATGTCCGCAGCGCTGACAACACTGTAATAAACAAACACATATGCTTCCGTTCTTTAAATTCAGCGAAGAAGCTTAAAGATGGTCGTCCATAAATAACAATGAAATTGTCGCTTTTAATTGTGCTTGTAATATGTCATCAACATATATTTCTGCTTGAAAGCGTGTTATGCAAGTACACGTCTTAAAATTAAATTGCGTTTGTGTTAAATAGTGCCTGTTAAGTTCTCTATTTTATAATTCAATAGTTTTGAGTACGCGGCACCGGTTAACAATACATACTTTTTAGTTTTAAAAAACTTAGCGTAACCTCAAATTTAAACTCCAATTATAGGTTTCTAAAATACTTTAAATACATTTCAGATGACTAGAAATTCTTGTTTACCTGGCTAATTATAATGAAAAATAAAATGACATTCTTTCCATTTTCATATAATACTAATAAATAATTACTTCTTTAGAATTGTAATTTAATTATTTCGAAGGTATGTTTTGAGGTCCCCAGAGTTGAAAAGCATTTAAAAGTATGTGTGTCTGTATGTGTGGACATCATAGACTAAATACCAAAACACTGTGGTGTTTAAGCTTTGGCGTCTTCCAAGAATGCGACACGAAGACGTTCAAGAAAATCCCCACATCCAAACTATCCTTTACATGGACAAATGTTTAAAAATGGCTCTAGCGATTTTTATTAAAATACCGTATATTATCTAAATCTTGAACTTTCTCTTAATAGCTTCTGAAGTACTATTATTCATTCTGGATGAATTTTGCATAACTGTAATCCATAAGAGATAGAAGAAAACTTACTACAAAAAAAAAAAAAAAAAATGTCATTAAAACACACAATTTATGACGTATACATTTTTCTTATAGAGTTGAAGTATTCCTTGTTATTGGTTTCAATTTTAATCTACGTATCTTCTCAAATGGGGTAACTTTTCATTTCATCTCTGTTTTGTTTTTCTAGAAATGCATAGCAAACCGAGCTTCAATTGTTCACATAAAATATTCGACTTTCGCTTTAAGCTAGTGTATTCATTTATTTCCCTTGCACTTATAAGGGAGCAAGTAGTAGGACAATTTCTGCTGATGTTTATCTCGATTAGCATGAATGTAAAGGAATACTCTTTTGTAAACATCTTGTTTGCAGAATGGGTAGAGTAATTCATATGATTGGAAGTTTTTTCGTTAGTTTTTAACGCCCGGTTTTACTGCAATGGCACCGCAGGCGGTGACACTGATGATACATGAATATGGAGCCCCGGTGGAATGAAATGGCGGGGGAAACCGGAGAACCGGGAGAAAACCCGCCCCTACGCCGCTTTGTCCACCACAAAGCTCACAAGCGGTCGCTTGGGATCGAACCCGGGCCGTGTAGGTGAGGGGCGAATGGTCTGACCATTCGGCCATATGAATGAAAATGAAGATTCTTTTTTGTATAGGAAGAGGCAAATTCCGGTCTCTAGCGGGTTACTCTACCACTGAGCTACCATGGCAACATGCCGGCATAGCATTAAATTTCTCAACTGACTCGCATGTCTCCCGGTAAACCACAAGGTGATCTCAAATTATTTAGAGAGGACATACTCCATTGGCGACTTACAATGTTGAAGTACTTTAAGTCCCAAGATTCATAGTATGGCAAACTATTATGGACAATTGTGATAATTTTAATTATTTTCTCACAGAAACCGTGTGTAGGATAGGTAGCGTCAGAATGAAAAATTCAATGCCATAACCGGGATTTGAACCAGGATCTCCCGGTATCTATCTTGTTGCTCTACCACTGAGCTACCATGCCGGCATAGCATTGAATTTCTTTGCCATGTTAGATAAGTGGTAGAGCAGTCGGCTAAAGACCGGGAGATCCGTGGTTCAAATCCCGGCTATGGCATTGCATTTTACGTCTGACTCTACTTATCCAACTCCTGTCCTATACACGGCTTATGTGAAAAAACAATTAAATCAATATAAGTTTTTTTTAACAATAACATTCTGCTTTCTCGATATCACATAAGAAATCTCAAAGTTTCCGGCACCCAGCCCCACAAAGGCACGCCTTTTCATTCTCCTACATACATACTTTCACCGTTGACGAGTGGTAACGGAACATTTTACATTCATAAATATTTAAATAGTAGCCTTGGCTAATTAATAGCCTCTCAGGGGTATGATAGTTCTAGTCTACACTCCATATTCCAGGGCTATTGGGAGCACTGTATAGCACTTTCTCTCGGATACACAACAGTATCGTGAGGCATTCAATCGATCGGTTCATACATGATTTCTGTTACATAAAAGGAGAAGCAGTACCTCTTAGATGTGTGCAACTAAAGTTCCCCGGTGAAAAAGGAGTTGCACTGCAGATACATTCTCTGTTGTATATTTATAAAGCGGGCGCTTCAAGTTGAGTGAGTGTTTGGTGTAGATGGTGGGTGGGAAGTCAAGAGGGTGAGCAGAGCTACCTCAACCCTCTATTCATCGAGCAATCAGACTAATCGAAGCAACGACGTCGCCACGTCTGTCCGCCTGACAATGACTTATAGCAGTACAGCACTGCATTAGAAGAGAGAGAGGCGAAGTGACAACACCGCCTGCATACCGCTTTAAATAATTCATTAAGGGTCACCATTATTGCTCCAACAATACACTAGCACCATTGAAGAAATTCTCTCTTATTCTGTTAAAAACTGATAAGCCCCACTCGGAAGTAGGGAAATTTGTTTGAGAGGCGAACAGATTAGGAAACCTTTGAAACTATAATCATGCCTGTTCGTTAAGCAGCAATAGAGTAAACATGTCTGTCCTTCGACGTACCCCTTCCTCTCCTTTCGTCATAACTCTAAGTTTGCATGCATTTGTCTGTCTCTAGAGAAATAAATAAGGAATGAATATATTGCACGTTCACTGTTTTTTGACTTCCAGCAATAAAGAAAGATGAAACAGATTAAAGGAACAAGCAAATCAGACAGATTTGCCATTTCTAACCTACGAGCTTATTAATATCAAAATAACCCGGGAGCATGCCAGCACTGGCAATAAAAGTGTGATTTAGTTGAATATGATATACCTACATTCTATGATAGTACTGTATAAAATTAATAGTTTTTTAACTTATTACCTTCCACACAAGTACTGTACTATGCAACTACTTTGCTTAGTGGGTATAAAAAGTATTGAACTCCACCCAAAATTTTGATACTGAGATTTTATTGAAAGTACATGTTTGGAGGACCCCTGAATCCATAAAAATATTTTTAATTTCTGTACACGTACTATGTAAATGGTAGGTAGAAAAGGTATTGCATTTCATCCAAAAATCGATGTAGCAGTTTCACCGGAAATGCATGTTTTTAGGTCCCCTAAGTCCAGAATATACATTTTATTTAATCTTATGCCTTTGAGGAGGGAGAGTTTTTTTAGATTCTCGGTATTTGCCAGATGGAAAACTCTGTGGAATGGAATACCAGTCGGTGGGCTCCTTTTCCTGGCTGAAGAAGTGGAGCTTCGGCTCTCCATGGACCTTCGTCTCAATATACCTATAGAAACGCAGTGTAATTTCGTCGGGAAAGGGACAGCCACTAAATTCACTTCAAACTTCAACACTTCTGTGAGAGAACCTCTTAGAAGAGAACGACGACTCTAGTTCAAGATTGCAGCGTTTTCATTTGGGAGTGAATGGCAAATGGGCCTGCTCAGAAGCAACCTAATTATCACAGGCCTAATATATGACTCTCAGCTCACGGCCTGTAGCAGCAATGAAAAATGACACATCTTCACCTATAGTTAATATTTTTCCACCTTGTTTTTCCTCTTCTTCTTTTAATGCTTTGTGAGTTAAGCTACAACTATCTAGATGTGCTGGCAGTGGTAGTGCCAACTTTAAATGTGTGTTCTGCATAGTGTAAAACAAAAAATTCGCTACATGATCATCAAAGATTAAGTCAAAGAATTTTTTTGTTGAGGACAAAGTGCGCTGAGGATCCCTATCACCTCTTCCAGTCCAGTCCAGTGTAATTGGCAGGCTGAGGGCAGCCCGAGGTGTGCTAGACGTGTCCCTGTTCTCGGAGAGAACTTAACCACATTCTGACGGGATTGTGGGTTTTGCAGGATGGCGGGTGTGTTTTGGGGTTGTGGAGTGACAGGAGGAGGCAAATATTGCTCCTCGACGGTTGCCTTGATGGTGCAACGGCCCTTGTGCACCGCTGGTGTGTGTTAATCAAAATGTTTGTTTTGAGGTTTTAATTTTGAATCCAAGCAACTCTTGAAGGATTATAAGGAGCTTAGCCGTAGCAGCTGTTGGTATCGCCTGAAGCGGCGGTTTGTGGGATCGTAATCCCCAAGAGACCTAACGAGGGCGCTCCGATGGAATGGTAACCCTTCGTTGAATTTTGTTGCCCGACGCCTAATCTCGTCCTCCAGGTATGGTAGACCAGAGGCTTCGTGCAGGAGTCTCGTTGGAAAGCCTCGAGGCACAGAATAGATAGCCCGAAGACACCTATTCTGTACCCGCTGAAGCAACAGCAGACTGGAGTCTGCCGCCATGCCCCAGATCTCACAGGCGTAGATTAACAAGGGGATTATGAGAGCCCTCAAAAGGCGCAACTTAAGGGGAACCGTCATCGAGGACCTCAGCATCGGGTACAGTGAGGCCGCAGCCCCATAGCCCCGGCACCACAGCCCCCTGATGTGCTCCCTAAAAGTGACGCCCCTGTCAAGCTTCACCCCCAAGTAGGTGATGGTGTTGGTCCATTGTATCCTTCGTCTGAGGTACGTGAATGTGGGGAAGTTTGCGGGAAAGCGGCGCTTGGTGAAGAGAATAGCGTGGCTTTTCTCCGGATTTATGGACAATCGCCAACGCTCGCACCACTCTTGGATGAGGCAGAGGTGTCTCTGAATAGGGTTGAAGGATCTGCGTGGATGTTTGTTTGTACAGTATAACAGCACGTCATCAGCATACTAAGCTATGTTGACTTGCTCCACTGTTGGTAGGTCGGCCATGTAGACGCTAAAGAGCGTGGGGGAAAGTACAGAGACTTCGGGGACTCCGCCTCTTATTGGCCTAGGTGTTGATTTGTGTCCCGCAACTGAAACTACAAAATATCTGTGTTTAAGGTATGAGTGTAGTAGGTGTATGATGTGTGTCGGGAGCTCCAGTCGGATGAGTTTAAGGAGCAGACCCGCGTGCCAGGTCGTAGAGAAGGCTTTCTCCACGTCCAGCGACACCGCCGCAGTGTAGGCTCTGTCCTGGAAACCCAGGGCAGCGGCCTCCACCACTCTCAGTAGTTGCTGGGGTGTAGAATGCCCAGGACGAAAACCAAACTGGTGATCTGGGATGGCTTGAATGTCGCCCAAGAGAGGGGACAAGCGGACTAGTATTAGCCTCTCGAAAACCTTCGAGAGAACTGATAGGAGACTGATGGATCGGTAGTTGGATGTGTGTAACGGGTCTTTCCCCGGCTTCAAGATGCATATCACCCGGGCCTCCCTCCATTCGCGTGGAAAGTGGCACAAGGTGAGGCACATGTTGCTTAGAAAGAGTACCGCCTTGATGGGAAGGCATCGGAGCATGGCGGGGGTTAGTCCATCAGGACCCGCTGCCTTTTTGGGGTTGATACGCCGGACTGCGCCCTGTAGTTCAATCACCTCTTCTGCCTCTAATGTTACTAGAAGTACTGAGCCAAACATCTGAAGTTCTTCCGCCAGAGAGCTCTTCAGACAGTGGTTTTTAGATACCCATGGGAGATTGGATATGACTGGGAGGTGATGCCTGTGCAGGCTTGTGAGACACCTCAATGTCTTCCGGCAACTAACCTGGAGAGCTTAGTAAACAGGAGCTAGTAAATATCGTCCTCAAGAAGGTGTTGGAAGTCATGGGGTTGACGTGTGTAACTTCCGTAACCACTTCCGCCCTTGGGTAAGTAATGGAGTTCGGATAGTAAAATAAATGCCATCCTAATGGAAATACACATATACAGTATTTTTCAGAACATGATGGCCCTGTCCCATTCTTCTTCATAACTTTCAAGTTAGGGTTTGTTGTTTTTCTATTTAGCGGTTAGGGTGTGTACGGCTGGAAACCAACCCTTCCTGTTACCAAGTCTTAAACTTACTGGTCTTTTACTGAGGCGCTATTCTCGACTTGCAAACAGTGTCTCAGGTTTTACTATATTGCTTCTCACTCCTAACAAAGAGTTGTCTAATGGTTATTACGCAGTGGTAGGAGGGAGCGGTACCGTTTGAGGGCCATCATGTTTTGGAAAAACTATACTTAAATGTTCCTGTGTTTTGAGTATCCTGATCACTCCTGGTTATGTTCCCCTCCGTTGTATAACCTGTACATGTACATCTATAGAGTTGGATTAGAAGTTAAGTTGAAGTTAAACACTGTCTGTATGCCTGACAATCTCCGTCATTTCTTGACGAACTGCAACAGAACCTGTGTTTTTGCATGCTCTCAGTAGGTATGTGTCGGATTTTCATGTTCTGCATAGGATCTTCGCGAAATTAGGAGATTTAGCTAAACCCTGCGAGAAAGACAATCGGCTTCACTTCAATGCAATAGGCTCAAACTCCTGCATGAGCTTCTGTTACACGACAGCGCTCGCTGTCATACATCTCTATTGAGGCAGCACTCCCACAGAAGTGACATTAGAACATTACTGATTTCTTCTATGTTACACAACAGCGCTCGCTGTCATACATCTCTATTGAGGCAGCACTGACATTAGAACATTACTGATTTCTTCTATGTTACACGACAGCGCTCGCTGTCATACATCTCTATTGAGGCAGCACTCTCACAGAAGTGACATTAGAACATTACTGATTTCTTCTATGTTACACAACAGCGCTCGCTGTCATACATCTCTATTGAGGCAGCACTCCCACAGAAGTGACATTAGAACATTACTGATTTCTTCTATGTTACACGACAGCGCTCGCTGTCATACATCTCTATTGAGGCAGCACTGACATTAGAACATTACTGATTTCTTCTATGTTACACGACAGCGCTCGCTGTCATACATCTCTATTGAGGCAGCACTGACATTAGAACATTACTGATTTCTTCTATGTTACACGACAGCGCTCGCTGTCATACATCTCTATTGAGGCAGCACTGACATTAGAACATTACTGATTTCTTCTATGTTACACGACAGCGCTCGCTGTCATACATCTCTATTGAGGCAGCACTGACATTAGAACATTACTGATTTCTTCTATGTTACACGACAGCGCTCGCTGTCATACATCTCTATTGAGGCAGCACTCCCACAGAAGTGACATTAGAACATTACTGATTTCTTCTATGTTACACGACAGCGCTCGCTGTCATACATCTCTATTGAGGCAGCACTGACATTAGAACATTACTGATTTCTTCTATGCTACCTTAATTTCTGGTTTGCTAACAGAGCGGCTCTTAACCGCCATATGGTGAACACTTCGCGTTCGGCGCCTTCCAACAGAATGGAAAACATTGTGAGAAACGGAATGTGTGTTGGCCTATAGTAAACTGGCAACACCAAAACCTATTTACCGTACTCGTAGCAATTATTAATTTAAACAATCTGATGTTTTAAATTCGGCTGACTTTCTCTACCCATTCTGCAACAAATTATTCTTATAAAGAATATTCTTCTAATATTCATGCTAATTAGAATAAACATTAGCACAAAAATGTTTATTACATATTTTCTTGTAAATATATGGCGAATAACGGCTAGACTAACCAGGCTAAAGCAGGTCAAGTCTTTTAAGAGCCGATATTATGGCCTTGAAATTCCGTTCTATTTATATAATCAAGATGAAAATCTAACAGAAAATGAAACACGACTTCTCAATTGAGAAAAACATTAGGAACTTTAATACTTTGATATAAATTGTAGGCTTCAACAAAATCCACATTTTTTGTGCAGTAAGATTTTATCTATCCCTTACGGTTTACCAGTTATGCAAGAGAGCTTAGAGACTATTCCCAGAAAATTCAAGATATATGTTTTATTTCCATACAAAAAGCTTTAATATATTGTAGGTATTTTAAAGAAAACTGTTAGTCATTTTTGAGAAAATTGATAATTCCAGGAAATCTTCCACATAAGGGTACTTTAGGTAGGGGAGCTTCTTCTACAAATCTTTGTGTGGGACTATTATTTAAATAAGCATAGAACTAAAATTATATTACGAGGAAAAAATATCACTATTATTGTGTTTAATAACTGATGTAAATTTCAATAAAATATTTTCATATGCACAGATGCATCGCCTTAAATACCAAGTTTGGTACTTAACTAACTTATCATTTTAAGTATGCCGTTGATAGTCATTGGACTCAAAGACATAAGCGTGGACCTGTTTTAAAAAATCTTATGTGTTGCATTTATATGACTTTCTCTATCTATTTTGCAGCAAATTACTCTAATAAAAACTTATTCTTCTCTCTACTTCACCCTAACTGAGATAAAAATTAGCAATCGTAGGTTTATTACTTAGTTTCTTTCTAAGTAGAAGGACAATAAGGTAGTACACTAGACTAATGCGATAGTCATATGTTTTAAAAGTTGGTTGCTATGAGATGCAACTGAAATTCCTTCTTTTGCATGACCAGGGTGCAAAAGGTGAATAACGACTTCCAATTTAAGAAAAGTTTAAGTATTAAATATCTTAAAAACAATAACAAGAAATATATTGAAAATGGTTAGCTGTACAAAAAAATATTATGACCGAAATTGTGTGTTTATACGTGAAGTAAGTTTTTGTCTATCTTTTACAGTTTACCAGTTATGCAAAGGTCATTTAGAATAAAGAATACTTCAGCGTCTATTCCAAAAAAATGCAAAATATTTATATTTTTGTCATGTAAACGTCTTTAACATATTTTATTTAGTTAAAATCATAGATCCATTTTGAGAATATCGAACATTTTGGCAAATCTTCCATTTTAAATAGTAGTTTAGGGTGGGAGATTATTCTGGAAATATTCGTCGCATCTTTGGAGAATACTAAACATAAATCCAAAGTTTGGTATTTAAGCGAAAGCGACTTTTTCGTTTTCTCTTTTCTGTTATTGTCCACTCATACACAGTGCGTTTTTCTAAAAAGGCACCTTCTCTACCTGCTGTGAATGTACAAGTACTCAATAGAGAAAGTAAACATGTTTATTTTGTTTCAAGGGTCTTCAAAACTTGTATATCCCTGAAATCTCGATGTAGAATGTTTTAGTGGAATGCCCACTAGGTAAATTGTGCCTGGTAGTGAAAGTATGAAACTGTCACCCATATTTTCTAATTTTGAGGTTTGTCCCAAAGAATTATATGTTTAAAGTATGAATTAACTTACAATATAACCATTAGGTTTTCTGGAAGCCTAACACTTGCATATCTCATACCGAAAGAGCAAGGTCCAGCAAGAGAGATGTTGACTCTATGAGTACAACTTTATTTAGTAAAGCAGTTACGCCTTGGAGAGAGATCTCATCTTCTGATATCAGATCAGGAGTACGATGTGGTCCAGGTGACGACCAGCTGTGCACGCCCCTCGCTATATAACTCCTTATAATTAAAGGTAGAGGGGGAGACGCAGTACCCCAAACCCAGCGCTTTATCACCTGTCTATATCGAACCTGAAACAAAACTGAGTACTTTCATGCAGAAGTGATCTCCGTCCTAACTCAGAATATTTAACATGGTTTTATTAAATGCAGAATGTTGAGAACTTTTGTTTGTTTTTAATTGCAGGAGACCAATTCTGTATATCACTCACGTGGAAGAAATAATGCACAATTTAAAATAATTAAAAAACAATTTTAACTCGATACGACGAACAGTGATATTACAACGTTGAATTTTTCCGATAGCTTAATTTAGAACATTAATGTTGTGATACGCTTAATTATCTCGAAGCAGAACGTCAAGATACAACTTCATATGCCAAGGAGCATAACAAAAGCAGGAGAAGTTACGCCACGAAACTATTTTCTTCAATCCTCTTGCCTTTCAACTGTCTGGAATAGGTACCAACCAAATACTAATTCCTGGATGATCTGAGTGCTTTCGCTATGTTTACCACTTACCTACAGCTATAGTAAATAGCGGAAGTATTAGACACTGCAAATATTTCTAGTGAAGGCCAATTAATGAAACTGGTGAATTCCATTCTCATGACTTTCTCTATCTTTTCTGCCAACAGACTATTTTACAAAAGCTTATTCTCTATTTGCATCATCTTAATCGTGAAAAACATTACCAAAAGGGTCTTATTATTTAGTTCCTTATAAGTGGAAGGAAAACAAGGAAATACACAGGCTAAAGTGACAGCCAAAAATATCAAAAGTTTTCGCTATGTGATTGTCATTGAAATTACGTCCCATTTCTATGCCCAAGAGTAAAACAAAAGAGATGTGAAACGGATGAGTATTTCCCATTTGATAAAAATTTAAGTATTTTAACATTGAAATCAATTGTAGGGAATATTTACGAAACAATTTCTACCAAAAAAAATATATATGACATAAATTGTGTCTTTTAACGAGATATAAATTTTGTGTTGTTAAGTTTTTTTCTACCTCTTACAGTTCAGCCGTTATACAAACGTCATTAAGAATGTAGAGAATATCAGGTGCTATTCCCAAGAAATTCAGGATATATATTTTATTTGCCTCGTAAATATCTTTGATATAGAGCATTTTAATAAAAATCTTTAGACATTTTTTTAGATAATTGAACATTTCAAAGAACCTTCCATGTAAAAGATATTTTAGGGTGGGGGAAAATGTCTCCTCCTTGGTCTAGGGGTAGTATGCTAGCCTCTGGTTCCCAAGGCCACCGATTTAAATCCGGCGGAGGGCGATTACATTTTTTGGCGAAAAATCCTTAGCATGGCTTCTTTCTTAAGGAAGTAAAGCCGTTGGTCCTGTGTCGTAGATTTACGATAAGTAAAGGAACCTCAAGCCTGATAGAGAGGCCTTTGGCAAAAGTTAGTGGTCTTTCACACACAATATAAAATGAGACGCTGAGAACCGCATTAGTTAAAGAGCAATCACAAGTAAAACTCAGCTTAAATTAATTTGGTGATAGAATGTTTTTTTGAAAATTTTCACGTTGCATCTTTCGAAAATACTTCAATACCAAGTTTGGTATAAAATGGACTTTTCGTCCACAGACACCACACACACACACACACACACACACACACACACAATGAGAACTTTTTCTAAAATTCTCAAAACATCTATTTCCGGGGAAATCTTGGTATCGAATTTTTGGGTGAAGGAATACCTTCTCAACACACAATGTACATTGCACATCGTGCTACAGAACCTTAAAAAATTCTGCTGTATTACATTCACCTGACTTTCTCCATCCTATATCGCTTGTTAGTATCTTTACAATCTGTTCAACTGTAAAATTAATTTAACGTAAGGCTTCATTCTAAATTAGCTTGTATCTGTTGCAGCATTCATAGAGCCGACTTAGGGAGAGCAAGGCGCTCAACAAAATTCAAAGATAGTAAACAACCATATAATTTAGAGTTAATATTACGTTAGGTAAGCTTCAGCTCTTAATTTAAACACAAAATGTATTTAAATAGACCAAACGGAGACGCGAAAGATTACCTTTACTTCAAATAGCTAGAGTTGAATTGTAAAACAAAATCAATGATGACGCAACTTAGGTTTCAATTAACGCGTTATGAGAATAGGAGCACACAAGTATTATCCTCTATGGTAGAAAAATGTTTGAAAATTTAATATCTGCGAACAGTTTCTGAAGAAAGGTGTGTTGCAAAATGCAACTCATTGTGCACGTTTAGAGAAATCTACTTACAAGAATCACATGACATCGATTTTTCGAGTTCGTGACTACCGATTAAGTAATAACAAGCTTTTAAAATTAATTTTACTTTCTGTACACGCACTATGTGCATAGTGTATAAAGAAGGTATTGCACTCCACCAAAAAATTCGATACCGAGATTTCACCGGAAATATATGTTTTAGGGTCCCTTATATATATATATATATATATATAAAAAAAAAGCATTTTCACAAAAAGGTTCGCGCGCGCGTGTGTGTGTGTGTGTGTGTGTGTGCCCGTGTGTCTGTGATCATGATAACTCAAAAACGAAAAGTCGATAAAATACCAAACTTGGTATTAAGTTTAGTATCTTCAAGGGATTTGACACGAAGGTTTTCAGAAAAATCCCCCCACCCCAAACTGCCCATTACATGGAACTTTTTTCGAAAATACCTATTGATTTTCGCAAAAATGGCTGTAACGATTTTGATTAAAATATCATATATTAAAGATATTTACCTCACAAACAAAATGTATATCTTGAATTTTCTGGGAATAGCCTCTGAAGACTACTTTATTCTGGACGAATTTTACGGACATTTGCATAACTGCTAAAGCGTAAGACTTAGATAAAAGCTTACTACACAAGACATGTAGAGCACGTTAAAACACACAATTTATATTATACACATTTTTTTCGTGGAGTTGATCGTTTTTGAGGCATTCCTTGTTTTTGGTTTCAGCTATGAAAAACTTACTTTTCTCATATAGGAATTTGTCAACTCCTGTCCATATAAACAAAGGAACTTTAGTTTGATAGCAACCAGCTTTTGACTATCACTTTAACCTATGGTACTCCCTTATTTCGCTTCTACTTACAAGGAAACAACTAATAAGTCTATTTCTGCTAATTTGTTCTCGAGTAGCATGAAGTAAATAGAAGCATAAGCTTTCTAACAATAATTTGTTACAGAAATGAAGAGAAAGTCATGCAAATGGTACACATCAGATTTTTTTTTCCATTGTGTGGCCACAGATTGAAATTCCTTATAGCCGCCTAACGCTGTGCTGTTATCCATTCCCTTTGCGAAGTAGCCATGGACTGCATACGGCACCACCGGCGATGGGAACTGATGATACATGGCATGATAATTGGGGAAGGAAGCATTCCAGGCCTAAGTTTAGGGTATCTTTAATACCTGGCACTTTCTCATGGATCAACAAAATTCAGTCAGGGTAAATGGTCCTTGCTGGATTTTAACCACAGTCTTCCAATTTGAGCTCATGTGTTAATGATCTCGGCCACTCATTTTGGTAGGAATGAACTGAGGTGCATCACACTTTCGTCGCAAGAGTAAACTCTACGGCCTGCAGTATTTTTCTTCAAATCTCAAATTATAGGCATTTGTTTAATTTTCAAGTAATTGTAAACATCTATATTATATGTGATTTAATTGTTTCTTCACATTAGCCGTATATGAACAATCGTGTAAAAGGTGGAGGCAGTCTGTAAAATTTAATATCACAGCCAAGATTTGCACCACGGAACTTCTGGTTTCCGTCCAATTATTTAACCACTGAGGTTCCATGGCAACATTTCAACACGGCACTAAATTCCCCAAATGACTCTCGTTTTTTCCAGTAAGCCACAAGGAGTTGGTTAAACTATAAAACCTGGACTTAAAATATTTACAGCGTTTGAAAGTCGCCACTGGGTTATGTCTTCTCAGAATAGTTGGTTAAACTGTAAAGTATTTACACATTCACATTTACCTGTCTTAAAGTGTTTACACATTTGTAAGTTCTCATTTGGGTAAGCCATTTCATAATAATTTGAGATCTTCTTGTAGTTTACCGAAAAAAACGCGAACTAGTTGGGGAATTTAGTATTGTGTCCGCATGTTGCTATGGGAGCTCAGTGGTTAGAGCAACTGGACGGAGACCAAGAAATCTGTAGTCCAAATCCTGGCTATGGCATTGAATTTTTTAGTCTGATTTTTAATTTTTAATCTGTATTATATTTTGGTTACTTTTAAATGAATATTAATACCGCTTTGTGTACAATCCTGCCCCTTCCCCCCAAAATATAGAACAGGTCGGCACGTAAGGTAGCATTACATTTTTTTTTTTTTTTAATTGTTCCGAAAACGCATGCGTAGAATAATGAAGCATGAACTATTATGTGCAAATACTTTGGAATTGCGTAACAGAACAAGTGCGATAGTGTGTATACATATGATGATGCTACCTATAGAATATAAATTCGCATTGGAATTCTGTTGTACGGAATGCAAAATGCACATTAAAGGCATATTCCCTTTTTGCGCTTTACTACTGATTAGAATTTGTTCTACCTAAATGTTAAACTGGAACCCATAATTGCCTGACACTTGACACGCGCTTCTAATCGTTACTTATTGGAAATACGAAACCAACGAATTCTACCCCTGCAAAGGAACATTCGCTTCCGGTATTTAAGAGCCTTTTTCATTCCCATTTGTCTTTCTGGAATACTATGTTTAACCTTCATCGTCGTAAAAACGTTTGAAAAGTTGCCAACACATCTGTTTTGAGTTGCAGGGCTACCAACTGAGAAATATCAGTAACGAAACTTTTACTTCATCGTGGAAGACTAATAATAAAAGATATTCAAGCATTAATTACATCATTTTGATCTGTTTTTATGATCTCACTCTCTCTGTTGCTATGATTTGCTTTTTTTCTTTACTTTCTTCTATTTAACTAAGATAGAGGAGCTATGGCATACGATCCAAAAGATGAAACTGAGATTTTGCGATAGAGGGACAAGCAGAGTGGTTTGACCGCTTGCCTCCCACGTCCAAGGGGACTGACTACTTGTGGGATTTCTGGTGGTCGAAGCGGTGTCTGGCCGGGTTTTCTCCAGTCTTTGGTTTCCCACGCCATTCATTCCATCAATTGCTCCATCATCACCTTTCCTATCATTCATTTCGTCTAAATTTCATAGCATCTACTTCCTCACGCTCTTACCAGACACTGGGCTAATACTCTCTGGATATTCTATCTGATCCGTAACCATTCTGTTCCTCAACTAGCATTGGACCCCAGGCTTTTGCTTGTATATCTTGGGAGTGTAGGTTCTTCATATGAGGAGGGTAAACAGGTGACGAGAAGAACAAGAAGAAGTGTAAATCCATGAATAAAAAGTGCAGATAAAAATCGTTGTGCTTATGCCTACCTATCTTCCTGACTCTCTGACTATAAACACAATTAAAAAGCGAAGAGTGCGATGAATTCTGAATATCGTAGTTAAATAGAAATCTTACACAGTTATAATAACGCAATATTTGAAGACTCGCCCACTACAAGTAATACTTTAGCTGAATACAAAGTCATTGTTTTTTATTTATGTCACCGTCTCAAAAAATGGAGATTGTTGTCTCAAATATTACACAATTTTTTAACTTTGGCATGATAAATCAAGTACATATATACCATAATATTTTGCTAAATTACCAGAGAAGTTCGTCCTCAATTAGCCTCATATTATACAAAAGCATAAAGTATGTTTTTGCTGCGGGAAAAGAGGCAACTCTGATTAAGTATTCAATGCATGTCAAATAGAACGTTTCTGACATTAATCATTTCATTAATATTCCCGTTGTATTAAAATGTACCAAGTTTTTAGGCAGTGTGCTTTCAAATTCTATATTTCTTTGTGTCATTTCTGATGACTGAAGTAAATAATACACAGTGTAAAGCCAGAATACATTTATCAATCTGACGTTAAAAATGACAGCACGATTCGATGTTTCCATCTCTTAAGAATTGAAGATATGTCTAATTTATTCACAGAATTTCAAATGTTTCAACCACTTTAATTTTAAATATATTGACTAATTTTCACCGAATATTCTTTATAATATTATGGAATTTTACTCCTACGGTTTGAAAATATTGAATTTCATAAAACCTAGCATTGTTAAATACATCTTTATTATTTATTCATAAAATTGAAATACATCCTATTTATAGATTGCCAACATGGACAAAATACACAAAGGAGTTAAAATACTTAGAAACAGTTGTAAAAATTACAAATACATTTAGAAGGAAAAAGTAAGCATCAACAAAATATATGATAACTAACAAATGATAAAACATTATGATAAAATAGGTTTATAAATAATTTAAAATCTGTTATGCTACCTTCATATAACTTTCTCTACCTGTGCTGCTGAAAGCTAATCTTAAAAAAGCTTATCTTCTATTCCATGCTTATCAAGATAAACATTAACAGAATGGGTTTTTGTGCGATATTATTTCTTAGTACAAGGTGAATATGGAAATTCCAGAAGTTAAATGAATACTCCACATTTTTAAAAATCCAATCATTATGTGGTAGTATTGAAATTCCGTTTTCTTTTCTTGACTAGGATGAAAATATGAATAACGACTTCCCATTTGGAGAAAAATTATAAGCTTTAGAAAATGTGAACCTATAAAAAACAATATCTTGGAAATCGTGAGCTCCACAAGAAAAATGTGTTTGACATAAAATTTGTGTTTTCAGAATAAAGAATCTCAGTGGCTATTCTAAGGAAACTCGAGATGTACATTTTATGTGTAATTTAAATTGCTTAAATATACGGAATTTGAATCAAGATCTCTTAGAGCCATTTTTGAACAAATCGAAACTTTCAAAATTTGTTTCACCTATAGGGTGGTTTGTTATGGGAGATTTTCTTAAAAAAATGTCATGTCGCGTTGATGAATAACTTTGAATAACCTTTATTTACGGATTTTTCGGCTTTGAGTATGTTGTTCACAGACACGTACACGGACACACGCATACACACTCACACGCAAAGGGCGTTATTCTATTCTATTCTATTTTTTAAAAAAAAATTTAAAAATTCTTAACTACTATGTACTAAGTAGAGAAAGTAATAAATGAATGAATGACAAATAAAGTAAAAGCTATGTTATGTCCAACTACTTGGGCCTCATAGTTAAAACACCATAACACTGGATTTAGAACGAGCAAGTTCTTCAAATTATGCAAAGTAGTTCATTTTTCATCCAGTAGTTCTTTCGGATCTCCCCTCTCTTGTTTAGCCTTCCGACGGAGTGAAAGATGAGTGACTCGATATAAAAGTTCAAACAGATGATCATAGCCTATGAGGTTTGCCTGCCTCTTAAAACACCTCATTTAAAATTAAGTAGGTATTTACGGATGCACACCGCCGAGCAAATTGCTCTGACCATTTTATCGCTGTCATAATAAGTTGAACAAGGTATTAAACGTAATGACTCAATTTGGAAGTAGTTTGTGTGATACCGTGAGGGATCAATTGGTCATTTGTAATGTCATTCCTAATGTCTACATAAGCAGTGCCTAATTATTAATGGAAAGAAGGAGCAAAAACGAAAAGAAAAATATCATGTTTCTACCTATTGTTCTTCGTGGGGTAACATGGTGGCCCCTGGTTACCAAGATCGCGGGTTCAATCCCCGTGGAAGGCGATGTATTTTTTTGTCAGGTGTAAAAATCTCTAGGATTGCTTCCTTCGGAAGAGAAATAAAGCCAGTGATCCCGTGACGTACATTTACGACAAAGCTCTAGCTGAAAAAGAGTCAATTTAACTTGTCTTCTCTATTCAATATAGAATGGGATACTGAGGACCACAGCAGTTCATAATCAAACTAATCATTTATTTTCATATAAATACTACAACTCTGTACAATATTATAAAGAGCGAATTCTATGCGTATATGTGTATTGATAATTTCGACTTAGTGATTTTACGCCGCGGTAATGTGTATACCTCGCATTAGGGAGGTCGTGAGTTCGATTCCCGTGGGCGGCTTTCCTGGGCGATAGGTTTTCCCGGAAATTTTCCCCAGTTGCCTGTCAAAAGCTGGGAAGGCTTATTATAACCCCAAATTTCCTCCAATCGTTCTTTGTCATCTGTTTTAGGGATGAAAAATCAGGTGACGGTGTTGGTTGGTTCGGCTGGATACTAGCGTGATTTCTGGCGTCGTCGACGCTGCGCTTTGGAACTAGAGAACCTTCGGGAAACTCCCTGCGGTTCGGAGGTCCTGTTTGTCCGAGCGACGTCGAAGGTATTCAATCTGAGTTCCTTAAGCACCTTATTCATGTTTGCGCCCGTCATCTGTATCCGATATCCCCCTCATCCCTCCCTTCCTAGTGTTGCAAAGAGCCACAAGAGCATACCTCGGTGCTTTGCCAAATGACTGGGGACCTCGTCCGTATGTAACCCTAATCCTAACTTAGAGTACTTTACAAATAGCAATACCGACTTTGAAAACTCTTCAACATTAAAAAGGGAATGTTCTTCCAGATGATTATAACACCATAGGGCAGCTTAATAACTAGAACACTAATAAGGCTAAAAAGGCGACACTAAAGACATGTTGAAGTCATAAAGAGGTTATCCACCTTCCGTAATGTAGTGCTCTAATACCCATTTCAAAAATGTTGGACGTGAAGTAAATCCAGTGGTCCCGTATAATGTTTGTATAAACGCCAAGTATTTCGTCCTATAGGTGACAGATGGCGATGAGTTAATCCCTCGACACCATGTGCGCATAGAGGCGAACTCGCGAACTAGGAATTTCCTGATCAAGAAACCTTATTAAGGTGTACGCCGAAATGATATGATTGATTTTGAATTACATTGAATAAACAATAAGCTTGTGAAGATAGCTGTGATTTTTCGTTGAGAATTTAATACAGAATAAAGTCGATGTTACGCTACAAAAATTGCTGCAAAATAAAAGCAAAGGCCGCTGATACCAGGTGGGCCAATGGCGCCGACTTGACGGGTGCAGCTATCCCTTTGTGCGTTAAAAGAGTTTCAGAAGTAAACGGGAATATTTCAAAATAAAGCGGTCATTGGGTAACTAGTGTGGGACTCTTTGGGGGGAAATAATAAAGTATTTTCCTGGTAACAGATGGTATTGCACTTTGAAACCAACACGATTATAAACCATCAATTCAACACTCATATTTACTGTTGTTTACTAACCACTGGCACTGCTCCATTTAAACATTTCTTCAGCCAGCTCAAATAACTATGCTATACATTGGTTATCGTTCAATATATAGCACGAAAAAATATCCAGAACATTGTCTTATTGTATAACCACTTTTGGTGAGTCTTTTGAAAAAAAATATTTGTACTAATAACACGAATATATAACGCAATTTTTAAAATATTTTAGTTTCTATAAAAAGGAAAACGCCGTAAAAATGATGATTCCAAACCTTGACAAAAATAAAACATTGAAAAAGCTTCAGGCCAATTACTTTCTGGCACTCTTCTCTAAAATATTTGCGAGATTACTTCTACCACAGTTCTGGAACAAGTACAATATACCACACTTTATATACAGTTTGGATTTCGATCTTACCATTCAGGTACACCAACTCCATTGAATTATATTGATGTATATAAGAATAAGTCGACCTGTCTGGTTCTCAGATATAGCAGAGCCTTTGACAAAATCAGGTACAATGGATTCCGTTATAAAATTACAAATCTATCGCTGACACCCATTTTTAGTGATAAATTCTTATCACAGTAATCATCATTTTGCCGTCAATTAAATGTGACATAGCCTAGTCAAGACCCTATTCAATTTTCTCAGGAGTTCCTTAGGGCAGCATATTGGGGCCGCTATTGTCCTGTATGCTTCTTATTTTCCTAAACATAAAACTCTTACAGTAGCACAGTTTGCTGATGATGTATGCTGTGTTATGCTAAGATGATAAGTTCCAGGAATTTAGTAACCAAATATAAAATTAATGCTGCATGGAGAATAATCCTAAACCCTTGTAATTTAAAAAACGTCTTGTTTACATCTTCTTACCAACCGATATAATTAGGAGCAATTACAATACCGACATCGACCACAATCAAATATTTTGAATACCTGATTCTAAGCTGACATGGAACACGCATATAGTCAACATATTGACTAAATTTCATCACAGAATACACCAATTAAAACATATGTCTCAAGCAAAATCACAACTAGCACTGCTATACAAGTACCTCATAATAACTTGTTCAATTTGGAAATATAATTATTCCATATGGAGTTCTGCTTCAGCCAACCAAGGATTCAAGCCATTCAGAATAAGTGCCTTGACTGATGGCGGATCACCATGGTACAAATACAAATATTGCTCTTCAGGCGTGACTTATTCGACCAACAGGAGGATAGAATGGCTTAGATGGTACAGAACACAGTAACAAACAATAAACATCCATGCCAACAACGGGATTCGACCCTTTCGCGGCAGAATGTAGCTGCCAAACGCGCAAATGACCATGGATACTGAGGTCGGCTGCCAAACTGTTTTGCATATTTTGTTTTCTTTTATCCCTTTTAAACATAAATGTAATGAATTCATTTCTTCAGTTTTCAATGTTCTTACAATCAAATAATACACGTTCCAAGTCTTCCCTTTCACTTCCACACACCAGTTCGCTCCTATGCTTACCCCTCTCTTTCCTCCTATTAGCTTGGTTCTATATAATTTTCCCTTTTCCATGCCCATTTCATCTTAACATAAAATACCCTTTTTTCCAAAATCCTCTAAATGTTTCTCTTATCTTCCATTATGCCATAATCCATTAAGTCCTAAAATATTTCGCAGACTAGTCAGCCGCCACTTTAAATCGGATCTTAATATATTAAACATTGCTAGTCCAATTTCATTTAAGTTTAAACCCGATTGCAATATTTTAATTGCTTCCCAGTAACAAATTTTCTTGTAACTCATCCAACTTTTTTTGAATAAATGTTTATAGATGCAATTGGTAAGCTGAGAATTACTTTGCAAAATGAATACATATCCACATAAACATTCACTCTCCAAATTTCATATAATAAAGCATTCCTGCTGCGATCGTTGTATTATATATTATTTCCAGCCATTTAATTTCAAAATGTGATATTTTAAAAGGATATTCATTTATGATTGAGATAGCTACTTTCCCATTTGTTAGTACCAACCTTTCTTGATTTTCTAATTTTTCCCCCATCCATGTTTATACTTAAATAAATGCAATGTCGTAGTATTTCTCATATTCTCTTATCTTTACTCTTTTCTTACACACTAAGATATGTATTTTGTCCTGGTCCACCTTTAGATTGCATTCTGAACAATATTTATACATTTCCTGAAAAACTGTATTTTGGCTAATTATCTTAATAGAACTAACTACAAAATTAATTTTAAGTGGTACATCAAGAATCTGGATATTGTTTGTGACTGGTATAAAATTGTTATTTTTCATTACACTTTACGATACGTCATCAACAGCACTGGAGATAGCTTACATACCTGTTTTATCCCATTCTCTTGTGTTTCTTTTCAAATCTTATATAAAAATTATTTTCGACATATAGAGTCTTTAAAACTTTTATGATGTAGTTAAAAGACTTTTCATCTGAAAGCTTATGTAACAATAACTGCATTTCAGTTCGATCCAATGCATTTTCCAAATCCAGAAAATCTAAGTATAACAATTCAGTATTTATCTATTTTAAAACGAGTATATTTCTTTTTCCTTTTCGAAATCACATTTTGTATGCACATAAAATGTTGTAAACTTTAGATTATTCAAAATAAATTTCTTCAAGTTGCAACTAATTTGCAACTTGGTTTATAGAAATATTAAACTACAGTAGGAGATTGACATCCTGCCATCAATTACTGCATCATATCTCTCTCAAAAGTTTTATATTTTAATTATCCAACGTTTCAAGAGTTTTTGTGTGAAAGCCAGAAGAAAGAAGCCGTCAACAACCAAGACTAAAGAGAAAATTACCTCAAGGCATCGGACACCGAAATTGAAGATTAACATTGGTTCCACCTAATTTGTAATTGTTATACTTTTTTCCTTTTATTAACATTATTATTAGTTAATTCCAACTCCTTGTTTACAAAATTGTTCTTATTTTTTTGTTAATTGTTGAATTTGCATTATAATTTTTATCCTAGCCCTTTATTCTAATCTTCACTGCAATTTTTGTTATTTTTTTAAACCTTTGTATTTTTTCAGAAAATATTGTATATTAGTTAAATGGTGTCATATAAACTAAACTCCGCGGCACAACAGCCCGAAGCAGGGGCAAAGCTTACCGCCCGACCGCTGCGTCCCCCATCTCTGCCCATTACAGGCATCATGGATGGGGTGCAAAGCTGGAGGGTGGAACGTGGTTAGCACCCTGAACCGCTGCCGGCCGGTTAATGTGGTCTATGCATCCTGGAGCCGCTACTTTTTCCTCCTTCAATTGGCCCTGCAGGAGCTGAGTGCAACCCCAGAACAGGTCTCCCAGCGGGAAAAAATCCTCACGCCGGCACCGGGAATCAAACCCGGACCTCCCGCTTGGTAAGCAACCGGGCTACCACCGTGCTAATGAGACGACCTAAATGGTGACATACGGCCCTCTTCAATATTATTTATTTGTTATTATCTGCTACATTATTGTGTAAATGAGCTGTATAGCTTTTCAGAAGTCGATCAAAATAAATATTACAAAATATAGTTTTGTTTTGTGAACTCCATTTTTGAAATCTGCATGTCAAAATACCAGAAAAATCTTTCCTACAATTGATAATAAAACCAACCGCCTGTCACCATTAGGTTTATTTGCACTCTCTTTATATAGATATATGGTTATAATTGATTTTTTCCAAACATGGGGTATGTATCGTTTACTTTTCATTTAATTGAATATATTTATAAATACATCCACTCAATTCCAATTGGCGCACAATTTCTTTAGAATTCCTTTGGCATACCATCTATTTATGATTTAGTATCTAGTATATGGTATTTTATTCGGAATTGTCAGTTATTTTGATAAAATAAAGTATAAACAAAATCTTTCCATATAAACGATATTTGGTGGGGGAGGGTAGATTTTCTGAAAACGTTTCCTCCGATACCGTTAAACATATTTATTCGACTTTTCACTTTTGAACTATGGTTTTCATAGACTCACATACATACACACAAGCAATAATTACTTCTTAACTAGAGTAATTTTAACAAAGAACGTATATTTCTGAGAAACCTTGATATGGAAGTTAAGGATGAAATGGTTCTTTCACCTACCAGAGATAATAGAAACTCATACTTAATGCGGCTTTGTTTAACATCCCATTTATATTAACTATAGTATAACTTAAATACCTCCCATCTAGGCGGCCCGGGTTCGATCCCAAGCGCACGCATGTTGGATTTGTGGTGGACGAAGCGGCGTCTGGGCGGGTCCTTCAGTTTCCCCCGCTCACTCATTCCACTAATTGCTCCATCATCACCTTTCCAGTCATCAATTTCGCTTATAGTTCACATGCTCCACTTCCTCATGTTTATGCCTGGCTACGGGTCGACCCCTCGTAACAGGTTCTCCATTCTGTGGTGTCGTGCCGTTGTCTCCCCAACAGTGTTCGGATCTCTAGGTATTAGGTTGTAGGTTCTAGGGGGTGTCAGTCCTACAAATGCGGGGAGGATAAGCCGATTACACTCGACGACGATCGATGACTCATGTAAAGATTAAATAGCAGCAAATAAGAAAATGTAATGTAAAAATCAAGTAAGATTACACAAGTCACAGAAGAAAATAACACCAAAAGTAAATTAAAGGTTTGTGAAATATATGAGAGCCTAATTATAACTGTTATGAAAACAAAGTTGAAAGAATAGATAAGGAAATATACCAATCATTAATTTGATCCCATAACCCCCCCCCCCAAATCAAGAAAGCAAACTGCAATAGCACTTAATCACCTCATTTCCTGGTGTGAGGCAAAACATTCGAAATAATTTCACTGAAATTGTACTCTTGGCTTACATCGACGAGAAAACTAAACATTGTAAATCTTCGTCACACTTCTGTGATTAAACTTTGGCTTACGTCAAGAGCAATGAGATATGACAAAGTATCATAAGTAACCATAACACAACATTCTTAATTTAGCTGGATAATTGAATGCTGCCAGTACTGCTAGCTCATCAAACATACATGAAGACATTGACATCTCAAATCACACACGTGATTTGATCTTGTTCTAAACGTGATTTTTCCTAGTTTCAGGAATCAATATAACATGAGCTCACCTCTGCAAAGTGGTGATAGCGTGTCTGCCTCACATTTAAGAAATCCCGAGTTTGAATCTGAAAATGAGTTACCAGGATAAGTTTCTTTTTCTTTACTTTTTTCCTCCGGGGTTTTTCCTTATCCTGAGAACACCAAAGTCGAGTGACATTAAGTTCCATAGACCCTGGGTCCATTTGAGCATCATTTCACCGGTTTCATCCATCGTCCGATACGACTTACCGGTTAAAACAATTAAAACTTAAAAAAAAAAATAGTATTCATATTTTCAAATTCGAGCGCTGTCTAAACGGTGGAATATGTCACACATGTTGAAAGTAGATGTTTTATTTTCCTCATATGATTGCGAATTTTCCTTGTTTCTATTTGCAGAATAAAACCGCAGCATTAATCCTATTATTTCTTAATAATAAGCATTCAGAGCATTTTTATATTTCTAATTATTTCTTTAAGATGTTAATTGATGTTACCTCCTGTTGGTGGTCAAAAGACCAAACAGATCTTCGTCGATATATACGGAATATTTCTCTACAAGAAATCCATTCCTAATTGAACATAGCTTTGAAAACAAATTATTCACGGAATGGAACTTCCACAGATACATTTCAGCACAGAATTGAAATCATTCTATTGCAATGCTGTAATTCCTAGCTATCTAGGTCGATATATCAGCGTGCGTCACTATCGAATACCACAGCGAGCGGAATTCTAGATAGAAAAGAAGTCGTCACCAAAAGGTCTCTTGCAGAATGTTCACCAACCGCCTTCGTTTTAATTCCTGAAATTGACGTTCCTCCGATTCCAAAACCGCCCATCGGTGGGTCAGGCAAGCAAGCCCGGCTGATATGAATGTGGTATTTGTGTGCCCCTCACCCCCCCTAGCAGCCCTGATATGAATTACATGCAGACAGAGGCTCCTACGTTATGCCAGCAATGCCGATTGAGAGCGACGCTAGCGGTTTGACGAAATCGCATAGTTGTGGTCGCTTAGGTATTCCAACATATCATCAGCTGGGCACATATACACGCGCCAGAAATGCTGTATATGGCCAAGGCAGCATGCATGTGCGCATATCTCCGAAACACCATACTCTGTTAACATCAGCATAGCAAACCATATCTATTATAACCGAATCCCTCACCCCTCTGCATATATCGGATGCTTCAGTTTCTACATCATCCACCCCCAACCCCAATTCTCTGGGAAGCCCCAAATACAGTGTCTCTCTCTCGGAAGCTATGCAATCCCGTGTGATGGAATTTCTACCCTGCATCACTCAGTGTAGACCATGGTATGCGAAGCTTCGGTTATATGCAATAACGTGTGGCAAGGGTGGTTTGGTTTAGGTTACCCGGTTGAAACGCAAATACAAGCCGGTACAGTTAAGGTCAAAATGTGGTTAAAGCATTCTTAATATTACTATGTTGAAGATAATTTTCTAAAAAAGTTTACGAAAGTTGAATTCAGCTCTATATTATCAAAGCCTCCTGAGCAGTTCATAGCAGTAGCTGTCGTAAACAATTTGCTTTAACGGTCACAAGCAACGGTTACTAGTGGTGATTAATATATCAATGCCTTGGTTTGCAGTTACCTGTTAACAGGTAGCAGTAACGCTGCTCTACCTCCATAATAAGGAATCATCAGTGCAAACCACTGGCTTTATAACGGAAAAACAATTCTGATGTATTCCATTCATAAGACTTTCTCAATCTATTCTGGAAATAAATTTCGCTCAAAAGATTATTCTTCCATATACCTCACACTAATCGAGACACAATAGCAGAAATGGTCTTATTACTTAATTCCTTGTAAGTAGAAGGGAACTAGGGAATATAGTAGGCTAAGGCGATAGTCAAAGCTTAAGCTGTCGCTATGCATTTGCCATTGAAATTCAGTTCTTTTTGCATGGCCAGGAATAAAAAAGAGATATGAATGGTGACTTTCTGTTTGAGAAAAGTACAACTATTTTAAAATTGAAACCAATGAACAATATCTCGGAAATGGTTAGCTATATAACAATAGATAGATCGTAAATTGTGTACTTTGATGAAATATACATTTATGTATTAAGTTGTCTATCTCTTACAAATTATCAGTAAAGCAAAAATCATCCAGAATAAAGAGGACTTCAGAGGAAATTCAAGATATAAGTACATTTTCTTCGTCATGTAAATATCTGTGATATACTTTATTTTTATCAAAATATTAGAAAGACAGTAAACAAATGAACCATATAGCCATAATCAATTGTTCCAAGGAAAAATTCGATGATATCGACACAAAAGCATATAAATGGAACACAAAAGGAAATAAAAAACACTATACCTACAAATGCATATTCTTCTAACCACTAATCGAGACAAATATGAGTAGAAAATGGACTTGTTTACTTATTTCCTTGTAGGTTCAATGGAAGTAATGAAACAATTCATTAAGCTAAAATTATTTTAAAAGCTGGTTGCTATGTATGATGTTGAAAGCATGCTCAACAAGAAAAAAAAATAATGAATACTTCCATTTTTTTTAAAATAACACCAAAACGAGGAATAACTATCTACTCCTAGCATAAATTATGCGCTTTAACAAGATCTGTATTTTTTAGATAGTAAACTTTGTCTATCTTTTACAGTTTGCCAGTAATGGAAAACTCATCATGTGTGAAGAGGACTTCAGAGACTCTTCCCTTAAAATTCGATATAAATTTCAATTTTTATAGAAATATCTTAAACATTTGCTTAAAATCATTAGAGCTATTTTTGAGAGATTAAAAATTTGTGGAAATGTTCCGTGTAAAGGCTTTGTTGAGGTGAGGGAATTTCCTTGAGAATTTCAGTGTCTCATCCTTGGAAGATGCTGAACTAAATTATCAAGTGCACTAATTAGCAGACTTTTCGTTTTTCAGTTGTGCTGTTCATAGTCGAACACTGGTCATTTTTCTAAAAAAAAATTATTTTTAATCAGGGGGTATCAAAACATGTGTTTCCGATGAAATATTCATAACACCTCCACTACTTTATATACACATTTTACATGGTATAGAAAGGAAAAATGCTATTCCAAAGTTCTAAAAATATTAATTCAAATCCCACCTCTGTTTAGATTGTCAGCTAAACGTTTCAATTTGCCTGCACAATTTTCTAAAAATAATTGATTTGTTGTATTCACATGAATTTCTGTACTCAAGGTTCTCCGAACTACTCTTACAAAGCCTATCCCCCTTCTTGTTAAAACAGATAAACTTTCAAAAAAAATTCACGCATTTCGCTGTACGATTGTCAGAGTTTTAAAGCGGGGGTTACTATGTGATGGATTTAAAATGTCGTTCTCTTTGTATAGCCACTAGAATTAGCGTCTTCCCAGTATTCGAAAGTTTAAACCAATAATAAGAAAAGAACGTGCTTAACTCGGAAGTGTTAAACTCTACACAATGCTGAGCTTAACAAGATCTGCTTTTGTGTTGTAAGATCTTATCTAGGCATCTCTTACGATTTACTATCATTATCATCATCATTAGCAGCAGCAGACTGGTTTAAGTCTGTTGGCCTGTTCTGACGTCAAAATATGCCGAGTTGGCTACTCCACCTCTTCAATGGACGCCTTCGTAATCTCTTGCCTTTAGGTTTGTAGAGGTGAACTTATTTTGGGCAGTCGATGGTTTTCACTTCTTACACATGTTCATAGTACGAGCCACAGTAATATAATATTTTGTCATTAAAGCAATATATGTACCGTTAATTCTCCTGATCACTGAATTTCTTATTTTTTTTTATGTTTTCTTTGCTATCCTGCCACAACTCGCAAAGTCGCATCTCTGTGGATTCTATTTGTTTTTTAGTTAAATTCCAACATTCACATCCATACAGAAGAGATGGGAATGCAATAGCTTTGTAAAAACTGGTATATAACCGAATATATAACTCATTCAGAATGAAGAGGAATTCACTTGCCATGTTAAAACAATAGTTATAAAATTCATTAAATATCTAAAGCATATGGTATTTGAAAAATAGTTTTCGAACAAAAATAATATAACGATTATATTTCCATGTTAAGAGTAATTAGGGGTTTTGGGAATTAAAATTTACGTGTTGCATCCTTGGAAGATTCAGAATTTCAATACAAAGTACCTATAATATTTACCCGAGTTTTCGTTGCTGAATTGTTCTATTTAGACAGATAGACGAAAGATATACACACGTGACACTGTTTGTTATTTAGGATATCTCAAAGCGTGCGTTTCTACTGATATGTAGTATGGAATTTTTTGGGTGGGATGCAATATATACTTATTATAGGTAAGAGTAGAGAAAATAATAAAATGTGGATTTTTTTTATGAAGACTGTAATAGCTTTATTTATCCAGTTTAATGCTTGTTAAAATAAATTATTTTAATATCAATAACACCCCGAGAAATTATTGTTGCTAGACTGCATCGTTGAATACTGATTTTTATGTAGAAAAAGATATACAAAAACAGGTTTTGGGCAGCAGCGCAGGTTTTGTTACCGGCTTGTTATAAGAGTACCAAACATCTTGCTGGACTGATTGTTAATTCAATATAAACAATCTATATTTAACACTAGTTTAATGAATACCTACTGTAATAACCAGAAAGTTAATAATGAAGGTAACCTGTTATCGTCAATAAAACATAAAGGAGTCGGATGTGATTCCAGACGCGTATGTAATATCTATTCTAATTTGCCTTATAATGCATATATAATATATACATACAAACCTATTGTTATAGAATAGATTGGGATAATGTTCAGTTTTCACTGTCCCTTCTGTAAGATATCACCGTCACTTCAATGTTTTGATCAAGTTAAGCTTTCGCTTAGTTGAGTCACTTCACTAATGTGAACTAGTTCAACTTTTCCTGTCACTTCACTTTCCTCAAGACATAGAGATGAAATGACATACGCAATTAAGCCTCACTTCAATGTTTTGATCAAGTTAAGCTTTCGCTTAGTTCAGAGTCACTTCACTAATGTGAACTAGTTCAACTTTTCCTGTCACTTCACTTTCCTCAAGACATAGAGGTGAAATGATATACGCAATTAAGCCTCACTTCAATGTTTTGATCAAGTTAAGCTTTCGCTTAGTTCAGAGTCACTTCACTAATGTGAACTAGTTCAACTTATCCTGTCACTTCACTTTCCTCAAGACATAGAGGTGAAATGATATACGCAATTAAGCCTCACTTCAATCGCTGGGAGTCGAGCACAAGATATTTGTTGTAGTAGTGGCACTAGCTACACAGAATCATTTGATATTGAATTGGAAATTCATTCACCAGCTCACTTACTGGTTCACTGACGAGAACTCTCACAACCGCTACAAATTTCCACAGAAAACTCTACAACATTCTGAACCGAAGAGAAGGCAGAAAATTCTGGTTATGTGTTACCATTGCTTATCTCTACCCGTGTCACCAATTGCCTGACTCTTGACGTTCCGAAGCTTGAGCTATAGTTCCGTTGCTGAGATTCGAAATGATGAACCATGTAATATTAAATTATTCTACCATTTTTATAAACTATCGCCATTTGAGATGAGCGAATTAAATACTGTGGAAAGAACGATTAAAACGATTAAAAATAAATTAGCCCTACCTTTCTTCTCTATTATACAGGCAGGTCATAAATTAAGGGGAAGTATAACATTAGTGCGTAATTCGAATTAAAATATTGATCTTATTACGTGCTTAAGATTTAGTTTGACAAAAGTACGCAGATACATGTACTACAGTGATGGTTAATGACACACATTCAAGTGTAAAATGAACTTTAAATGATGATAACTAGGCTTCGGGCATAATTTTAGGTTAAGTTAACTTATAGTACACTGGTACGTTGTTTACAGGCGAACGAAAAGGCGAGAGGCAGCAATCCTGTGCGCTAGAGAACAGGTCTAAGTGGATACAGAAGTAAGTATGTAGTTCTGTAGTAAACGTAAGTTTGAATTACAAAGTATAAATATCAAGAACAAAATAACAAATTTGTGTTGGGGCAGATGTAATAATAGATCCAAATGTGATTTTCATGCGTGGGAAACTGATGCAATGGATTACAATATATTTTCTATTGCACTTCGTACATTCAGAACAGGCTGTACATTTCCTGATCATTGCTTAGAGTCAGTATTCGGGTAGAGGGAGGTCGCAGTGAAACCTTGTCTGCACGAACATTTTGCAACCAGAGTGCAACCAAATTGCAACCGTATCCGCAGCATAACCATAACCTATAAAATAGAATTATACTATATAAAAACATTCCAGTTTAAAATAGCTAATATTACTTTTTAGGTTTTATAAAGCAGAATGGTGTGTGGTGATTTTGTCAAGGGCTGAGAGAGATTAATGTATTAAATCACACAAGCTACAATTAAACGGGTCAGAATGTGTACAATGAATAGTACTCACTTTATTTAAATACATTAAAATAATAAGCATACTTTAAGAGTCACTTAAATTATTACATGAATGTACTTTAGTTCTTAGATTTGTTAAATATATGCTTTGCTTTATCCCGTTGAACGTGGAGATTCTTTTTCTCTGCTTCACTCTCTCTCTCTCTCTCTCTCTCTCTCTCTCTCTCTCTCTAATGCCTTCTCTTCCTCTGCCTTCCATCTAAAACTTGACCGCTTGCACATGGTTTTGGGTCTGGGTAGGCGGCCGTATTAGAACTCTGTCTTCGCTTCTTAAATCTTTATTCCTGTAGACCAGTTCATAAAATGTAATCTGGAATATAAAATCCTACGTCATAGCAACTACTGGGAATGTCCTTCAGTAGCTAAACAAGCATTTGACTGAGTAAACACATTTAGATTCAAACGATTTGACTCGGTTATTTTCAATTAGTACATCTTTTTATGCTGCTCTATGTGTGAGTGATTTTCGTGGCGAACGTTTAAATTTTCACCCATTTAGCCTAATTTTTATTCTGATATCATTGCCCGTCTTCATATCGATTTCTTATCTTGTTCTGAACCGGTAGCCTCAAATTCATTCATAAGATCGAGAAATTAAGTTCTGAAAGGAAGCAATAGTGCAGGGAACTTCAGGATGAATTCTTAACGAACGTAACGAGCCAATTCGAATTTCAAATAGCATTTACACACAAATATACGTTATTCTAAAGACAACTGCCCTGCAAATGAAATAAGCTAATGCGTACATGCTAACTGATGGACATAAAGTCTGGTTTTATTTCATGTGTAACTTATTTAATTTTCATATCATTTCAGAAACTTTGTTTTTATAACAATTGATAGGCTAGCACTTGAGTTGTAGTTTTTAACATTGGATTTAATTTAGTACTATAACATTCAACCCCTGAATTCAGAGAGGTATTCAGGCTCGGCTGAGGTAGGGAGGGAATGATTCTCCTTGAGGCAAAGCTTCCACGTTCCAGTAAACAGAATCGAACTTCACACTTTTGATAGAGAAGCCAGAATGTTGGCCACTCGACCATAAAGGCAGACCAAGCTAGTTCCTGTTCCAAATGTTTGTTTTAATCGTAAATATTGTTCAGCGGTTTGTGTATACGAAAAGAAAGAATAAAAATAAATGGTATAATTTCAAGTATTATTTGTCCTGCCGAAATGTAGTAAGTAAAAAACTGTCAGAAACATTGTGCTTATAAACCTTTTTTCGGTGAAAGTTTATAAACAATAATAGTAAGAAAGACATTTTGCTTTTTACTTTCTCTCTTCGATACAGCCCTCAGATAGAGAAAGCATTGCATTTTACAAAAAACTGGATATCGGAATTTCAATAGAAATACCGTTTTAGGGTTCACCGTATAAAACCTTTTAAGAAAAAGGACATTTGCATGTGTGAATGTGCGTATGCGTGTCAACAGCATAACTCAAAAACGAAAAGTCCTTTAAATACCTAAGTTGGCACTGAAGTTCAGCACCTGTAATTAATGCGAAACGAAAATGTTCAAGAAAATCCCCGCATCCCAAATACCCTTTACCTGAAACCTTTTTGAAAACGTTTATTTTCTGAAATGATTCTAACGATTTTAATTAAAATGCAATATATTTAAAATATTTTATCACAAATAAAGTCTATATCTTGCATTTTCTGCATTCAAAATATTCCATTTCCGAGATATTTCCTACAAATTTTAAAATACTTAAACTTTTCTAAAACGCTAAGTCCTCATCCGTTCATATATCCTTTGCATTACTCCTGAGCAGAGAAATACAAACGAATTTCAATGCCAGTCGTATAGCGGTAGGTTTTAAAACACCTGGCAGTTGTTTTAATTTAAAGTATTCACTCATTTATCTTATACTTGTAAGCAAATAAGTAATAAGACCGTTTTATCTTGATTAGCAAGAAGCAGTTAATAATAACGTCTTTTCAGAAGAGTTTGTTTGCAGAACAAATGAAGAAGGTTTTGTGAATCAACCACATCAGAATCTTTCCCTGATTACACTAAGAGAGCGGAATTTCAATACCATTATATAGCGATCGGCTTTTTTAAAGTTGAGTTTTGCTTTATTTATTTTATTTCCTATTCCCTTTTTACTTTCTCTATACGAACTATGTATATAGTGTATAGAGAAGGTATTGCACTCCACCAAAGAATTCGATACCGAGATTTTACCGGAAATATATGTTTTAGATCCCCTTTATGTAAATAAAGTATTTTCAGAAAAAGGTCCGTGTGTGCGTCCGTGTGTCCGTGGGCCTGTGAACACGGTAACTCAAAAACGAAAAATCGGTAAAATAACAAACTTGGCATTTAAGTTTAGAATCTACTAGGGATGCGACACGAAGATTTTGAGAAAAATCCCCCCACCTCATACTACCCTTTACATAGAACTTTTTTCGAAAATTTTGATTTTCTAAAAATTGGCTGTAATAATTTTGATTAAAATATAATATATTATAAATATTTACCGGACAAATAAAATGTAAGTTTTGAATTTTCTGGGAATAGCCTCTTAAGACTACTTATTTCTGAGTGAATTTTCCGGAATTTTACATAACTGATAAACCGTAAGAGATAGACAAAAACTTAACACAGAAAAATGAAGAGCTCATTAAATCACACAATTTATGTTGTATGCATTTTTTTCGTGGAGTTGATCGTTTTTGAGATATTCCTTGTTTTTGTTTTCAGGCTCGAAAAACTTAACTTTTCTCATACAGAAATTTGTCAACTCCTGTCCTTACAAACAAAGGAACTTCAGTCACATAACAACCAGCTCTTGACTATCTCTTTAACCTATGCTACTTGCTTATTTCCCTTCTTCTTACAAGGAAGCAAGTAATAAAACTATTTCTGCTAATTTTTTGTCGATTAGCATGAAGTAAATTGAAGTATGAGCTTTTTAAAACTAATTTGTTGCAGAGATGTAGAGAAAGTCGTGTGAATGGAACACATCAGATTTTTAGAGTAAATAATATGGTAATAAAGCCACTTACAGCAATAATTATTTGAATAATCGTGATATAGTAGTAGAAAAAACTTTTGTAAAAATAGCTTCTTTTAGATTCGGTAGAGAATGTTTTGTGAATGTAGCACACCAAATGGTTTTAGTTGTGTGTTCTTATATATTTTTGGTATCTCACCAATGAACCTGTCATCACTTGCAAAACATTTTGCCAGGAACTGTACTGATGCTATAGCTCGACCGCGGTTTCGAAATCGAATGTAGTTTGTATCGGAATGTGGCAATAAATAGGTGAGCCTGCGAAGTTTGGTTTGGAGGGTCAAGTGAAAGAGCTATTTGTGTGCTCCTGTTTTTAACCGTGTTTAATCTTAATTAAATTTTGATCGCGAAATTGTGAAAGGATGTGGAAGACTATTTTAAATGAACTTGACTAATCATTTGGATAATATTAATGCGTTGTGCTTACCTGTGTGAAAATACCAAAAGTTGCTGCCTGGACCTAAAATGCATGACTTAATTACCATACCATCCATTAATTAACCACCCTTGTGTGAAAATAATTCTGTTGACAATTGCAACACAAAATTTACCATATTTTATCTCGTCTGCTCTAATTTAATAATTTATTTTAGTAACAATTCAGTTTACAGCTGCAACATAAAATTTGCCATATTTTATCTCACGCTTCTGACTTCACAAGCTATTGTTTATTTGACTTGTGGTAAACCGCGAAATCAAATAATTCCATTTATACATATGGTGAAACGTAATTGTAATATTTTCATTAATTTTCAGTTTTGGGTGTAAAATGGTTTTAAGACGAGAAGTACAAGATCGCAGGATAAATTCCGGCGCGTCGGTGAAAAACAGATCTCTTTCAAGAAGGGTCCTGAAGCTTAAGATTTCAATAATAGCCTGTGATACATCGACCATGAAAGCTAAAGTTCAGAATATAGGTTAATAAGGTATTTTATTACTTTTCCAAACTGGAAAAGGAAATCTTTGAAGGGGACATTAAGTCAAAACATTTTGGATATCTCGCTTATTGTTGGGTATTTTGAAAAATATTGCGGAATAAAAGCTCATAAACATTACACTTCTGACAAGCTATATTTAAAACATTTCTTTAAGATGAATATTTCATAAATAATGGCAACTTGCTGCATGTAATTACGTAACACTATTTCTTCAGTGTAATTTTTACCGCATGACTAGCATAAAAATTATGTTGATGATCATGAAAAGTATTCAATCCGAAGCTCGTCAATATGGGGAACCGAATTGTGGGAGAAACCACAACCCGACTTCGATATTAAGGCAAGTGTGATACGGCGGTGGTTTTTCTAATTCCCATCCGCAGAATGGTGAAGTCCATCCAGCCCTCCCAGCAGGGGACACAATCCGTCTTTAGCAATACATTTTAAATCTACTTTATTTTACTGATTGTTTTTGCTTTGGCATGGATGTTCATTTGGTTTTTGGTTTCAGATCTTACTACTCGCATGTTCCGCGCACACAACATTTAAACAGGAGGAACACTTTACAGAAAACTTTTTGTCACTTTTCCAGCACAGCTCACATCTGGCTTGTTTGGGTCCATCTGCTGTTCTACGGCATCATGGTTGATCAGTTTCAGGTTATTTATTGAACTCTCTCAGAAGTGATTCAAATTTCATCTTCAGTTTGTTTTGTAAGATTCTTTCTTCGATGCCTAAATGGCAATGCTAGGTACAAACCAAGTTGAAGACGACTTTCAGGTTTCTTCCATTTTTCTCCGGAACAAAATACCCAGATTGTATAACTATTTATAGCAGATGCATTGATTAGGCCTTAGAAAATAGCTAAAGGACTACTTTGTGTTCTTTGACTAAAGGTTCTGATCGAAAAAATCGATGCCACCTTTTGTTTGATTGTAGTATTCAATCACCTCTATCTTGTTACCATCTGTATCGTGGATTGTGGAAGCAAGAAGAATAACGTTTCCACCATTTGAACAGAAAGAAACTAGCTATTGCTTCTTATGATGATCATATAAGGAAGAGAAGAATCAGCAGGGCAGCCTTTAGTGCCAAAAAGCTCTTTAGATATTAATTAGTGGCTTGCTTCTATGTACAGATCCTACCATTGTAATCCCTTAGGTTTTCATTTCTGATAACAGAGGAAATGTTGTGACCAAAATATCCACGTAATGTTTGAGTTGGTCCTATGGATTGATTTGGTTTGGATAAGTCTTTTACAAAGAAGGTGGCCGATGGTTTATTACCGGTCTTGTTACCGACTCGGGACTAGATACTTTTGAGTTTGCATCACACATATTAACTGACTTGATACTATATTTCTCTGGTTTATCTGGGATATACAAACAAAATTTAAATTTTCCTCGCAACCGCAAAAGCTGATCAGTACATTCTGAAGAAGGCGTGTCCCAGAGAAACCTGACGTTCGTATGGAATCATTTTTCTTCCGCTGTTCTCTTATTCGTCTATCGTTAAGCCTTATGGATTTTGTAATGAAATTAAACCTTTCATGTGGCATTACTGATACATAAATGGATAATGGGCTCCACAAAAACTTTGTTGGCATTTAGTTATATCTTCTTGCTCCATTAATGTACAACAAACATATATATATACTTCTAACTCTTCTACTGTTAGATTGTTAATCCAATTAGACGCAGGACTATAGTTTTTCTTCAGGTTTTCTGTCTCTATCTGTATAGGTGAAAAATGTTCTAGCATGTCCCTTGCAAAAAAGAGGCACCAGCTTCCCAATATACTGTCAGTATTTTTAACAATGCCTCTTGGTCCGATCTTCATTCTTATAATATTATGGGCTGGGTTTTTTGTTTCTTTGTAAATTCTGTCGACTACATATGATTATCTTTTCATTTCAAAATTATTATATTTGGCATAAGAAAGTTAGCATTTACTAGTACATTTTGTAGATAACTCATCTTTTCTCAAGCGTTCCCTTTGATTTTTGAGGCAGTTACTTCACATTCATTAACATCAGTATTATCTATAATCTTTTCGCTGTCAACATAAAAAATAAAGTCTTCAACACCATCTCCCTGAAAGTCACTTTCAATGTCAATAATACCATCTTCAACAGCATCTTCCTCACAGTTATCTTCTGTTTCAGAAACTTCAAACTCAAAATCACTAGAATCATCAACATCTGTGTTCATAACAATCTCTCCCAACTCGCTTCTGCTTACTTTTCAGCCTTTCTAATAATATGTTATCATTATAACACCAAAAATAATTGATAAAACTGTTTAAAATTGAGTGGAGAGAAATTAACAGTATACTATACTTACTGCTACGCTGGGTGAAAGTTTACCCGCCAATAATCTATTATTTATAAAAATGTAAGAATTACAACAATTGAAACTAACTTGGACCACTGTCAGAACCAAACTGGAGAAGGGAGAGCACTGGCGTAAGTTGGTTTATCAGAGCATTGTTACGAAATATAATTTCCGAACAACATTAGTAAACATGGGTTAAAAGGTTATTTAATTTAAACCTAATATATTAGATTATGAAAACAGTAACATTATCAAACAAGAAAATTTCACTTTAGCTACCTTTTCTTCGCGTAAAGTTAACTTTGGCCTTCCCCCCAACCCCGTGCATTTGTAGAGTATATATACATATTTATATACAAATTTGGTTACTGCAAGTAAACAAAGTTATGCTAGTGTTAAACTGTCATTATTTCTTCCGAGAGCCGCGCCGTGTCCGAGTGGTTAGACCACTCGCCCGGGTTCGATCCAAACGACCGCATGTGGGATTTGTGGCGGACAAAGCGGCACAGGGGCGGGTTTTCTTCGGATTCTCCGGTTTCCCCGGCCATCGCATTAAACCGGTGCTCCATCTTCATTTTCATGGATCACCAGTGTCATCGCCTGTGGTGCCACAAGTAGTAAATTTGGGCATCAAACTCTGCCAAAAAATTCTTTCCACCTGAGAGCAACTAGGTCGTCGAAATAGGACAACGTGGAATAAACTTGGCTACATTCATGAGAAATCATCATTATAACTGTGGTACTTGTTTTGTTCAACAGTGTTTTGCATACATATTATTTTGGTTATAGTCCAGGTCATATGCATATTATGCAGATTATTTGAAGTGTCCACAGACTTTTAATTAACCATCTGTTTGATTATTTGAGTAATACTTTTTAAATGATTCCATAGAAATGCCAAGACATTGAGTAGGTGCAACTAAGGCAAGTACTCAATAGGGATAAACAGTCAGACGACTGTCAACGCTGGCTGTTTCACAATTGGCCACACCGAAGTTCTATTTTAGATATGTACATACATAAATTAATGAAATTATATTTGTGAAAAATAACTGCTAGTTATGAACCCTGAAACATTAACGGTGCAAATTATCAGGTTGTTGTAATACATAAAATAAACAAATATTTTAAAATTAATAAATAAAAAAGGACCTCCCTTCTCACTATCATATTCACTAGAGGAGAGAAGTTATCTCCAAATGGTAATGAATCATTACAATACAATCACTGAATATTATAGTTTTATAAATAAAACTGTCGTTAACTTGTTCCGGGTTAGAGCAATCCATCAACATTTTATACCAAGATATTCTGACCTTGGCTTTATTTTGTAAAGTGGGTTTACTCAGCTATGAATGAAGAACTAGCTTAGAACGTCAGTGAATCAAGTAAGACCATCCTTCCCAATCAGCAAATATCGCTTTGAACATAACCCTTTCAACGAATTTGACTGGCAACTTAGATAACGCCATTCACTGATACGTTTTCATGGTTACATATGCAACAAGGTTCATGTAGTTTGTCTTGGTTTCTCGTTTTAGGTTTGAATATTGCGCACTAATACCTATAAAATTAGTACCCAAAATTAGTGACACACCCCTATTTTCCATATGATATTATTTTTAAAACATGCTAATGGACACATTTAATGATGTTATAGCAGTATACCATTTTATCACAGTTATTCGTAAGCAGAAACCAAACAGTTAACTGAAACTGAGAATCTATTGCATATTGAGTGCATATGTGTGTAATCCTCCGTGCAATATACTAGCCTCCAGTTCCCAAGGTTGTGGGTTCAAACCCGGTGGTGAGCGATGAATCTTTTATGGGCGTAAAAATCCTTAGCATAGCTTCCTTGATAAGGGAAGTAAAGCCGCTTGTCCCGTGACGTAGACTTATGACACATAAAAATATCTCAAGTTTAATAAACAGGCATCCGAACACACTTAAAGGGTCTTTCACGCATAAACTAGAATGGGACGCTAAGAACCGCAGCATTTTAAGAGAGTCCATAAATAATAATAATAATAATAATAATAATAATAATAACAACAACATGCATGTTCTGTGCATATATTGCGAGAAGTAATACAGAAATAAGTTTCTTCGAGTTGATCCAATATAATTACAATAATAATAATAATAATAATAATAATAATAATAATAACAATAATATTGGACCAGAAGTTTCATTAGAAGCTTTAGTTTGCACATAGAACATACATAGTTACACATAGGTATAGGCTATACAGGTCGTCTACTTAGTTCGGCGGTAGCGCGGATTCTTACCCGGGTTTGCTTCCCAGTACCGGCATAGAGACTTTCTCTCGCTGGAATATCTGATTTAGGGTACACTCTGTCTCGTGAGGTCCCTGGCAGGGGTCCATTAAGAGGATATTTGAGGGAAAAATAACGGGTTCAGGTTGTGTGTACCGCATCAACCGGTCGGGAGAGACTCGGTGCACTAAATAAGTCCTACCCTCCAGTACTGCACACCACTCATGATGCGTATAATGGGCAGAGGTGGAGAATGCAGCGGCCAATGGTAGACTCTTGCTCGAATTCAGGCTCTTACCCCACGAAGATTAATTTTAGAGGTTAAACAACGGAGTAAGATATCTCGTGCACTTGGGTAGTTCTACCACCCTCCAACCGAGCTAGGTGGTTCAGTCTATTCTTCTGGGACTATCATTCGGGAGATTGTGTGCTGGATTTCCGCGGTCAACCTCTCTGACCCATAGTGTATTTCGTTTTTTTTTCCGGGCCATTAGGCGAATGCTGGGCAGCTTTCTTCATTCCCCAAAGTTCCTGACTGTTCGTTTCGATTTTATTTCATCCAACCGGTCCATTTCAGGATTATAAGTGTTATAAATACTGGGATGGTGGCGCCCTTCTGTGATGGTGAATGCGCTTTGGAAATGCAGCTCTCGATGGCCTGGTGGAGTTGGGAGTGTCTGTAGGATGCAGGGGATTCGGTCAAACCTGGGGCACAGACTCCAGCGCTCCACGCGTACAGAGGAAGAACTTCTTGGACTACGTTAGGGACCAACCATGGTGTCTCTTTCCCCGCGGTCCGGTTTCGGCCGCCGTCGGTAATACTCTCATTCATTCTCTCCTCCTGGGGTCTGACACTATGGCTGCAGTGTGGAACCCCCTCCGGAATTATATATCCACACACACCAGGAAGAATTGTAATATTAATTACAGACAACATTTTAATCTGTTTTAAAAACAAGACATTGAAAAGAGCTTAGCGCATTAACTATGTCAAATTTTAAATAAAATCCATAAACAAAAGTTTCAATTACAGGCTGATAACAGTATCTTAGTGGAAACCAAATTCATTTATCGATCATTGGACCATCCTGAATGTAGGTGTGGAGCTCTTAACATTTGATACAAAATCTTGTTCCTGATCGCAATTCTTTCCTTTGTTTATGTAGTTTCCAAAACATTTGCGGAGACAAAAAATAAAGAATGACCATTTTTTGGGAGGCACAGAAGTGAAGAAGTGGGATTTAGCTTCCAAGCGGGAGAGAAACTTGAAATTCTTTTGCTATTCTTGGTTCCCGTAAAGCCCCACAGATATCGAACCTTAACTACAGAATAAGGCGAGGCTTGCCTGGCTATATCCCCGTGCTCGTCTCTTACATAACAATACTCACCACGTCTGCTGGAAGGTTAAGGCTTTTCCTCAAAGTTTTAACACTTCTCGCTTCACGTTTTGACTTTGGATGAAGACAGAAAAGACCCCTGCATTGTATAAATATCAAACTACTTTTTTCTCCTTTCTGCCTTTCTTTATCTTCTTACTTCTACTTTGTCATTTTGGCAAGACGTGAACAACACACAAAATCTTATGTGCTCAAAATTTTCTCTCTCTCTGTCTCTCTCTCTTTCTTTCTCTCTCTCTCTCTCTCTCTCTCTCAAGTTTGTGCAATTTTCCAATGATCTGACACGTTTTATTTTAATTCCAGGTTTAAGACTCAACATCGAATTCCAACTATATTCAAAATGCAGAAGAATAAGATGCTTTTGATGGCCTCCGTGGTTGAGTGGTCAGCGAGCTCACTTTTCACCCGGAAATTTCAGGTTCTATTCCCGGATGGGGCGGGGTATTTTCCTTTAACAAAATCATTCCCTATCCCTCACAACATCTGGAAGTATGCATGTGGGAACGAATGTGAGTGTGTTTGAAGAAAAGAAAATTATTAAACCCAATGTTCAAAACAAGTTGTTTCTTATTTCAAAACCTCTAATATGACCATAGATGTTAAAGACTATAAATGAAATAACTCATAAAGAAATCAATATGTTTAATTCCAGAACTTTAAATATGTTTTCGCTGCATTAAAGAGTATGAAGCATGAAATATGTAATGAAGAACCCTAATTTCTACAGTTAAAATGGACTTTAACTAAGAGAGGTGCGGTAACGTGTGTAAATCGTGTTCGGGAGCTCTCAGTCTGATCACCGGCGAATGTTCACTCTGCACAAGGGTTTTTCGTGGTTTCCCCGGAGTTAAGAGGCGAATTATGGGGTGGTTTCACATCTACCACGATTTCCTTTCCAATATTTCCCCTAAATATGGCACTACGGGATGCAAGTTCAATAGAAAGAACATTAGAAGGGCTGCCAGGTTGACGGTTCGCTTGACCGCTCTCTCTAGCAATTTCAGCAATTGGCCTTGGACATGTTGCGGACTTCCGCGCTTCTCTTGGCCAGCCTATGGTCCGTGGCCTCCTTTGGCTCTCTCATTTCAGTCCTTTTTGGGGAGTGTTAAGTCACAAGAGGTCGCAGTGTGCTAGGTGTACCCTTCCGTTTTCTACCTTTTATCCCTCACCGGACTTAAAGTTTTCGCAGAAATTATACAAATGCTAAACATTGTTAAAATATTTTAACTGTGGCAAATTTAACCCTCCAGCTGTTGCTTCCTCTCACTTAAGATGCCTTCGTAACAGCTGTTTGCATAAGCAAAAATTGTAAATTTTTATTCACCCAACTATATTTGTGTGGAACCGGAAATTGATCTCACACGTTAGTTTCACTAGGGAATAGACTGTCCGTTGTGTTCATTATTTACCGTGCAAGAGAGTTATAACAATTGTAAAATTATTGAAAGAAATATCTTGTTTATTTCTAGCTTTATAAAAATTTACACACAGAGAGTTTATAAGCATATCTGTTTTGACAAGCTAAGCATTTACATGGAAGGAGTTTTAGAAATTATCCCATTTTTTTCTTCCTGACTTGTGTATATAGATGTATTACAGCCAACCAAAAATTCGATGCTGAAACCACTGAAAATACTTGTTTATGGCCCCGAATCAAACAAGACGCACTTTTAAAAGTGGTCCCTTTTGTGTGAGTGCATGTGAGTGTGTGTGTGTGTGAGAGGGAGAGAGAGAGAGAGAGAGAGAGAGAGAGAGAGAATGTATACCCATGTGCGTGTGTCTGTCAGCTTATGAGTTGCTAACTTAAAAACGAAAAATAGGATAAATATCAAGCTTTGTTATTTTCCAAGAATGCAACACGAATATTTAAAACAAAGCTCTCCAACACAAGCTACTCTTTTCACATACATTTTCGGTATTTTTTTATTTTATAAAACATATTCTAATAGTTTTGATAAAGCTGGCATGTGTATAGCAATTTGATTGACAATGAAATGCTTATCTTAAATTTTCTGAGAGAAACCCATGAAGTTCTTTTTATAATGATGTCTTTTGTATAACTGAAAAACGCAAGGGATAGCAAAATCTTACTGTACCCTAAAATGTAAATCTCACTAAACCACGCTTTTTTACATACAATAACATTTTTTGTGGAGTATTCTTTATTGTTCTCTATCTTCTTAAACTATTGTTAACCAATAGTTCTTGTTTTTTTTTTTAATTTCTGTAGAATTTCAGTCACACACTTTAAAAATATGACTACCGCTTACCCAATGTATCCTAAAACAAAATGAGTAGGTAATTGTGTACTGAAAAATTATCTGGATTAACAATGAGTAGAGCGGACAATGTCCTACTTATGGCAGAACCAGAAAGGCATCTCCAAATAACAGCACACAAGATCCAAATGCTGGCCAATAGATATAACTGAAAAATACCAATAACTAAATAAATAAATAAAAACAATAGCATATAAGGGTAAATACAGAATAAGAACCAAAATAGTATTAGAATAAGATAGTGGAACAAGTAAAACTTAGGATGTGAAATTACTTACGAAACAGATAAAGATATATAGCAAACAAAATGTTTAAATTCCAGGCAATATGTGGGACAATTAAAAAAAAACTTAAGGCCGGAAAACAAGTGAAGATACAAAGTTTAAACAATATAAGACAATGACTGTCCCTTCTATGCTGTATGGATTGCAGCCCTGGATAATAAAATCAAAGGAAAGCAGCAGATTACAAGTAGCAGAGATGTTATTTTTCCGAAATGCGAAAGGATGCACACGAGCAAATAGAATACAAAATGAACAAGTGGGTATATATAAGTTAGAAGACAAAATTAAACTGAACACAAGAAAAGGACTAATGAGGATGAGCGATGAAAGGATACCAAGAAGAGCCTTCCAATAAAAGCCAACAGGAAGTAAGAGAAGTTGGCCGACTCCGTAAAAGATGGCCACCATAGGCTACTTCGCCGGAACGGGTTACTTAGCCTTAGCATGTGGAAGAAGAAGAAGAAGAACAAGGAGTAGAGTGGCGGCGCTGTGTTAGACCATTAGCCTCCCGCCTAGGTAACCCAGATTCGATCCAGAGAAGTGTATGTGGGATTTGCGATGTACGAAGCGGCGCCTGCGCAGGTTTTCTCCGATATCTCGGGTTTCTCCCGTCATTCATTCCACCAATTGCTCCATAATCATCTTTGCTGTCTTTTCACTATCATATCACACACTAACTCACTTGCATACCAAATCAGCTGATCATTCATCCCTTTTTCTGCCTGATCCAGAGTCTCTGCTTCTCAATAGACCTCTGACCCCAGGCGCTAGTTTGTAAGTTCAAAACACGAGCAGGTAAATAGAGAAAGAAAGAACAAGGAATGATAGAAGAAAAAACTTTTTTAAGAGTGAGTCGTGGAATACAATAAGTCAGACATTTTCACTCTGTAAAGATTATTAAGTGTTTATTAATCGAACTTGTACTTTCTCTACACCTACTATGCACAGTGTATAAAGAGGGTATTGTATTGCTCCCAAACATTCTATACCGAGATTTCACCGGAAATATATGTTTTGAGACTCCCGGAATCTGTGTGTGTGTATGTGTGTGGACAGCATAGCTGGAAATCGAAAACTCCGTTAAATATCAAACTTGGTATTTAAGTTTAGTATTTCCCTCGAATGCGACACGAAGGTTTAGAAAATCCTCCACCCCAAACCACCCTTTACATGGGACATTTCGAAAATTTTGATTTTCTCAAAAATCGCTGTAATGATGTTGTTTAAAATATCGTATATTAAAGATATTTGCATAACAAATAAAATGTATACTTTGAATTTTATGGGAATACCCTCTGAAGAACTCTTTATGCTGGATGAATTTTGCTGTATTTTGCATAACTGGTGGTTGTAACTGTGGTAATTTTACGGTTTTATTTATTTTTGTTTTATTTTTTTAAGAGCTGGGCGATTCTGAGGTTGAACTTGTTTGTGGGTTTTCAGATTGAAAATACTTATACTTTTCTCATACGGGAACTTCTAGTCATACAAACAGAGGAATTTCAATCACTTAGCAACCGGCTTTTAAAATATATTTGACTATCGCTTTAGTCTATGGCACTCCCTTATTTTCCTTCTACTTACAAACAAGTAATTTGACAATTTCTGCTAATTTTATCTCGATTAGCATGAAGTAGAAGAATGCTATTTTTAATAATAATGTGTAACAGAGTGTAAAAAAAGTCATGTGAATGGAATAGAGGGGTGCAAACAAAGACAAATCTATGCTCTTAAGGAACTGTCATATAAAGTTTGTCGCTTTTAATGGTTAACTAAATACTGTGCCTCATAAGAGTTGTTTTGCACGTTGTATTTACAGTCTTGAGTGCAGTTCTGGAACAGGATCTAAAATTGACGTTGGCATGTTTATTTAATTAGCCTTACTCTCGGCGGGTGCACTTGCATTTCTTAACGCTCTGTTTAACTCCGCATGAAACAGCCGTCATCGCTTTTCTTAGACGTGCCAACCCTTCCATTCGAGAACATTGGCCTAAATTCCTGTCTAACACTGAATATAAAGAAACGTTTCTCAACTCGACGAATGTTAAAATCTAAAAGGTATTTCTCGTATGAATATGCAACTGACGCGTATTAAAATATACCCAACGCAACTATTTATTTGTTATAGCATAGTCCCTCCCTCTGTTTTTTTGGACGATCACTGATTACAATGAATTTTCTTCTTACTTAATTTTATAATAAATAAATATATGTATATGTGTGTGTGGCCTAATGAAAAGGCCTAATGAATTTTGTTCTTTGATCAGCCGATTTTGAAAAAATAAATGTTTTTGTTCCAAATGGGCTGCGCAATTCCACAAGAATATACGAAGATAATAATTTGTTACTTGTAAGATGCGTAGACATTTGTTTCGGTAGGAATTATGGAACATCACACATAGTTTCGAAATAGTTAAGCATTTAAAAGCATTAAAGGAATATTTCGAGCAAGCTTTTCAGACGTGAAGTAACGTTGCGTTGAGGTTGGTCAGGTTTCTGAACCGGCTTCTGTATTTAAACACATCGGTCGCTTGCAAACACGACGTAGGGTGATGTAATGTTTTGGGAGATAACGAATGCAATGACATTCTTATTAGCCTGCACTAAGTGAGGCGTTTTGTTTTTGCACTGGTCTAGTTCAAATGGCACCCACACAACCTCAGCGTTGCGGACTTGTCTCTTGTTTTCGAAAAAAACAATTAATTTCCGTAGGAAATGGTGAGAAACAAAAACGTTAGGTACAAATGCGTTCCAAATACCGAGAGCTATCACTGGTTTAAATTAATGTAATGATTTCCCTCCCACTCTGCACACACACACACCCACTCACACACACACATCTATTACTCATTTTACTTTTTCCAGAATATATGTGGGAGATACTTTTGTGCTCCACTATCGTTTTCTTCACATTGGTTTGGTTGTTACCGATCGATAGTTACAATAACTTTGTCTTTCGCCTTCATTTAGCTGTTGAAGTCTCTCATGGTAATGTAGTTTTTCGTCTAGTTTATCGACACATGTAAACATTTTTTTACCTTTTTCTCTATAAGTGATTGGTTTAACCTTATCTTGAGTACCAATCGTAATGAAACTGCTTCCTAGAGTTACTGTCCAAAGAATATCTTTATTGCACATCGATTATTTTTTTTATTGTTTAATTTATATAGCCTCCTTTAACATCTAAGTTCATATCGAGGGCTTTGCACTTGAAACAACGCATTGACTGTAGCTTCTCTTACGTTTGGTTTCCTCAAACACACACATACACACACACGCACGCACACACGCACGCACACAACCTCTAGACTCTGTGGAGGATAGGGAATAATTCTGACTAAAGAAAAATTCCCCCGCCCCACCTAGAAATCGAACCCGGGACCTCTAGGTGAGAAGTCTGTTTGCTGACCACTCGACCACGGAGGCAGTCACATCAATTATTGTTTCGTTAATTGTTTAATAATTGAAACAAGCCTAAGCAATTAGTAACACATTTACAGTCAGATATTATTTTTTTTTTTAATGTCTTATTAAGCTTATTGTTTCACAACACTGGGAGTGAGCTAACAATCAAGCGTAGGAATTATTAAGCCACATTCACAGTATGTAAGTGCAGACGTAGAATAACTGCAAGTTTTTACACCCATGTTACTCAGTGGAAGCATTCACCTATATATACTACGCAACACACTAGGCATTCCACATTCTTTTCTCTATCATTACCTGATGTTCAACAACACGAGACTTTACAGCGTCAACTGCACAAACATATGTTGTTCCATTTGGCTGTGTCACACCACGTTTGAATCGGTGCCCCTAGAGGGTTTTAAATACTCATTTTTTGTGTAACGCATATAATTACATGCACTTATGCTGGGTTACATTAGTGCTTTGACTTCTATGGTACCACAGGGATAACACTGATAATACATGGAATGAAGATGGAGCACCGAGGAATGTGGTGGTGGGGGAAACCGGAGAACCCGCAGAAAACCCACCCCTACACCGCTTTGTCCACTACAAATACCACATGCGGTCGCTGGGATTGAACTCAGTCCTAGCTAGACCACTCGCCTAAATCAGAGGCTGCAAGTTATCTAGATCAAAATAATTAAATCACCAGAAAGAACACAAAACAGATGCCAAGGATCACTGATAGGTAAACGCCAGTCGATACAAACTCGGCCAGTGCAAAACGAACAAACTCGTTTTCTCACAAACTCTTTTCCAACACTTTTCAATACAAATTATACAATAATCAACACGATGCAAAATTTAACTAATTGGTTTCTAAATGTTTATACAACTTCTCAAATGCATATTAGAGAAAATGTTCATATACTTTTTCGAAATAATGCTTCAATTTTGAGAAAGAAACTATTACATTTTGTAAAATAAAGAGTTTTGGCGAGTAGGAAAGGAAATAATTTTTCTACACTAATTAGGGCTAGTATAAAAAAAATCTGATGTGTTCCATTCACGTGACTTTCCCTAGCTGTTCCACAAACTTTTCTTACAAAAATTATTCTTTTATCTACATCTTGCTAAACAAGAGAGTAAAAGAGAATGAGAATGAAAAGAATTTCTCAGTTATTCATCAAAGAGAGCCAAGATTGTTATAGAAAAATAAACCGATGGAGAAAGCATCAGGTTAGTTTCTAACGTCGAAACAGGCTCTCTTTTGACATATTGGAAATATTTTTACTTTTTCTGGTACATTACATATCTTATCAGATAGAAGATGTAGATATTGCATTCCAGCCAAAATTCAATATCGACATTTCATCGGAAATACACATTTTGAGGCATTTTGGATCATAAAAAGATCTGATGTATTTTATTCACATTCCTTTCTCTACATCTGTGCAACAAATTATTGTTAAACAGTTTATGTTTCTATTTACTTCATGCTAATCGAGAAAACATTAGCAGAAATGGTCTTATTATCTGCTTCCTTGCAAATAGAAGCGAAATAAGGGAATACCATAGGTTAAAGTGATAGTCAAAAGCTGGTTACGTGACTGAAGTTCCTTTGTTTGTATGGACAGGAGTTGACAAATTCCCGTATTTTAAAAAAATTATAAGTTTTTTAAAAGTGAAACCAAAAACAAGGAATATCTCAAAAACGATCCGCTCCAGGAAAAAAAAAATTATATTACATAAATTGTGTGTTTTAACGTGCTCTACATTTTTATGTTGTAAGTTTTTTTTTCCACCTCTTACGGTTTAGCAGTATTGCAAAATTCCGTAAAATTCATCCAGAATAAAGTACTCTTCAGAGGCTGTTTCAAAAAATTCTAGATATATATTTTATTTGTCAAGTAAATATCTTTAATATACGATATTTTAATCAAAATCGTTAGAGCTATTTTTGGAAAAATCAAAATTTTCGAAAAAATTTACATGTAAAAGGTAGTTAGGGGTGGGGGAATTTTTCTCAAAACCTTCGTGTCGCATTCCTGGAAGATACTAAGCTTAAATACCAAGTTTGATATTTTACCGAGTATTTCGTTTTTGAGTTATCGTGTTCACAGACATTCGGACCTTTTTCTGAAAATGCTTTTTTTGAATGCAGGAGACCTTAAAACATATATTTTCGGTGAAATCTCGGTATCAAACTTTTGTGTGGAGTGCAATATCTTCTCTATACACTATGTACATACTACACTGGCGGGCGTGAGTGTGTGTCTATGAACAGCGCAACTCTAAAACGAAAATTCCTTTAAATACCAAACTTGGCCTATAAGTTCAGATTTTTCCAAATTATATCACAAAGATTTCCATGATAATCCCCAACCAAACTGTCCCTAATGTAACATTTTTTAGAAATTATTTTATTTTTTCAGAAAATTATTTATTTACCTATCTGAATATCTTAACGTACTTAAGATATTCAGATAGGTAAATAAAATATAGGTATGTACATATATTTCGAACTTACTGGAAATAACTTGTCAAGTCCGCTACATTTGGAAGGAAGTTCTATTTTTTGTTTAACTGTTAAATAAAAAGATATAGACAAAAACTTCCTACTGCACAAAAATGTCTAAAATTAGCAGTTTCGTATTGAAATTTTCGTGATATCGGCATTTTGCTTTGAATTGTTCAGTACTTTTGTGGCATTTTAAAAGTGATGCCGCTATTCAGCTTCTTTCTGTAATTTCATGAATGGTGCGAAAAATTGCGTCCACTTTTAAAAACTTTCTATGGTTTCTTCTGAATACCTACAAAGTTTAGAGAAAGTCATGTAAATGTAACATCATATTTCTTAATTGAATACAAATTAAATAAAAATCAAGAATTAAAACAATAAGAATTACACTTTAACATAACTCCATGGCACGACAGCTCACGGGGAACCTTGGCCTACCGCCCGGCCGCTGCGTCCCCCATCTCGGTCCACTACAGACGTCATGGATATGGTGCAGTATTGGAGGGTGAGACGTGGTCAGCGCCTCGAGCCCCTCCCGGCCGGTTAATGTGGTTCTCACGACCTGGAGCCGCTACTTCTCCATCAAGTAGCTCCTCAATTGGCCCCCCAGGGACCTCACGAGGCTGAGTGCACCCCGGTCCAGGTCTCCCAGCGGTGGAAAAATCCCCACGCCGGTACTGGGGATCGAACCCAGGTCTCCCGCTTGGTAGGCAGCTGCGCTACCACCGCGCTAAGGAGACGACCACACTTTAACATCCTTAAACTAATAACAAATTCTAAATTCACATGATTCTAAAATCTAATAATACTATATTTTAATCTTATTTTTTAATATTTTTTTTTTATTTCCAAGATATAACGAAAAACTGAAATGCGTTGAGAAAGGCTACTTTCTTGATTAACATAAACGTTTGAATCCAAGACAAAGTAGGTAAGTATCTTGTGATTTTGAACCTGCCTGCATAATTATTTTATTAGTAATGTTATATTAGAGCCCTGTGTTCTACTGTTAGAATGAGTGAGAAGTTCTATGTTATAGCCGGGATTTGAACTCAGATCTCCCGCTCTTCGTGCGGTTGCTCTAACCATTGAGCTACTGTGATAACAGCCGATGACATTCAGTCCTCCAACATACTCACTGCCACTCGACCATTGAGACAGTCAAGGTAATTTTATTATTATACCTATTGGCAATGTTATATTAACGCCCTTAATAGGGTATACATTTTACATTATAATGTTAGGGTATATTTTCTATCAGAAAGAGTACTGTTGTCATAGTAGATCAATGGTTAGATCAGCCACGGTAAGAGCGGGAGTACCTTGTTCAAATCCGAGCTCCGACATTTCATTTTTCAGCTGGTTCTAACAGTAAATTGTCTAGATAAATGAATGACGTAATTTCCCATGAGGTTCAAGCCCTTGCAAACTTTTACATATACAAACGAATGCTCGTCTGTTTTGGGAAGTGATTTTGTGTTCCTGAAATTCTTTTCATTCTGCTGCTGACTTCTACTATACCCCAAACGGTGTGCTGCGGTCGAGGACCGAGAAGTTGCAGCGGCAGCAACAAAAAATAACACAAAGCCCTCCTCTTTTTCGTGGCACGGCACGCGGGGACCCCTCTTCCTCGACGTGACGTCGTATGCGAGCGGCAGCTGTTGGTTATTAAAATGGCGTGTACTGGGCGCCATCTTGACAACCGCCAATCGCTCATCTCTTGCATAATATTGTCCTTTCGGTGAGAGGCAAGGGAGGAAGGTAAATGTAGACGTTAGTACAGAGGTTGAATGGCAATTCATTTTCTTTCTAGATTGTTACACAGATTTATTAGAAACACGGAGAGCAGGGCAGCGGTAATGGAAGCGTCTTCCTTGCGATACAAACACCCTCGGATTTCAACTTTGTCCCAGTTAATCATGCGAGAAACACTGCAGAACACGGCGTCGTCCTCATTAAATATGTGTGTATACTTTGCTGAGGGACTTCTGTGGAACTCATTTCAATTTGTTAAGTGTCTTAACTGTGTCTGATTTGCATTCAGACATCCGCTTAGAACATGGTGTACTGCTTAGCGATGATTAAAGAATGAACTTTAGTATGTACCAACAGTTAACATCGTGTACTCGAATATCACTGAGATTCATCATGTGATCTTTAAGTTGTATAACAGTCGACAAACAGTCCGTTGTACTCATAGTGATCAAACACATACCTGTAGTAGTTAATTGTCATATTGCAGGAATTTCTGTCGAATTGAATACTACCACAAAGTAAATGATTAGCTACTATATCCCCTTGTTTACGTTGAGAATCTGTCTAATTGTGTTTGAGTTTATTCCTCTTTTTTCCTCCCATTATTCTCCAATTTCCATTCTTATTCTCACTTTCTCACTCAACACACTCACTCTCGTTCTCTTTTTATATATATATATATATATATATATATATATATATATATAAAAATATTGCCTGAACGTATAATTCTTAGATTGCATTCACATTTTTCTAGGAAGCAATTATCTAATTTATTTTCTAGGAAACTACCTCCTAAGAATTATATTAGCCCAAGAATTATATTAGACACACTAGTCTCATAAAATCCTTGTTTTCCGATTACCAAGGTATCAACGTGGTTTCGAACTTCTAAGAGGCTAATGTCATTTTCCAATAACTCTACTGGCACAGAATTCAATCTCAGTTACATCAAGCTGTCAGGATGAGGCTTAAAACCAGCAATTTTCTTAAGTCTTAAAGAATTTAATGACTTACGGTTTGGATTATCCAGCTCATTTCTTATCTTCATTTAGAGTAACATGTAATTACTAAATGAATTTGGTAGACAACAACAAGCTTATTAGAGTAGTTTGTTTTGAATAAAACAGCTATTTCAACTTTGGAATACATTTAGTTAAATTAAATATGTAAATTAACATTTGCATATGTGTATCCTATACCTTCTATACTCCTTATTTAATAATATTTTTCTTCTCCTTCTTAGCATTAACATATTCAAAGTTTTAGAGAATGCCAGAAAAATTACCTTTTTGTTGGATTTTTATATATAAATTTAAGGGAATATATTTAAAAGGGGAATACTGAAAGACAGAGAGAAACAAAAAAGAAAGGATAAGAAGTTGAACAGATAAATAAAGTGTTGCTTTAATTCTTCTAAAAGTAGGTACCAAATAAAGCTAACTGGTATTAGATTATAAAATGTATAGCACTATAACGTTAATCTGTAAAATAGAACACTTTGAATATAGATGAACCCTTTTTTAAGAAATACAGAAACCTTTATGTTTCCAGTCCACTAATCTGAGAATATCTTCAAGTGGCATAAAATACCCGATATAAATGCTCAGCAGTGATTGAAAATTTTTCTTATCTTATACACAATATATTTTTAATGAAGCAGCAAGGCCAACTAACACAAAAATCCTCCACAGAGGACCCTGAATGAAAAATTAATTCCAGAAGGCATGTAACTTGAGAGATCCGGGAGCATAATGGGTTAGGGAATCAATAAGATCAACCTTATCCTTTTTTAGAAAAAATGGAATATTGCTAACCTATAATTGCATATCTGAATCTTATTTAAAATATAATTAATGTCAATTAATCATATCAACGGCAAAGTAACACATTCTATAATCATTTTAACAATTACAGGTATATCATTTCTACAAATGTTAACAATAACAGCAACATTGATTACAATTTACTTGCTTCTTACCTAATTTCAACTAATTAAGGATATTTATAGAGCTTACTCTCAGGTCGAAACAGATTACAATTAATTTGTTTCTTATTTAATAAGAAAAATTGACAATTCAATGTTTTAGTGTTATCTAATGTTATATTTACGATTACTACAACCTAAGAAAGCTCATTCTAGGGAACCTTAATCATGAGTGAAATCAAATGCAAATGCAGTAGTAGCATCTATCATACGATCAGATGACCTAGAATTTTTAGAAAAATTGTTTGAGAATTTCTGCAGCAGAAAGTTGACTGAACTCATTCACTCTATTGTATATGTTGTTACAAAATCAATCCAATTTAGATATAGAGACAAGTGTTTTCATAAAGTAACAGAATGTAGCTATGAAAATCAATTGACTTTCTACATTCACCCCCGTTTCCCTACTATCACTATTATTCCCTATTATCTGAATTAACTCATCTACTACCTCGCTCTGTTATAGGATCGTTAAATTATAAGTTAACCCCTATCAGGGTAGAGATCCATTGGGCAACAGACCGAGAGTCACCGGGAAAGTGGTGCCAGCAAAGGCACACTAAAATACATTATAGTAAATGCTGGAAATGTTGACCGTCTTCTCCCAAACACAACATATCAGGTAACAATATTGTGTACCTTGTATAGCGATAGGGTTTGATACCCATGCAGCATTTCTTGCAAAAGACGGAGACATTTGTTTGGTGAGCTAATTTGTTAAGCGATTTTCGAGGTGATCGCTCTAAACTGTCACCGATTTCATCAAGCTTATTTTCTGCTAAAACTGATCTTTCCCTTGACAAAAAATGTAGATCTCGTTAATACTCACAATTTATGTCATACTTATTTTAGTAGAGTTAACCTTTTCCGAAATATTCCTTGTTATTGGTTTCAACTTTAAGCTACTCCAACGGGAAATCGTCTTTCGTTTCGTTTCGTTTCTATTTTGTTTTATTCCTGTTTATGCAAAGAGAATCGGACTTCAATTGGTCACATATCTGTTGTGATAGAAGATTTGACTATACCTTAGCCTAGTGTTTTTCCTTATTTCCCTCCTACTTACAAGGAAGTTAGTAATAAGACAATTTCCGCTAATGTTTATCTCGATTAGCATGATGTAGATAAAATCTCTTTTGTAAGAATAGTTTGTTTGCAGAACACATAGAGAAGGTCATATGAGTGGAATATATCAGATTTTTTATTCATTATTAATCAACCATGTGTTTTAGCTTAGGTTAAGTAGCATGGTTTACTAAACGCTAGGGAATTGGACATTACCATTGCTCGGTAGTTCTTGGAAAAGACCTGAGAATGATTAAACGTTACAAAAGTAGAACATAAAGATATACAATTTGTGTTCCGCATATATATGTAAGTTATAACCCATCATCTTGAAGCTTATGAACACTTTTAGCTTGTATATGCATTTGTACATGTGTGAATGTGTGTGTGTGGTGTGTATGTGTTTTCCTAATGGAATGTACAACGTGGAGCAATGGGGGAAGTGGGAAAAAGGTAGGTAGTTTTTACAACACAAAAATATTATACGGGCCAACAAGGAAAAAATTTCCCTCCTTCCACCGAAAAATTTCTCTTCCCTCCCCTTTTCGCGCCGGGACTGCAGGCATGTCACATTGACTTGACAGCACCTTAATGACATTTTGCCACCACCCCCTCCCCCGCACATACACACTCACACACATACAAGCAGGCCCGGGTATTACACAGAATGACAGCAACCAACCAAGTTATTAATGTTCAAGCCAATGACAAATGACGAACTGTCTACAGCAAAAGCAAGACTGATATGCTATAGGGCATCGTGGGTATAGCCACCGGCTTCAATATCAACCCCCTGCCACCCTCTTTAACTTCTATGTCCCACCCTTGCATGGGGGAAATGTTGGAGTAGAAAAAAGTTATGAAAAGCACTGGATATTAAAACGATTTTTGTGTACCCAGTATAGGAATTAATAAACTAAATAAACATTCCCTTCTTTTGGCATTGCAGGGCGTATTTTTAGAGTACAGCTGTAGTTCTCTATGAAATTCAGAGAGGTCTTTTATAGCCATACTTCTTCTAAATCTTGAGGAATACGTAATATTAGCTTTGCTAATTATCCTAAAAATACTTTATCAAACTGAAAGTTTAAGAGGGGAGTATTAGATCCGTTTGTAAGGAGAGTATTGAGTAAAAGGAAATAAAGATCTATTTTACCAATTGATCAAACTTCAGCCCAAAATTCGATTTAAAGTGCCTTCTAAAAGTTTGGTTTACTTAATTTACTTACAGTGTTTTCTATAACTATATAGATTCCATTTATTACAAGTAGTTAGTGTAAAATTCTCATCTATTAGAAAAATGCATTATTTCCATGTCTTACATAAAAAGGTAATGATTTTAATTGTGGTTTGATAGTTACTAAGAATGAACGACACCATGAAAAAGTTTGGCTTTAAATAGAATGTGCAATCCCTTTGCTCTTTTTAGTTTCCTTTTCGATTGGTATACTTATGAAAACTGTCGAAATTACATTATCTTTATAGAAGAGTTTCAAGTTTCTTTTTTTTTTTTTTTTTCTTTTAGATAGTTGATTTATAATTTGCCTGTTTTACTCTGACCTTTGGCAGCCTGTAAGTATGGGGAGCTGTTATTGTTATTGTTTCAATAAATAAATAAAACAATCTAAGATTCTCTTCTGTCTTCCCAGCTACTTTCCACGTAAGGAGCTCTTTTATCGCACAGGATACACAAGCCGGCGCCTAGAACCAGTTGCATGTAAAGGAGGAAACGGACTCTGGATCAGAGAGAAGCCAGATGGATGATCAACCCTATGCCTGGTAAGGGAGTGAAGAAGAAGTTATTATAAAATGGCGGTGAAATAGATTAAAGGAAAGGTAACTATGGAACAGGTGCTAAAATAAATTTTGGGGGACACCTAAAAATCCGAAAAATAACCATCGCAGACGCCGCTATGCTTACCACAAATCTCATATGTGGTCTCCTGGTATCCAAACCGGCTGCCTTGGTCAGAGGTGAGTGCTCTAACCACTCAGCTACATGATCTAGAATTCATCTCTATATGAAGTAACTCTTTATTCCAGGTCTCAGGAGAAGGAAAACTGTTATAAAACACTAATTTTCATAGAAAATAATGTGACTTCAGAGTATTCGCCATATATTGAGATGTGCAGGAACTGGGCTCTCGGACCTTTAATGTAATACCAAAAGTGGCACATATTGCAAAGCAGCTAATTACGTTGGTAATAATAAATGTAGCCAGTGTGAGCTGCTCTATTCCTCGAGTATAATTTAGCTACTAGATTACCAGGATACCTTCATTCCCCCAAAACTTGGCCGAACTCTCAAAGAGCAGCATTACACGCTATAATATAGTCTCATTGGTGGAGTATCATTCAAATAATACTTGTTGGATTTAGGCGCAAAGAATAAATAAACAGATTGAACAAAACAAAAAACCAAGGAATGAACATAACGACTGTTAGCCTCGTCCCCATGTCCTGATGAAAACTCTCAAATAAATGTCGCGGTGCCTTCCACTTTAACGACCAACCCAAATAATACTTAACCCCTTCCTCTAAAAGGCTAAAGTATGTCGCTTTGGTATTACGGTTTCGTTTTGTACCGTGAAACTTTTTAGAGCCCCCCCTTCATTTCATATCAACAGCATTATTCACTGGTTCAATTGAATATATCTGGTTTGTTTTATATGTCAATCGCATAGAGATGATACTGACTGGGCGAAGTCATGGATTGGTTGTCTGAAGGTGCAAACCTTCCTGAGGGAAACACTCTAATACGATTTAGGGGAAAGGGTCACTTTATGCACGTTACTGTACATCTTAACAGTATTTTGTCGTAATGAACTTGGGTTAAATATGCAGTTCTTCAGCAATAAACAACAAATGCAATGCATTTTGTTTAATGCAAATTGTTCTTTATTAATTACAATCATAATGAATGTTCCGATGTCTCATTGATTTGATTGCTCAAGGGCTGATAAACTTCAAAGTAACATATCTGGCTGCTCAATGATTTACGCGCGAGCTGCCACGATCTTCGCTACGAATTCCGCTTCCGTCTTGACCGGAATGAAGGAGACAAGTGGTTCTTTCAGGTCTGTCCATAACAACAAAATTCATTGGTTTGAGAACCAAAATCTGGCGAGCTAAATTGAAAGGAACCCACTCACTATTTAGACTTCCAGCTTTTGGAACGTATAGCTAATGTAGGTATTGATTGTAATGTGGTCACGTGTTTACTCAATATAGTGTAAAATGTAATCTTTATGGGATTACTTTTTTTCTTCTCTTTTTAAAAAATGAAATGAAGGTGCATAAATATATTAAGATCTAAAGTTTTCATTGAATTTCCTTCCAATTTTAATATACATTTAATATAAAATTCTAAATCACAAATTAACTATGGAATGTAAAGTTTCTTCCCCTCCCGGAGTGATGCTCAGTAAGAACAGGCATGTTTCTTGACTTAATGAAATAAAACAAACCATTCATTTTTTCAGGTAAAGAATTTCTTACATTCCACAGCAATTCTTAACAGCGCGATTATATTTCTAGACAGACCGATAAGAACAAATCTGATGCGTTTCATTCATATGACTTTCTCTATATCTAACAACTTTTCATTAAAAACCTTAAGCTTCTATCTACTTCATTCTAATTGAAATAAATATTAGCAGAAATGCTTTTTTGTAAGCAGAAAGGAAATAAACTAGGTAAAACAACATTAAAAGTTGGTTGCCATGAGGATAAAATTCGTTTCTTTATATTGCATAGAGTTTACAAATTCCTGTAAGTGAAAAGTTTTAAGTATTTTAAAACGAATTAAAAAAAAGATATATCTCAAAAATGATCAGCTCAACGAAAACAATTTATATGACATAAATTGTGTGTTTTAGCGAGATCTACCTTTTTGTGTAGTAAGTTTTTGTCTATCTCTTAAGGTTTAGTAGTTATGCAAAATCCAGCAAAATTCATGCAGAATAAAGAGGTCTTCAGAGGCTATTCCCAGAAAATTCAAGATATACGTTTTATTTGCCGTGTTTTATTTGTCTTTAATATACAGTATATTAATCAAAATAGTCTTAGCCATTTTTGAGAAACTCAAAAATTTCCAAAATTTTTACTTGTAAAGGGCAGTTTGGGGTTGGGGGATTATCCTCAAAACCTTCGTGTCGCATTCTTGGAAGATACTAAACTTATATATCAAGTTTGGTGTTTTACCGACTTTTCGTTGTTCAGTTATCGTGATCAAAAACACACAGACACACGAACACACGGACTCACACACAGCCTTTTCTTTAAGAATGTTTTTTTTGGACACAGGGGACCCTAAAACGCCTATTTCCAGTGAAATCTCGGTATCGACTTTTTGAAGGAAATGCAATACTTTCTCTATTACACTACATACATAGTATATGTGGAGAAAGTAAAAATTGCATCGTGCGAACATTTTTAACTTAGGTAAATTCCGAAAAAAGTGAAAGCCATGTAAATTAAGTTTAAAGATTTGTGATGAACAGGCATGTCTGTTTTATGATCTGCTGTCCAGTTAAATTGACCATATTGAAACGATACATTGCGTATATATGTAATATAACTCTTCTAAATATCACCATCGTGACGTTTTATTGTAGTAGGGCTAGACGAAAACAGAAAGTTAGAAATACTTTTAGCAGACAAAAATTGGAAACTTTTGGGAGTCTTCACAAATAACGTTAACTTAACTCAAGAAAATTAATTTTAATATTTATACAGTATAAGTTGATATGCACCAAAACAATCTTGGGCGACCAGAGTATCTTATAATGCAGCCTTTCGGTTTTCGCTTCAGAAAGTCGTACTTTCATGACCATGTAGTGAGTACCCCAGTATGTATGTAAAGCCCTTATCCCGGCAACTTAAACGGTGACTAATCTTTCTGTCTTCGTTAAAGGTGATATTATTGATTCTTACATCAAAATACAAAAAAAAAAAAAAAAAAAAAGAATCTGTACACATCTATGCGGACTGCATTCTCAAAGTCGTCATATTCTTCAATCTCGTGTTTCACACAACTCTTTTTTTTCCCCAAGTGTAACCATTTTTCCCACTTTAACTTTTTTCTTTACCAGCACCGTTTATAATGAACCGAAATAGCGGTGAACTCAGAAGTTATTTTCACCACTTTTACGGAAACTGTGAACATTTCTCACAAAAGTCATAATAAACATTTAACGCTATTTTCTTTGACCACAAGTCAATGGTTTACCAGCCTATCTAAGTCCATAAAGACGCAAGAGCAAACTCATGACAACCTGCTTCATAATACTAAATAGCAACAAACACCATCTGTTGTAAACAATATTCCGGACATCAGGTGACTCATGCGAATTGCATGCTGGGACTTGTAGCTCTGGTGAACAGCATAAATCAGCATTTTCGAAACTCTTAGCTATTTATATGGAACATTATACATACCATTTAAGAATAAATTTATTCTGAAATTAGTTTATTAGTATGGGATTACTTTTCTGCGCGCATTGCTACTTGTACCACGGTGCACTGCCCATATGAGTCCGTTGCGGCGAGAATGGACCTAAGAGTGAATAGATAATAGGTTTATGTTCATTTACAGTTACTATGGTGATGATGGATGTTCTGCCTAAAAGCAATGCCGCGACTGTTGAAAGGCATACTGCTACGGCGGTGAATTGATTTCCACAATAAGGGAATGAAGTGATGCGTAGTAAATTCAGGACGGAAAATCCGCCCGCGATGACCTGGTCCGACATCGAATCCGGTCCCTTTGCATGCTTGCCAAGAACCCCACTACCACGGCATGAGCACAGGCATCTACCCATTATAAGTGTAAACCTGCTCATGCAAATGCACTACCTTTTTCACCAAGGTACACGATTGCAATCGGCTTAAAAATTATTTTTATATAACCTTTAAGCGTTATGCTTAATAAACCTTATTATTCAATCGACTTCGTCGTAACCAAAATAAATCCTTAAAGAGATAGTTTTAATGCGCTCTTCGTTCGTGGATAAAAAAGAGGAAAGAATCTATAGTGAGAACTTTAAAAGCGAAGTGCTGTATGCTGGCCTTAAAACCGACAGTTTCTATGATACTACGAAAAGCATGTGAATAGCGACAGCATTTAAGCAGTGAAAGGTGACTCTTAGTGCATTAAAAGGTGACTTCTCATACTAAACCTATATGATCTCCTACATTCACATTTCTTTTTCTACTATGCTGCAATAAACTATTGTTACAAAAGCTTATACTTCTAACTACTTCGCATTTATCAAGATAAACATTAGCGAAAAGTTGTATTACCATATTATTTACGATATCTATTACGATTATTGTAGAAGGAAATCAGGAAGTATATTAAGCTAAAGCGATACGGTCGCTATGTGTTAGTATTGAAATGCTGTTCTCTTTGCTTCACCAAGAAAAATATGAATAACGATTTACCGTTTGAGAAAAGTATAAGTATTGGAAAATTTAAATATATAAAAAGAAATATTTCCGAAATAGTTAGCTCTACAATAAAAATATAAGTTAGGTATTTGATATAAATTGTGTGTTTTGATAAGATATGCATTTCTTCTGCAGTAAGTTTTTGTCATCAATTACGGTTTACCAATTATGCAAACATGTTTTTTATTTTATTTTGTATTCAATACGAAATATAGTGAATTCGTATAATCATACAAAGAATTTGAGAAAATCAGGGTCTTATAGTAACATTTTGCTATGTCTTATCCTTGAAAGACCTGAAGTTTGGCTTAAATACTTAAGCCCATCTGAGTACTTTGGGGGTAGTGTGTGCCTCACATTCAAAGGTCGCGAGATTGAATCTTGCTTAGGGTGAGTTACTCGGTTAAGGTTTCATTGGGGTTTTCCCTTATCCTGAAAAGACGAATGTCGAGTAACTTTAAGCTCCATGGACCTCAAAATTATTTGAACTTCATTTCATCTATTTCATTCATCGTCCGATGTAACAAACTAGGTTAATAGACGTTAAGCTAATAACAAAGAAAAAGAAAACTTTAAACCGTAAGAGATGTACAAAATGTTATCATACAGTTTAAATGGATATAATTTATATCAAAAAGTTACTATGTGCCAATTAAGATGACCAATATATACATAAAATACATATATATATATATATACACATAAGTGCCTGATATTTAGATTTATATATAAAGGATATAACTTATGTCAAATAATTATTATTTATATTATATATAATTATATATACTTTTAAACTATGGTTTTCATGCTGGTGTTCAATTAATAGATTTCCCAAATGGTTGTGCTACCCTATCTAATTTGAGACTAACAATTCCAAATTTCTCACAGGGTACTATAAATATATATATATACATATACTTGTATATCGTATATTTATAGGTATATTATTATAGTTTTCAAAGTTAGGGCAAGTGGTCGATTAGAAAACTAATTAGTTCTATTTTAAGATAAAAAATTCAATACTGTATTATGTTAACATGCCGTGATAATAATTTATCAGATAAGACTGATCCTGAATGAAAATTGAGTGCAATATTCAAATCTGAAAGTACATTTAACTAAAAATACATCGATAATTAATACAGGTGCTGAATTTGTTATCCCATATCTTGAGCATATGCTATTTAAATAAAAAGTCATTACAGCTGCTTTTGACAAAGCAAAACAAAAAAAAAAAAAAACAAAAAAAAAAAAACGAAAAACTTTCCAGGGGAATTTTCATGAAAACCTTTGTATTATTGGAAGATCTTGACATTTGGTTTTAATACTTTTTAGACTTTTTTTGGGTTAATGCTGTTCACACATGGGGACGCAGACACTTACTTTTTCTAAAATTACTCGTTTTGGGATTCAGAATACTTCAAAACGTGTATTTATGAAATGTCAATATAGAAATGTTAGATGGGATGTATTACCTGTTGTACTTATTACAGATAAGTAGTAGAAGAAAGTAAAAAATGTGTAATATTTTGAAATGTAGGAAAGAAGGCTACAAATGGTTGTTAGTCAGGAAATATCCCGGCATGTTACATGCTATACCACATGGTGACACAGCCTGGCTGCGGTGCAACGCGTCATTTTCACGAATATTTCTCTTTTCCGACTGCCTCCCCCTCCCCAGCCACATTATCTCGTTTTCCATAACAGCCACGTCCGCTGTCAGACACGTCATTCTAATAACAATGCGATACAGGGCAGCACGTCTTTGCCCGGGACACATGTGTGTTACTACCAGATAATCAGTGCTTACTGTATTCTCTCCCAATCCTATTACCTACAGCCGGGGAAATTTATTCCTAAGGCTGAATATTATTTACACAAACTGTCACAGATCTAATGAGATCTAATTCCATAACTCGCAAACTGAGAGACCTGTCCTTTTTAACGTTCATATGTGCAACTATGGAACGTTTAATACTCCAAAAAGCCTTAATTTTTCTGCGCAAGTACTCTATTGCACAAAAATATTTGAAATTTAGATGTATAAACAGGCTACTAGGAGTATAAGTGCAGATATTTATATTGGTAACTGAGGGCAATGTAATAAACAACATTAGGTATATCAATATTTACTTTGTTAGTGAAATAACTCGTATTTTATTATTAAGAGTAGTATGTTTTCAGGTTGGTTAGTACCTCCAAGTAGACGTGGTTGTTTTATTTCTCCAGGAGCGCGGGGCCGAAGGTTGAATGGGCAGGCCTCGCGATACCGAAATCAGTATTGGAACTGAGTTCGAATGCTTACTACTGATCAATGACCCCATGGTACCTAGGCTAGCACTTCACGTATTGAAATGTGAAAACGTGACAGCAAAATAAATAACCTACACTGACAGACGTTGCTCACTTTGTAGCTCAGTTAATACCATTTTTAAAAATCGTGGCGTGTAGATTAGGCGACTTGTTTGTGGGAAAAATATTAGACGAAGTTAATAAAAACAACAAATAATATACGACATTGAATACATATTAAGGTACTATTAATCAAAGTATGTGTACCGCTACCCCTAATATCTTGTGTATTTCCCGTGAGGATATTTTATTTTGAGGTGCCCTGAATTAAAATATATTTAAAAAATGTCCCTCGTCTGATTTTCAACCTGCCTGTTAGCACCAAAACTCAAAAGTTGGTAAATACCAAAAGTGCACTTACAGGATGAGTCCCGACCTTAAAGTAAGTCAATCATGTTTCAGGATTCAAGGTTATGTACTTTGGGATTCTGGATGGTATATGTGTTTATAGTTTGGTTGTAGTTGTATTTACACCCCACTCTTAACCGCAATGGTCATGTCAAAGGTCTTTTTAATCTTTTATGTCCTTACCATCCTTTATCTGGTTGGCCATATCGGACGATGAATGAACTCAGTGAAATGACGCACAAATGACCTTAGGGTCCATGGAGCTTAAAATTACTGGACATTCGTCTTCTTAGAATAAGGGTAACCCACCCTAAGTGAGACATGATCTCGCGATCTGTTGAATGTGAGGTAGATAGGCTACTACTGAAATGGACCAATGTGGAATGTGTTACCTAGAGCAATGGTGTTAACTCATGTAGAGCTCTCTTTGAATTACATTTTTTTGTGTTTTATTCATTAGATAATACATACACTCACGTCCTCATTAATTTCTAGACTCTGCGAAATGGGTACAGTTGTCTAGCGAAAAAAAAATTACCCCAAAGGAAACCTGAGCCCGTGAATTCTCGCACAGCAAGTATGTGCTCTACAGGAGATAAATTTCAGCTGGTATAATTGTTGTGAAATTAAAACTATATAAAACCATAGGATTATTATAATCAATGTGCTTCTTACTTAATTTGTGATAAGTAAGGATGATTATATAGCTTACTATCAGACATTTAAAGAAATGTTTAAATAATTGGAATACATTTTAATTGTGTGTTTTTACTTTCTCTATATAGTACGTTCTCTTTCTACGTAGATAGAGAAAGTATTGCACTCCATCCAAAAATTCAATACCGAGATTTCACGGAAATACAGGTTTTAGGTTCTCTAATTAAAACAAAGTAGAAAAAGGTCAATGTGTGTGTTCGGTGATCGTGTATCAGTGTATCTGCGTCTGTGAACACGATATAAAAAAACGAAAAGTGGATCAAATACTAAACTTCCTTTTTAAGTTTAGTAGTTTACAAGGACGCGACACAAATTCTCAAAAATGACTCTAACGCTTTTAATTAAATACCCTAAATTAAATATATTTACATAACATATACAATGTATATTTTGAATTTTCTGGGAATAGTCTCTGAAACCTCTTTATTCTGGATGATTTTTTCTGAATTTTGCATAGATGATAAACCGTATAAGATAGACAAAACCTTACTCCACAAAAAGGTATATCGTTAAAACACATAACTTTGGTCATATACTTTTTCTTCGTGGAGTTGACAATTTTTGTGATATTCCTTATTACCAGTTTTAAAATACTTCCGACTTTTCTCAACTCTTGGCCATGCAAAGAAATTGGATTTCAACCACATAGTAACCAGCTTTTACAGGAATTGCCCATCACTTTAGCATAGTGTATTCACTTATTTCCCTTATACTAGAAGAAAGAAGTAATAAGGCAATTTCTGATAACGTTTTTCTAAATTAGCATGAAATAGAGGATAAGCGCTTTGACAATAATTTGTTACAGAGATGTAGAGAAAGTTATGTGAATGGAACAAATCAGTTTTTTATTTAAATTATATTATTTAAATTAGTTAGTTTAAATAAAATGCTCACTCATAATATAATAAGACGTTTTGTCTGTCTCCCTTATTATCAGTCATTCCTTACTTTTTCTGGTATTTAATACATTCTTAACTTTTATTTTATTTTATTATTTAGGATTTTACATAAAACAATGAAGTTCGTAGTTTCTAGCCTTATATCTGCCAACTACAATCAGCAACCGCTCACACCTGTTTACATGTATTTCTTTCGCTGAACCTCTTTCAGTGAACATTAAATAGTGTATTTTCGGCAAAATCTACCTAGCAATGCGTAACGTGTGCATCTCGCATTCGGGAGGTTCCGGGTTCGATCCCGGCGATCGCAAACTTTGATCTCCGGTTTCGTGTTGTCTACCTGGGATCGCCAGGACAACGTTGTGAGGTTTCTCATCTACTCGATTTCCTTTCCATAATTTCCCCTTCACACCGATTCCCTCTCATCAATATTTTTCCAGGTTCTTGGTGCAAGGCTGCACGGGCAGATGACGCGGATAATACTCCTTGAAAGATTACTCTCCAGAGACACTAGGTGGCTGCCCGGTTGACCTCTTCTGGCAGTTGTACCGATTATCGAGCTTGGAAACATTAGAGACGGTCTCTGGTGTGTGTGTGTCACGGCCGGTGGCCTCCTATTATTGTATTTCACTCAAAAATTGTTATCGAGATTCTGAGTGAAAAGAAAAAGTATTTGAAGAAAAAGGTCAGTGAGTGTTCGTGTGTGTGTGTGTGTGTGTGTGTGTGTGTGTGTGTGTTCAGCATAGCTAAAAATGAAGATATCGTTAACTAAGAAAAATGGTATTTAAGCTGGTATTTCCCAAGGATGCAAAACCAAGATTTTCAAGAAAAAACCCCACCTCAATCTGACTTTTACATGAAAAAATCTGATGACTTTCTCTATATCTCTATAAATTATTATTGTTAATAAGCTTATCTTTTATATATTTCATGCTAATCGAGAAAAATTAGCAGAAATAGTCTTATTTCTTGCTTTATTGTAAGTAGAAGCGAAATCAGCCAATACTATAGGTTAAAGTGAAAGCCAAAAGCTGGTTGCTATGTAACTGATGTTCCTTTGTTTGTATGGACAGGAATTCACAAATTCCATAACATAAGTTTTTCAAAGCTGAAACCAAGAAAAAGGAATATCTCAAAAACGATCAACTCCGCGAAAATAATGTATATAACATAAATTGTGTTTTAACGTGCTCTACATTTTTTGTGTGTTAAGTTTTTGTCCATCTCTTACGGTTTAGTAGTTATGAAAAATTCATCCAGAATAAAGTAGTCTTCAGAGGCTATTCCCAGAAAATTCAAAATATACCTTTTATTTGTCAGGTAAATAACTTTAATATACGATATTTTAATCAAAATCGTTAGAGCCATTTTTTAGAAAATCAAAATTTTCGATAAAAGTTTCATGTAAAGGGTAGTTTGGGGTGGGGGTATTTTTCTCAAAATCTTCGTGTCGCATCTAGAAGATACTAAACTTACATACCAAGTTTGGTATTTTACCGACTTTTCGTTTTTGAGTTATCGTGTTCACAGACACACGGACACACGGACACACACACACGGACCTTTTTCTGAAAATACCTTTTTTGGATACAGGGGACCCGGTGACATCTCGGTATCGAATTTTTTGGTGGAGTGCAATACATTCTCTATACACTATGTACATAGTGAGTATAGAGAAAGTAAAAATTGCTGAATTTGTTTTTTCTCAAAAATCGCCCCCATGATTTTGATTTAAATACCATATATTTAAGCTATTTACACGATGAATAAAATGTATGTCTTGAATATTATGAGAATAGTCTCTATAGACCACCTCATTCTGGATGAATTTTGTGTAACTGGTAAACCGTAAGAGGTAGACAAAAACTTTGTACACAAATAAAGTATACTTTATTAAAATTAAAAATTTATGTCTATACTTTTTACTTTCTCTATACGCACTATGTACATAGTGTATAGAGATTGTATTACACTCCACCAAAAAATTCGATACCGAGATTTCACCGGAAATAATGTTTTAGGGTCGCCTGTATTCAAAACAAATATTTTCAAAAAAAGGTCCGTGTGTGTGTGTGTCTGTGTGTCCGTGAGTCAGTGTGTCTGTGTGTCTGTGAACACGATAACTCAAAAACGAAAAGTCGGTAAAATATCAAACTTTGTATTTAAGTTAAGTATCTTCCAGGGATGCGACACCAAGATTTTGAGAAAAATACCCCCACCCCAAACTACCCTTTACATGGAACCTTTTTCGAACATTTTGATTTTGTATAAAACGGCTCTAACGATTGGGGTTAAAATATCGTATATTAAAGTTATTTACCTGACAAATAAAATGTATATTTTGAATTTTCTGGGAATAGCCTCTGAAGACTACTTTATTCTGGATGAATTTTTCATAACTACTAAACCGTAAGAGATGGACAAAAACTTAACACACAAAAAATGTAGAGCACGTTAAAACACACAATTTATGTTATATACATTTTTTCGAGGAGTTGATCGTTTTAGAGATATTCCTTTTTCTTGGTTTCAGCTTTGAAAAACTTATACTTTTCTCATACAGGAATTTGTCAACTCCTGTCCATACATACAAACAAAGGAACATCAGTCACATAGCAACCAGCTTTTGGCTTTCACTTTAACCTATGGTACTCCCTTATTTCGCTCCTACTTACGAAAATACATGTTTTCAGATCACCTGAATAAAAAAAAAGCATTTTTAGAAAAATGTCTGTGTGTGTGTCTGTATGTGTATATGTATCTGTGTCTATGAGCAGCATAGCTCAAAAACGAAAAGACTGTAACGGCTCTAACGATTTGGATTAAAATATCGTATATTAAAGTTATTTACCTGACAAATAAAATGTATATTTTGACTTTTCTGGGAATAGCCTCTGAAGACTACTTTACTCTCGTATAATAAAGCAAGAAATAAGACTATTTCTGCTAATTTTTCTCGATTAATATGAAATAAATAAAAGATAAGCTTATTAACAATTATAATTTACAGAGACATAGAGAAAGTCATGTGAATGGAACACATCAGATTTTTTTAATAGGATTGATGTTTCCGAGATATTACTTATTACTACTTTCAATTTTAAACATGACTTTTCTTAAACGGAAAGCTATCTTCCTTTTCATCTCTCTCCTTTTTGTTTTACTGCTAGCTGTTCAAAGCAAACCGAATTGATTAGCAACCAGCTTATAAAATTTGACTTTCGCTTTAGCCTAGTGTATTCTTTTCTTCTTAGAAGAAAAGAAGTAAGGAGACAATCTCTGTCGTTTTTTTTTTTTCCCTCGATTAGCATGATGCAAATAAAAGAATACGTTTTATAAACATAGGATAGGAAGGTAGAGAAATGTAGAGTTCCTGTTAATGAAACACGTCAGAGTTTAGACGATATTTCACTCTTCTCTACCTTTCGTAAGGGTCAAATAAAGTAAGCTACTCCAATGTTATCTAGAAGAACTGCAGAGCAGTTGAAAACCGTAGTATCGTCAATACCAAATTGGTAACTTACAGTTTACCTTAAGAGCTATTTTAAAAACTATAAAACGATTAAATGGGTCATGCTTCATCGTGATAACGCTTCCAGGCATGTTGCTGCAAGAATAATAATGGTTACGCAGTGAACCAGAGGTCAGAGAGCACAACGTTACCAAATTTCTTACAGCTGCTGTGACTTTTACATTATCTTGTAAAACGTATAGGGGAAAGATCGTGGGTAGCAATCTGGAATACAGTGCTACACACCTAGAAACTGAGGAATTGATTGAGAGAGAAAGGGCCATACGAGATATTTAAAATCAGTTGATTCAAAAAAGACTGATTTCTTTTGAATAATTTTACTTTCTCGAGGACATATATACGTGCAAACTATAAAGTAATTCGATATCGGATTTCATCGGAAATGTTTTAGTGTCCCTGAAGCTCCCTTCAGAAAATGTTTAAAGATATGTTTTTGAAAATGGTTCGTGTGTCTGTAGACAGCTTAACTCAATAACGAAAAGTCGGTTAAATGCAAAGTTGGTATTTAAATTCAGTCTTTTCTAAGGATGCGACACGAAGATTATCGAGAAAATTTCTCCTCTCCCTTTGGTTTTATCTCTTGGCTCTAGAGATTTTTATTAAAGTAGCATATATTTAAGATACCTTAATGCCAAACAAAATGCTTATCTTAAATTTTCTGGGAATAGCCTCTGAAGATCTCTTCATTCTGAACGACTTTTGTCTATCTAGTAAACCGTAAGAGATAGGCAAAAGCATACTACTCAAAAAGTGTAGATCTCGTTTAAACACACAGTTTATATCATATACCTTTTTTTTTTTTTTTGTTACAATTTTAAACTACTGAAACTTTTCTCAAATGAAAAGTCATCTTTGCTTTCATCTCTCATTTGTTTTACAACTGCCTTACAAACAGAACCACATTTCAATTGTTACAGAAGTTACCAACGTATAAATGATTTGACTATTGCAAACTATTCTTAATATAGTTTATTTCCCTTTTGCTTACAAGGAAGCAAGTCTTAAGGTCAATTCTGCTAACGTTTATTTTGATAAGCTAATGTAGATAAAGAGTAATCTTTCGTAAGAATAGTTTGTTTCTGGTACAGCTAGAGAAAATCATGTAAATGGAATATATCAGATTTTTCCCCTTTCTTTCTTTCTTTCTTTACCCTCCTCGTATGTGGACTTAAATAGCCAGGACTTATAAACCAGGGCCTGGGGTCAGAGGCCTGTTGAGGGGAAGAGAGGCTTTGGATCAGAGAGAAGCCAGGAAGGGTGATCAGCCCGATGCTTGGTATGAAAGTGAAGATGTGGAAGATATGAAATGACGGTGAAATGAATGATAAGAAAGATATTGTTGGAACGAATGACGGGGAAACTGTGAAACCCGGAGGAAACCCGCCCATACTTCTATGTGGTGCCTGGGATCGAAACCGTGCCATCTGGTTGAAAGGCGAGCGGTCTAACCACTCCCACTCTGCTACAGGGTTTTTAGCTACAGGCTCCTATCGGCCTGTTGACTCGTGCACTATTTGTCGTTGTTTTTATATTTTATTTAATTTTATTCATTAGATCACGCATCCTCTCGTTCATACTTCTCACCCCGCTGTCGCGAATCGAACCCGGGACCCCTTGCACAGCAGGCATGAGCTCTATCGACTGAGCTACGGGGCCAGCCAGTTATAGTTCTACTGTAACTTAAGATATTTATGAATTTATTCAACCTAGATGTGCCGTGGATCATCACGGTATCCAAAATGTAACAGTGGACAGCGTACGTACGTATAGGTCTTCGAAAAGCAATAGGTTTGCAGATCAATGCATTTACATAATCTTAAATCTATCGCACTTAGAAGACTGCAGATGTCCTCGACTACATTAAATTTAGGATATTAAATAAGTGTTTTAATTTTGGTGTATACATTATGCTTACTATGCATACATTTAAAAAACTCTGACGTGTTACGTTCCTAAGATTCTCTCTACCCTCCATCATTTATTCATGGGTGTGCAAATTATTCTTACTACAGATTTTAACTTTTTACTTCAATTTAAACGACTAAATGACTACAAAACACTTTTCAACCTAGATACAAAGAAAATAACGACATTCACTTTTTACTTTCTCTAGCATGTGTGTTCAATGTTCATGGTAGGTAGAGAAATTATTGCATTCCACCCAAAAATTCAATACCTTGAAATACACGTTTTAGGGTTCTCTGTGAACAAAAGTATTTTTGAAAAAAGGTCCGTGTATGTGTGTCCGTATGCCCGTGAGCATGATAACTCAAAAATGAGAAGTCGGTAAAATACCAAACTTGGTATCTAAGTTTATTTTAAGGATACGACATGAAGATTTTGAAGAAAATCCAGCCTCGACTACCCTTTACATGGTAAAATGTTCTAAAATTTTTATTTTCTCAAAAATAGCTATACCAATTTTGTTTAAAGTACCGTGTTTTAAAGAAATTTACAAAACAAAAAAATGTATTTTGAATTTTCTGGGAATAAATAGCCTCTGAAGAACCTCTTCATTCTAGATAAATTTTGCTGAATTCGGCATAGTTGGTAAAACACACAATTAATGTCTATCGATTTTTTCCTGGAGTTCGCCAGTTTTAAAATACTTAAAAATCTTCTCATACGAGAATTATTCAACTACTGGTCATACAAAGAAACTAATTTCAATCACTAGTGCCAGATTTTAAAAGTTGACTAACGCTTCAGCTTAGTGTATTCCCTTGTTTCCCTTCTATTTATAAGGAAGTAATTAACACGACCATTTCTGCTAATGTTTATCCTGATTAGTACAAAACAGAGAGAAATATTAGCTTTTATAAGAATAATTTGTTGTAGAATGGCTAGGGAAAGCCATGTAAATAAAAACACACCAGATTTGGTGCTTTATCTACTTAGTACAATATAGATGTGATCGGAGCACATAACATTTATTACATTTTTCGCTATAGCCAGGCTTAAAACCAATACTCTTTCAATGCAGAGAAACAACTAGATATTTGGCTAGTTGTTGACACGTTACTCCCACACCTCGGAGGTTGACTTTATCTCGTACAAATATCTATTATACCATAACATTACATAATGAAAAACAACTTCCGCGAATATTTACCATTTATTAACAGCAGCTAATAGCAAAATGAGTTTGAAAATATAAATAGAAACAGTTTATGTACTCGAAAACAGCCAACAACAAGAAAAAAAATATTATGATATAAATTATGTTTTTAATGGTGATGTGCATTTTTGTGTAGTAAGTTTTTGTCTATCTCTTACGGTTTACCAGTTGTACAAAATTCAATAAAAATCATCCATAATAAAGAGGTCACTAGAGGCTATTTCCAGAAAATTCAAGGTATACATTTTATTTGGCATTCAAATATCTTAAATATAAGCGATTTTAATAAAAATCATTAGAGCCATCTTTTTAGCCATGCTGTCCAAAGACACAAGCACACACACATTTGGACCTTTTTCTGAAAATACTTTTTTTGGATACAGGGGACCTAAAACTCTATTTCCGGTGAATCTCGGTATCGAATTTTCGGCTGAAATGCAATACCTTCTCTATACACTATGTACATAGTACGTGTAAAAAATATGACTGCTAAAGGTCATACTTTTGTCAGCCTCTTTGTGTAAAACACAAAACGTAAATACTGTGCAGATGAGAGTCGAACTTGGCAAATGGTCTGCATTTAGCGAAAGCATAGCTTTACGTTCTTATACAAGCTGATTCTCCTTTATACTCTAAATGAAATACTTGGCAATATTCTTGAAAAAAGCGGATTAATACATACCCAGGCAAAAAGAACATAGTATCCTCTCTTGCAAATCTACCGGTTCCACACGCACTGAATATTGTTACACCCATTTCTTAGAAAGCTTGTTTGAAACTGAAAAACCTGGCTTGTTTGGAAACCTTCTGCTGAATAGGGTACTTCGCCATATGACGCCCAGAAGGTTGCAGGCAAAGTTAGTCCGTTGACCTTGGGAAGTCCAATATAATGCAGGGAAAAAATGTTGCTTGTGTTTATACCGCAACTAGCGTGTCAAAATGACCTTGAGCAACGCCACCCTTTTGTTCACCCTCCTTGTTGCAAGAAGTGAAGGGAGTTCGTGGTTGTAACTGCATGAAGTGTACAACAGGGTGTTTCTGCGAACAGTTCCTAATTATTGATTACAAAATCAGTATGTCAGACAAAATAAATACATGCGTAGAGTATAACTACTACAGTAAAAAATCTGATGTGTTCCATTCACATGACTTTTCCTACATCTCTGCAACAAAGTATTGTTAAAAAGCTTAAGCTTCTATTTACTTCATGCTAATTGAAAAAAATAGGAGAAATAGCCCTATTACTTACTTCCTTGTGATTAAAATCGAAATAAGGGAGTACCATAGGTTAAAGTGATAGTCAAAAGCTGGTTGCTATATCACTGAAGTTCCTTTGTTGGTATGGACACGAGTTTACAAATTCCTGTATGAGAAAAGTATGTTTTTAAAGCTGAAACAAATAACAAGGAATATCTAAAAAACGATCAACTCCACGAAAAAACAATTTATGTAACATAAATTGAGTGTTTTAACGTGCTCTACATTTTTTGCGTGGTAAGTTTTTGGCTATTTCTTACCGTTTAGCAGTTATACAAAATTCCATAGAATTCATCCAGAACAAAGCATTCTTCAGAGGCTATTCCCAGAAAGTTCAAGATATACATTTTATTAATATACGATATTTTAATCAAAATCGTTATAGTCATTTTTGAGAAGATCAAACTTTTCGAAAAAAGTTCCATGTAAAGAGTAGTTTGGGGTGGGGGGATTTTTCTCAAAATCCTGGTGTCGCACCCCTGGAAGATACTGAACTTAAATACCAAGTTTGGTATTTTACTGACTTTTCGTTTTTTAGCTATCGTGTTCACAGACATACGGGCACATGGACACACACACGGACCTTTTTGTGAAAATGCTTTTTTTTGATACAGGGGACCCTAAAACATACATCTCCGGTGAAATCTCGGGATCGAATTTTTGGGTGGAGTGCAATACCTTCTTTATACACTGTGTATATAGTGCGTGTAGAGAAAGTAAAAAATATTTAGTAGCTTTCGGTCATGGGTATACAAGGATTGTTAAGATGTATAATGGGCTGCATTGCAGTCAGATACCTCTTGGAATAATTATTTGGATCTCTTAAATATGTGTGGTATATAAACGTATTTGTACATCATTTTTATATTGTCTACTATAGGTAGAAGCTTTCTCTGCTACGTTCAGTAAATAGGGTAAGTCTTATATTCCATCCAAATATTCGATGCCAAAATTTCACCGCAAATATATATGCTTCTAGTCCCCATGTATCCAAAAAGAAAAAAATGTTTATAAAAAAACTCGTATGTGCTGTGATCAGAATTAAAGATTGCATTATTTAAATATTATTTTTGTTCATTTAGTATTTTTGTTAGCAGCAACCTCCAGTTGGAATTTATTTTATTTTCTGAATAAATCCTAATAATAAAAAAACTAAAGTCGATTAAAAGCCAAACTTGGTATTTAGTTTCAGAATCTTCCTAGAATGCAACATGAAGGTTGTCGACAAAGTCGCACACCTGAAATTACACTTTAACTGGAACATTTTTCGAAAAGTTTCATTTTATCAAAAGGGCTCTGACGATTTTATTAAAATATTATTATATGTTTGAGATATGTTTATGACAAATGCAATAAATATCTTGATAATTGTGTCTGATGTTTTCTTCTTTCTGATTTTTGCATTACTGGTAAACCGTAAGAGATAGATGAAAATGTGTTACAAAAAATTATGGATCTCAGGCTGAAATAAATTTCATTTTACGTTTTATTTCCTCTACACGTACTATGCAAGTACATGGTAGGTACAGAAGTTATTATATTCCATTCAAAAATTCGATGTTGAGATTTCATCGGAGATATGTTTTAAGGCCCCCTGGCTTCTACGTAGAATTATCTCTGTAATAAGACACTTTTTTCTGTTTTAACTCCATTAGCTTGAAGTAAATAAAAGAACGTCCTATTATAGAAAAAATAGAGAAAATTATGTGAATGTAACATGTCATTATAATTTCTTCTTTATACCTACATGTACACAGGTAGGGAAAGTGCTTGTACCTAAAATTCGATACCGAGATATCAGTTATAAGGTACCCTGATTATAAAACGAATATTTTTTATGTGCTGTGTTTGTGTGTATGTATGCGTATTAAACATTTCCCAAGTTTGTAACACGAATATTTTCAAGCACATTTCCCACAGCAACTATCCTTTGAAAATGTTTCAAAAATGACCCTAACGATTTTGATTAAATACCGTTAATTAAATATATTTACATGACTAATAAAACCTATAACCTGAATATCCTGGAGATTACCTTTAAAGTTCACTTTATTTTGATGGCTTTTACATAACTGGTAAACCGTAAGAGTAAAGTAAAGCTTGCTATTCAACAAATGTAAATATCGTGAAAAGTCATAATTTATGTCAAATGCATTTTGTTGTTAAGCCAAATATTTCCGAAATATTGCTTGTTAATCTTTCTTTCAATATTTGTACTATTCTCAAATGGGAAGTCATTATTGACAATTTTTTCATCTTGGCTAAGCAAAAAGAACGGAATGTCTATACCATTACATTCCGACGGACTTTTAAAAAGATTTGATGTGTTACACTCACATGATCTTCTCTAGCTACTCTACAAACAAGCTTCTTACAAAAGATAATTCTTCTTTCACCTCCACATTAATCGAGATAAACATTAGCAGAATTTTATTACTTAGTTCCTTATAAGTAGGCTGGAACTAAGGGAATGCACCAGGCTCAAGTGATAGTCAAATGTTTTAAAATCTGTCGTTATGCGATTGTCATTGCAAATTGCTTCTTTTCTTGGCTAAGAGTAGAACAAGAGAAAAACAGACACTCCCGTCTGGGAGAAGTGTAAGTACTTCACAATTGAAACTAATAACAAGGAATACCTCGAAAACGGTAAGTTCCACGAAAAAAAAAATGTGTATGACATAGCTTTTGTATTTTAACAATACTTACATTATTTGCATAGTTAGTTTTGTCTATCTCTTAGGGTTTACTAGTTCAGCAAAATTAAGCAAAATTCATCCAGAATAAACCTGTCTTTAGAAGCTATTCCCAGAAAATTCAAGAATTACATTTTATTTGTGACAGAAAAGGCTTTAATATGTGGTTTTTTAATCAAAATCGTTAGAGCCATTTTTAAGAAAAACAACATTTTCGAAAAAATTTCCATGTAAAGGGGAGTTATGGGTGGGGGGATTTTCTTGAAAATCTTCGTGTCGCATCCTTGGAAGATACCAAACTGAAATGCCAAGTCTTTAACTGTATTTTCGTTTTTGAGCTATGCTGTCCACACACACACACACACACACACACACACACACACACACACACACACACAAACACACACATACACACACATGGACCTGTTTCTGAAAATGCTTTTTTTTTTGGACTCAGGGGGTCCTAAAACATGTATTTCCGGTAATATCTCGGCATTGAATCTTTGGGTGGAATACAATACTTCTCTACATGTACATAGGGATAGAGAAAGTAAAAATTCATCATCGCTTTAGCTTATTCTTTTCTTATTCCCCTTTTGTAAGGAAATAGTATAATAAAATCGTTTCTGCTAATGTGTATTTTGTTTAGCATGAAGCTGATAGAAACAAAATCTGACGTGTTACATTCAATTGGCCTTCTCTATCCGTTCCACAAACACATTAATCTTAATATTTCATTTATAAAGCCCCTTTTTCTCCTATGGTCATTGCTTTATAGACAAAGATTGAACAGCAGGATTTATTAACGTTAGGTTTTATATTATTAAATACTCATTCACTCTCACATGAATATTTCCAGGCTCTGTGGCGGATAAGGCATGAAACTTGTTAATCAAAAATTACCGGCCCAAGCCAGTAATGGAACCTGAACCTCTGGATGAGAAGCTAGAATTCGACCACTTCGGCCACTTAATCGCAAACTTATTATTTTATCTACAACATGCTCATAAAGATAAACATTAGCAGAATTGGTCTTGTTATTAGTTCCCTACAAATAGAAATAAATAAGGGCTAAAGCGCGGCAAATATTTAAAAATCAGTCGCTATACGTTTGTCATTGCAATTCGCTATTCTCTCAATGTGCAAAGAGTGAAGAAAAATAAAAAAGATATATGAAACGAATAAGGACTTCCGTCTGAGAAAAGTATTTTAAAATATAAACATATAATCGGGATAATATAACATAGTATAACATATAATGGTTAGCTATGCAACAAAGGACTCTTTATTACAAAATATGGTTTTGACGAGATCTACATATTTTGCGTAGTAAGCTTTCCTCTATCTCTTACGGTTTACCAGTTAAGGAAAAGTTATCCAGAATGATGGGAACTTTAGAGGATATCCCCAAGATATTAAAGATATAAATTTTATTTGTTGTATAAATACATTATATTTTATATACAGTATTCAAATCAAAATCTTTAAACTATTTTTGAGAAAATAATTTATTTGAAAAGTTTCGCATCTAATGAGCAATATCATGCAAATATCTATTATATACAAACTCGTTACAGGCATTTTTGAGAAAATACAATTTTCGGAAAATTCTCCATGGTAGTAAACGGTAGTTGGAGGAACTACTTAAAAATCGTCGTGTTGCATCCTTAGAAGATGCTGAACCTATATATCAAGTTTGAAATTTAATCGATCTTTTGTTTTGGAATTATCCTGTTCACACACACGGTTGTTTTTCCAATAATTCTTTTTAGTTTCTCTATAAATACTATGTACATTGTGGATAGAGAGATTGCACTCCACCCAAAAATTCGTTACCAAGATTTCACCGGAAATGTATCTGTTAGGGCCTCCTGTATGAAAAAAAAAATTAGAAAAAGGTCCGTGTGAGTGTGTGTGTCCGGGTGTCTGTGAACACGATAACTCAAAAAACGAAAAGTCGGTAAAATACCAAAGTTGATACGTAAGCTTAATATCTTCCAACTCCAAACTATCCTTTACATGGAAACATTTTCAAAAATTTAGATTTTTGCAAAAATAGCTAATACGATTTTGATTAAAATACCGTATATTTAAATTAGTTACACGACAAATAAAATGTATATCTTGAATTTTCAAGGAATAGCTTCTGAATGCCTCTTTATTCTGGATGAATTTTGCTGGATTTTGCTGGATTTTGCACAACTAGCAAATCATAAGACTTACTACACAAAATATGTAGGTCTTTTGAAACACACAATTTATGTCATATACCTTTTTTTCGTGGAGTTGACCATTTTTTGAACATTCTTTGTTATTGGCTTCAATTTTAAAATACTTAAACTTTTCACATACGGGAATTTGTAAACTCTTGGCAATGCAAGGAAATGGATTTTAAAAGATTTGACTATCGTTTTAGCCTAGTGTATTCCGTTATTTTCCTTCTACTTGCAAGAAAGCATTTCTGCCTATCTTTATCTCGATTAGCATGAAGTAGGTAGAAGATTAAGCTTTTTGACAAAATATGTTATAGAGATGTAGAGAAAGTCATGTGAACGGAACACATCAGATGTATATCCAGTGAAATATCAGTACCGAATTTTTGGTTTGAATGGAATGTGTTCTGACTACTAAACAAGCAATTGAGAAACTAATTACAATATTAATAGTTTAAAATTTAAACAGAAAAACGTATTCATGTATTAAGTCACAGTGTTGAAGGATCAAAGTGAATGCGGAAGAAGAAGAAGAAGAAGAAGTAATGGAGCAGGAGGCGGAGGAGGAGGAGGGGTCCTGAATTCTGCAGGAAGTTACAGGTATAGCGAATTCACGACCTCTGCTGGCACCCATATGCCACTTTCCCTTCTCGTAAACAGAGCAATAAAACAATCTAACCTTTTGTCAGATAAAAGGCTAAGAAAAGAATGGTGTTTGGCTGTTATGGTGTTGCATAAACTTTAAGAGGCAATGTCGTAACAAAAGGGACTTCTTTTCACAATAGCAGTAGACATTGCCCAACTTCAAGGTAACCCCCTCCCCGCTACGATTTGAATGCGTGGTTTATGGCCAGGGTACGTCGGATATTCAAAGGTTTCTTTTCTTCGTATCAGTCGTCAAAAGCTAAAGTTTTTGTTCCGTTCTGTTTCCTATTTAAAAGCGTCCTTCTTTTTTAAAAACAACAAGAAATACAACAGGGTGGTCAAGGAACTTTCAAACAGTGTAACCTTCGATTTCTGCATAGTTTACTTTTCATTCCTATACGTATGTTTTTACAGCAGCCTCTCTTTCTTCTTTTTCTTCCTCTTACTACTTGCGTAAACTAAATTTTATATCACAATTTAATTCAAATGAGCTATTTAAACAATTTTTATGCAACAAAAATATGATGTGTTCCATTCACATAGCTTCCTCTAGCTGTTCCAAATTATTCTTACAAAAGATTATGCTGTTAATCTACATCATGTAAATCGAGATAAACATTAGCAGAATTGTTCTTATTATTTGCGTCATTGTAAGTAGAACGGAAATAAGGGAATGTATTATACTAAAGCGATAATTAAATATTTTAAAACTTGGTCGCTATGTAGACACAGTTGAGCTTCGGTTCGCTTTGTATGGTTCAGATTAAGAAAATTAGGTATTTGAACACTTAAAAATCTATAAAAAGGAATATATCGAAAACAATCAACTCTACAAGAAAAACGTATATGACATAAGCTATGTGTTTTAACGAGATCTACATTTTGTGTATAAATACTTGTCTATCTCTTGCGATTTACTCGTTATGCAAAACTGATCCAGAATAAAGGGGTCTTCAGTGGCTATTCCCAGAAAATTCAAAATATTTATTTTATTTGTGATGTATATGCCTTTAATATATGGTATTTTAATTAAAATCGTTGAGGCTATTTTTGAGTAAAACAAAATGTTCAAAAAAGTTTCCATGTAAAAGGTAGTTTGTGATGGGGGAATATTTTTTAAAATCCTCGTATTGCACCCTTGGAAAATACTAAACATGAATACCAAGTTTGGCTTTTAATGGTCTTTTTGTTTTTAAGCTATGCTGTCGACACACACACACACACACACACACACGCGCGCGCGCGCACATGTACATCCACGTACACACTGACCGTTTTCTAAAAATGTTTTTTTCGGAATCAGGGGACCACAAACCATATATTTCCGGTGAAATCTTGGCATCAAATTTTGGTTGGAATGCAAAACCTGCGCTAGCACATACAGGTGCATTGTGCTAGATAAATAGATCGATAAATATTTAAAAATGAAGAAACCAATCGCGTTACATGTTTCCTAGCGTGCGGGTGGCTTAGGCGGTTTCATGTGTGGCTCATATTCGGGATGTCCGGATTCGCTTCCCGTGGCCGGCCATGGTTTTTTCGGGGGTTTCCCCGGGTTGCCTGGCGAATGCTGGATAGATTTCTTTCATTCCCCGAATTTTCTCCTTTCATGTCGTTTCTATTTTCATTACCTTCATCCTTCATCCCGTTGGTCTCTTTCTGGTTGGGAGTGTCGTCGATAGTGCTCGGTGTGGCGTGGTAGGGAAAGAATGCCTTGAGTAACTATTTCTGTCCCCCAATTTCGGCTGGTTGCTGTGTTGCCTAATTGGAGGTGCTGTTGGTCGCTATGTGGGGCGGGAGGCCACCAGGCACCCGTCTGGCTGTCGGGGTGCTTCAATCTGGAAACTATAGGAACTCTGTCATTGCTCCTAGTTCCGGCCGTCCGATGTATCCTCTCACTTTATTTCTCCCTCATGGGGGCGCTCCCTCTTGGCACGTTCGGTGCCAAGCCCTCTCCTACAAGTGTCCTTCATATCCTTCCCCAAGAAATGCTGCGTAGGTTCATTACATCCCCCAAACCTTCCGATCCACAGTTTCCTGTTCCCATTATTTCCGAATAATCTGTTTCAGGTTTGAAGGACCAACCTCGGTGTGCGGCTGGTTGGTGAATTGCGCATTGTAAAAGGTTTTCCTAGCGTCGTCGTCGGGAACACTCGGTGGGACCCGCCTTACGGTTTCAGGGCTCACAGGGCGACGTCAGAAGCATTCCAATTGTAACTTTTTTTTTTTTTTTTTTTTTTTTAAATACAACTCCGGAGTCTGACCGGGACTCCGGCGCTGTATGCCCTACTTTTTATTTACCTAATTTGTTTACTTGGATTACTGTTTGATTACTGAATTTCTGTTTTACCTTTTACACACACATACACAAACATATAACACCCATGCCCAAGGTGGGACTCGATCTCACGATCCCCTGCGCTGCGAAACACCAAAGCGAGACGCTTTAGCGAGCGCGGCCATGGGGACCGGCATTACTGATAGAGACTTCTTGCTTGGTCCGTCGCCATCCGGATCTGATCGCCAGTTGGGTTCTTCCCTCATGCCTTTCTTACCGATTCAAGCAAGTGCCAAAGGATCACAAGGGTCTGCGTCCGGTTCTCCAGGCCCCATCCGCGACTAATCCTAATTCTAACATTATAACTTGCTGTAGTTGTTTTTACAAAGTTACAAGTGACGATTGTTGGACTAACACCTTAGTTTACAGTTATCGATCTGTTAATGGGAGCGATAAGGACACACTAGATTATATGGCAAATGATTATCGCTAAATCAATTAAAAGAACTATTTGTACATCAACTTTAAAGACTCCCTCTATGGTAGACTAGTCAGCATAAAGCCTCTAAACAAAGATCCAGGATCCGATTCTTGGCTGTGGCGGTGGAGATTTTCTCCAACCTTATGCACATTATAGAAATTTGAATGTGAGAGTATTTAAGCATAAATTAATTAATGTTACAATATAGCCCCGATATAGCCTCAGTGGTTAATGGAGGCTTACAAATGAAGCAATATGCCTTCTAACAAGACTGCTTCTGTGGTCAAGTGGCCAGAGTTCTGGCTCCTAAATCTAGAGATCTCGTCTTAAATTCCCGCTGTGACTCCAATTAGAGTTTTTATCTTTGATGGAGTCTGGAAATATGTACTTGGAAGTGAATGTGAGTGTGTTTCTTAGATAGAAATCACTAAAACCTAATGTTAAGAGATACTGGGAATGGTATTTTAAAATTCTATACTTTTGTATAGATGTTCTAAAAAGCTACTGTGATTGCGTTGCTGTTATTTTAATATGAATATCAAATTTCATTAAAATTGAATAAATATTTTGCAAATACACATTCTGTCATAAACCTTATTATGGAAATAATATTTCATCATCAAAATGTTCCATGAACCTCAAAATTAAAGAAAATTTATTGAGTATTTTTGAATTGTAGCTTTAAATACCATGCACACACACAAACACACACACACACACAAGCTTTGCGTGTTGATATTTCAATTACTTTGATCACTGAATTATGATAATTGTTTCAAAAGGTTAGGAACTTTAACCTCTAAATTTTGTCACCTATAATATTACAATAGGTACTTGTGCACGTTTTTGAAAATCTTAATTGTATTTAAACATAAGCTGAAATGCGAGGAAGGTGCGAAATTTTAGTTTTCAGAGAAAGCCTTGTTATAAAATGCATAATAGGAAATGGGTATATTATACGATCTTTAAATGGCTGTACAGTCAGAAGCAAGGGAGAGGTTGGACAGCTAAGGTTGATTCTCTATGGATACCCAAAGTTATAAAAAGGAATTTTAAACTTTTTGACGGACTGTATGTCCGTTACAATCCTCCAGTTAGGGAGTGCAGCTTAAAGAAGGATGTACAGATGAATTAGGTTTTATTACCAAGACTATTTTGATGGACTGGAAGAGAGACAGAAGCTGACCTTCAGTTAATTTTAAATTACATGTTGCAAGGCATGTAATTGACATTTGTAACCAGTTGCTATAAAACTCAGTGTCTCCCTAATTTGAGAAATGGTATTAAACGAATACCTAGTTTCAGCGACAATCTCCGAGGGAAATGGCTCCACGGTAACTACGAGACTCGCATCTGAGAGGTCCCGGGTTTTATTCCCGTCAGACTATGGGCTTTTTTCGTGGCTTCCCCAAATCAGCGAATAATGGGGTGGTTCTCTTTCTGCCATGACTTTCCCATCAATCTGTTTCACCTCATCTGATACAGACCTCAGCCAGAGGTTGGCGTGTTGTGCCAGGACGATAAAACTTGAGCTCTGGAAAGACCTCTCTTGGAAGAACCTCGGGATCGCCTTCTTTGCTGGGAGTGTCTTGCTATTCTTGGAAACCCAGAGTCTGCTCTTCAATCCTTAATCCAAGTGGTCACGTCGGAAGCACAAAGGGCGTATTGTGACCCTCTATGCGATGCTGTTTTCCAGTTACTGAAGGCTCCTCCGTCTTACTGCAGTACACTTACTGGGTGTTTGAGTACCCCAGCGTTTTAAAGAACTATCGTTAGATAAACTCCAATGATCGTACTTAGGTTCCATTTAAGACTTGTTTGTGTAGCATGATAGCTGCTTAACGGAATGAATAGTAAAATGAGCCGATGTCACTCACCAATGTTTATTCTGAGCATAAGTATATTGCTCATTCTTATTGAGTACTAAATAATGTGTATTATTTTTTCCCCTGAGTTTATGTACATAATATGATATTCCAAGAGCCATGGTTATATTGCATAGTGTTATTCTTTTTGTTTAACATGCCAACTATTACGCTATGATAATATTATCTAGAGGTTATTCTTATACAATGTACACCTAACACGGTTTATAGATTTATAGGTTTCATTTTGATCAGGAATAGTATGTACATGCAGTTGACAAAATAAGACGTGTATTTAAATGGAAAGTGTATTGGATTGTTATCTGGGGTAATCAAGTACCCCAGGTAAGGGTTAAAAAATGCAAAAACATTATATGTGTTCCAGAGCTAACTGCTAGTTCCAACAATAACGAGTTATTTCTAGAAGGCTACGCAAACAAAATGAAGGCAGTTACTCTACCAGTTACTTTGTTTCTTTTATATTCTTTCTTCTTTCTTTTATATCGTGAATGCGTAACTATTCAGTTATTTCTTGACCACCGCTATTGTCATATGTTAATTAAATTGCTGTATATATATATATATGTACATGTAGTGTATATACTGTAAATAAGAATAATGTATGGTAAATTATGTTCATACAAGCAGCTCTAATAAAAGAATTTGAATATTACATTCACACCACTTTCTTTAGCTATTCTTTAAAATTTGTCTTACAATTCGTTCATCTGTTTCATGCTAATCAAATAATAATTACGGTATTATTTCATATTTCCTTGTAGGTAGTAAATGGCGATTAAGGAATACACTAGGTTAAAGCTATAGTCAAATCTTCTCCGTAAGAGCGGGTCACTATGCGATGGAATTGAAATTCCTTCTCTTTGCATGACCAGGACAACACAAGCAAAATATCACGTTCCATTCACATGACTTTCTCTACATATTCTACAACAAATTATTTTTAAAAAGCTTATTCTTCTATTTACTCCATGCTAATCAAGATAAACATTCACAGAAGTTGACTTACCATACATTTCATTGTGCAGGGAAAAAATATAAAGGTTAAAGCGATAGCCAGATATTTTAATAGATATTCGCTTAAGTAAAAAAAAAAAAAAAAAAATTGACATAAAGTACGTGTTTTAATGATATCTGCATTTCTTTGTTTAGTAAGCGTTTATCTATCCCTTACAGTAGGTATATTAATCATCCAAAAATCATTCAGGAAGAAAGTTAATTCCCAGAAAATTCAAAATATAATTTCATTTATTATGGAAAATAACTTTAATGTACAGCATTTTAATAAAAATGTTATACATTTTTGGGAAAATCAAATTGTCGAAAAATTGTCCATGTGTACACTGGGGATATGTGATTTAATATCTTCGTATCACTGCTAAACTTACCAAAGCTTAAAAAAATGCCCGTGTGTATCTGTCTGTCTGTGTGTGTCTGCATGTATATGTGTGTGTGTCTGTGGGCAGCATAGCTCAAAACGAAAAGTCCGTTAAAACCAAACTTGGTATTTAGGTTTGGTATCCTCCAAGGATGCGACACGAAGATTTTCAAGAAAATCCCCCCCAGCACCAACTACCCTTTACATGGAACATTTTTCGAAAATTTTGAATTTCTGAAAAATGGCTCAAACGATTTTGATTAACCGATCCTGTATTAAAGATATTTGCCTGACTAATAAAATATATAGCTTGAATTTTCTGGGAATAGCCTCTGGAGACTACTTTATTCTGGATGAATTTTACGGAATTTTGCATAACTGCTAAACCGTAAGAGATAGACAAAAACTTGCCACACAAAACATGTAAAGCACGTTAAAACACACTATTTATGTCATATGAATTTTTTCGTGGAGTTGGTAATTTTTGAGATATTCCTCGTTATTGATTTTAGCCTTGAAACATTTATACTTTTCTCATCCAGGAAGCTGTCAACGTCTGTCCATACAAACAAAGGAACTTCAGTTACATAGCAACCAGCTTATGACTATCACTTAAACCTATGGTACTCCCTTATTTCACTTCTACTTATAAGGAAGCAACTAGTAACACTATTTCTGCTATTTTTTTTTTTCTTTCTCGATTAGAATGAAGTAAATAGAAGCATAAGGTTTTTAATAATATTTTTTCAGGGATGTAGAGAAAGTCATGTGAATGGAACACCTCAGATGTTTTTAATTTTCATCTCTTAAGCACATTGAAAGTGAAATTTTGACCAAAATAGATTTTTTTTTTTTTTTTTTGTAAATGGTTATTGCAATCTTTGAACATCATCTACAGCTATATTTAAAGATTGTACAACTCAGTTTCTTAGCGTCTTCATTCTCTCTATGTAAGACTAACACCCTCCAGGTCTTGCAGGCCAAGTATGGGTCACACGTCTGTTGAGTAGCAGAGAGAGAGAGAGAGAGAGAGAGAGAGAGAGAGAGAGAGAGAGAGAGCGCGAGAGTGAGAGCAGCCAGGATGCCTGGTTTGAAAAGTGAAGAAGTGGATGAAACGAAATGACGATGAAAGGGATGAAACGAAAGAGGTTATTATGGTGGCATGATTTGCGGGGAAAACCGGGGATTTCAGGAAAAACCCACCCAGACACGGTTTGTCCACTACATAACCCCATATCCCCTGAGAGGGAACTTGGGCCGCCAAGGCGAGAAACTAGCGTCTATCTACTCGGCCACGGTGCCGCGATATACATACTTACACAATAAATGTGACATAGTTACATAATAAAATCTATAAAATAATTCATATATCTCAAATAATTTATTCAATTTAAAAAGAAATTCACTTCCTTACCTTGCGGTGATGAATGCATCTGTGAAATTTGAGGAAAATTTGTAAAAGTAATTGTTTCCATAATAAAATAATATGAATTCCAAAATTTGAGAAAGTAATATCGTTTTTCCACTCGGTGCACTTTAACTACCAATTAACGAAGCTATAGATGGACAGGCGCTCCCAAATTTAAACCTCGTTTTTTCCCAAGCATTTTCCAGCACTTTTCCATGAAATTTTTACTAATTTTTTCATGATTCTTATACTGACTCTCTAAGTACATTAAAGATAGCCGTATATTTTTTTCGAAATAATGTTCCGATTTTCAGAAATAAATTACCAAATTTTAAAAAATGAAAAGCTTCGGGCAATACGAAAGGTCAATCTTTTGCTACAATAATTAATATTCCTGTAACTCCTAAGTGGAGCAAAGGGCATCGTTACCATGTTTCCGTGATCGGATTTAAATTTCTAGTTCGTGAGTTCGCCGCTATGCGCAATGGTGACGAGCGATAAGCTCGTCGAACACTGCTTGGCACTGTGGGACGAAATTACGAGTTGCGGCCGCGGAACGGCGGAAAATGTTGCCTAGGAACCTTCTTTCAAGCTATGGGGCTCTTTTACATGTAAATTAACATTACATAGGAACACCGTTTTACTTCTATTCCGAAGGAAGCCACACTAAGGATTTTTGCTTTCGAAAAGAATTCATCATTTACCGCCAGGTTGGAACCTGTAACCACTACACCACGGAGGGAGATAATAATTAGTTATAATATAAGAATGTTACATAACATTTGTATTTGTAAACTCAGTTATTGTATTTTTTTTTGGTGGGGGATTGTTTTAAAAATGCATCACGTGGCTTCATGTTTATTAGAATAATGAATGTAGACAATACAAATCTTATGTGATCCCTTCACATGACTTTCTCTGCATCTCTGTAACAAATTATTGTTAATAAGCGTATGCTTCTATCTATTTCATGCTAATGGAGATAAATATTAGCAGAAGCGGTCTTATTACTTAATTCCTTTATACGTAGAACGGAAATAAGGGAATGCACTAGGCTAAACGACAATCATTTATTTTTTTAAATATGATTGCTATGGAATTGAAATCTGTTTCTTTGCATGGCTAAGCGTTGACAAGTTCCCGTATAAGAAACGTTTAATTACTTTAAAACTGAAATCAATAACAAGGAATATCTCGAAGACGGCCAACTCCACGAAAAAAATGTATATGATATAAATTGTGTGTTTTATCATGATCTACATTTTTTGTTTAGTAACTTTTTGCCTACCTCTTATGGTTTACCAGTTATGCAAAATTTCATAAAAATCATCCAGAATGAAGAGGTTCTTAGAGGCTATCCCTAAAAATTCAAAATATACATTTTATTTGGCACGTAAATATCTTTAATATAAGAGACTTTAATCAAAATCGTTAGAGACATTTTTCAGAAAATCAAAATTTTTCAAGTAAAGGGTAGTTTGGGGTGGGCGAATTGTCTTGATCTTTGTGTCGCATCCTTGGAAGATACCAAACTTAAATACTAAGTTTGGTATTTAACCGCATTTTAGTTTTTGAGCTATTCTGTCCACAGACACAAACACAGACAGACGACAGACAGACAGACGACAGACAGACAGACACAGACACAGACAGACAAACATTCACACATTTTTCTTAAAATGCTTTTTTTTTGGATTCAGGTTATTCTAAAACATATATTTCCGGTGAAATCTGGTATCGAATTTTGAGATGGAATACAATATTTTCTCTAATCACTATGTATATTAAAGATACCGGGCTAGAGAAGGTAAAAATATTACTTAAATAGCCGTGCAAGCTAGAAATATGATGGATGACAAAAATATTACTATTATTGTGTATATATTTAATAAGAAATGTTATATAGAAGTCACCTTAGGAAAGAACAGCAAACTGAGCGCTCCTTCCTGAGCAAGTCTACATTTCTCTTAGGGTCCAGTTTCTTCTGATGTGCTCACAATGATAAAGTCTGCTCGTTTTTAAAGTCCTGACTTGTACAACTCAAATTCAAAGCATAACTCCATTCACATGAGAGAATCCTGAGTGGCGCATGGGGTTCACCGTGTTTTCGTTTGCATGTATCATCACCCGATAGCGTCACACCCCTGTCAAGTTTACAATTCAACTCTCATCCATTTTCACCCGTAATTTACTCATCACGTATCCCTTTTTTTAACGACGACAACGGCAACAACAAAAACAAGAGAGGACAGAAGGTGGGGCACCCGCAATGTTATTTTTCAATGTTCATAATACAGCGCGCGCACTCTCGTGAGTAAACATTGTGATCAATCTTGGCGCGTGATGAAATATCTCACATTAGGTTACGGTCCTCCCGACTGCCGCTGTGATACTACAGGGCGTCACGTTAAGGGGGCGAATAATAGCGGCATTTTGATATCCAGCGGGGGCCGTAATCATTTTACGATTCTAGTACATAGGAAGTAGAGCTGTCATCGACATACGTTCGTTTCATATCATACAAAATGCGATACGCGCGTTTCTTCGAGCAAAACTCGTTCGAAAAGCAACAACGGACATGTCAAACTACTGTCAGCCCGCCTGAGTAGTGTGGTGGTAGCGTGTCTGCTTCACATTCAAAAGGTCATGAGTTTGAATCTCGCTTAGGGTGAGTTGCTCTGATAAGGTTTTCCCTTATCCTGAGAAGACGAATGTCGAGTAACTTTAAGCACCATGGACCCCGAGATCTTTGAGCATCATTTCATCAATTTCATTCATCATCCGATATGACCAACCAGGTTAAAGGACGTTAAGTTACAAAAAACTACTGTTGAACTTAAGGGTCATATACTCTCTTGTTGGAAATGCACTTTACTCGTTCGAGAGCTCACGTTGTTAACAAACGTATTGTTCCAGTGCAATATGGCATATGAATGACAATAAAACATAGCAATGTCACTTCATATTTACCTTCTCTAGCACATATGTGCAATGTAAGTGCATAGTAGACAGAGAAAGTATTACACCCAAAAATTCGATTCCGAGATTTCACCGGAAATACATGTTTTGAGGAACCCCTGAAACCCAAAACGCATTTTTAGAAAAAGGTCCGTTGTGTTTTTGTGTGTGAACGTATGTATGTCTCTGTGTCTGTGGGTAGCAAAACACAAAAACGAAAGTCCGTTGAATACCAAACTTCATATATAAATTTAATGCCTCCCAAGGACGCGACAAGAAGATTTTCAAGATCTCATTCTACCCTCCTCTCCAAACTAAACTTTAAATGGAAAATTGTTCGAAAATTTTGATTATCTGAAAAATGTCTATATAGATTTTCATTAAAATATCATGTTAAAGTCGTCCTCCGTGCTGTAATGGTTACCATGCTAACTTCATATATCCAAGCTCGGAGATTCAAATCCGGCGGAGAATGATGGACATTTTCGGGGGTAAAAATCCTTTGCATGGATTCCTTCGGAAGGGAATTAAAGTCGTTGGTCCTATGTCGTAGATGTACTGCATGTAAAAGAACCTCAAACCAGATTAAGAAGGCTTCTGAGCAAAGTTAAGCGGTCTTTTACGCCCAGTATAGAGTGGGTAATTTTGGTGGTATGTGGTAGATATGTACTTCCTCTGGTACTTCCTCCCCATGCCCGCGCTCGCTAAAGTGTCTAGCTTTGGTGCTCCATAGCGCAGAGGATTGCGGATTCGAATCCCGCCTGGACGGGTGATTGTGTTCTGTAAGTTTGTGTATATCTATAAAAAACGGGGAAGACTATTAGGAAAACAAACAGGAAAAACAGAAACGATAAAAAAGTGTAGTTCGGACCTATTCGTCAAGGGGAAGGCTAAAGAACTGGTACAAGAGTGTCTTCGTCTGTGAACTTTAGGGTCCCTCCAACATCCCTACCTATCGCCAACAATCCTTCGGATCTTTCATCTCATCCCTTCCTCCGGGACACTGCTTCCGGCATAATAGACCTCTCTTCGCAGCACTTGAATCCTCCTCTGCGAGACAGAGGAAGTGTGTGTGTATGTGTGTGTACTCTAAAAACCTCGATTGTAGTAAATAGGAAACTATACTTTCCTTTTCTAATATTTCAGCAATCTGCTTTTTCTTAAAATTTTTCTTGCCAATTTATGAGAGAAGGAGAGCGTGACAGAGAGAGAGAGGGAGAGTAGTATACAAATTGATATAGAAGCATAGTTTTTGCAAGATTGGTTTATGGAAACTACACAGAAATAAGTGAAGAAAAATGATGCGAATGTAATATATATATATATATATATGCTCTTCTTGGACTATGTTATACAAATAGTAGGGTTTAAAAGCCAATACAAAGCAACACAATTTTGAAACTTTTGGTTGTTGCTTCAGTCTCCTGTATCTGTCTGGTACCCACAGCGAAACATGTAATTAAACCATTTCATTGCAAAATACTACCTCGATTAACATGAAACAGATTAAAACAGAAATAAATAACTAGTAGCAGAGTGGATAGAGAACATAATGTGAATTTAAACTACAAACATTTTGGGTAACCTTTTCGGCGAACATACCTCAGATTTGCCAGTCAAGCTGCTGCCACAGTACACTGCAGTGAAGGAGATGTAGCCTCCTACTTGACCAGCATCATTGCACTCTGTAAATTTAATAAACCTTTTATTTTGAGTTATAGCAACCACCTTTATAGGTTATATATTGCCTGGGAAGCAGCTGTTGCCCTCCGTGGTGTAATGGTTACCATGCTAACTTCACGTACCCAAGGTCACGGGTTCAAACCCGGCTGAGGATGATGGATTTTTTCGAGCGTAAAAATCCTTAGCATGGCTTCCTTCGGAAGGGAAGTAAAGCCGTTTGTCCCGTGTCGTAAATTTACAGCACGTAAAAGAACCTCAAGCCTGACAGAGAGGCCTCTGAGCAAAATTAAGCGATCTTTCACGCCCAGTATAGAATGGGATTCTGAGAGCGTCCATAAAGAACACGCCATTTTTTTTTTTTTTTTTTTTTGGGAAGCAACTATCATTCTGCACAGAAAATTGATTCAGTACTAAGTACATGGTTTCTGCGCACTCAACACTAATTTTTCTAAATTAAGTGAATCCTCGTGGTGTTCAAAGATTTCAGTTCCCTCATGTCCTAGTGATTTGTCAGTTTAGAAGAAAACAAGTTTTGTTTGTAAACTACAACATTTCAGTATTTGTGGGTCTCTGTCCACAAGTATAGAACGAATTACAGTATCGCTATGTGTTTTTCTTGTTTGGGTCTTTCAGGTCATGATCAACTGTCATTATTTTTGTGTGCTTTGTTGATTTTATTTCCAGTTTTTCCGATAAATTTAAAACTGTTTTCCTCTGACTCGCGAACATGTTAAAGTCGGTAGAATCATTGTTTGATGGTAACACAATTGGTAGGTCAGTATAATGCTTCACAATAAACAAGCCCTATTAAATTATATAATTCTATTTCAATGTTTCCTCACAATGACCAATGCGCAAAAAGGCGGAATCGATATATACAGTCAAAACTCCTGGATTCGTGAACCATTCTACATGATACGTATTTTCGCGGAGTTATTCGATTAAAATATGGAACATAGTGCAAAACAACCCTGCACATTTTAATTAACATCGTTGGAGCCATTTAGAAAAATTAAGAAATGCGTTCGTTTTTCCATTTAGAATTTTCATAACATTCGTTTTATAGGAAGTTTATCAATTTGTATACCTTTAACTTCTGCATGTTTTATTTAAAGTGTACATTGTGGTGCAATGTTTAATGGCATCTGTACGAAGTATGATATTTAGTTTTTGAATTTTTCTGTTCGCAGATAAACGATATCCAGCACCACATACACACATACACTGGCACACGAGTGGCCGCGCCGTGGCCGAGTAGTTAGACCACTCGCCTCTCGCCTAGACGGCCGGGGTTCAATCCCAAGCGACCGCATTGTGGTGCACAAAGCGGCGCTGGGCGGGTTTTCTCCGGGTACTCCAGTTTCCCCCGCCATCGTATTCCACCGGTGCTCCATCATCATTCATGTATCATCAGTGTCACCGCCTGCAGTGCCATAAGTAGTTAAAGCGGGCGTTAAACACTACAAAAAAAAAAAAAAACTGGCACACGATATATTCTAGAAATGCTGTTTTTCGGTGAGTGGACCTCTTAGCGTACATCTGCATCTGAAATATTTTGGTGAAACACTATAGGCTATAAAATTTGTGTCAGTATATTTGAAGAGAATTATATATAGACATAGGTATATATATCTAAATAATTGCTTTTATTTTTATGCTTTGTTTACTTTTTCTGGCTGTGAATTTAAATGTTGGAAAGCATAGTGATCATCATTTCGAAATGTTTTTTTCGCAGATGCTTACTACAAAGGGATAAAATAGTCAGTGTATTTCTATACTATCGCCCTCTGATATCAGAGGCGGAAAAGGGGACAACCCCGACAAAAGAAATTAGCCAACATAATTTGACTAATAATAGAATGCAGGTGCAAGAGAATTCAAGGTAGTCCAGTGGGCAAGAAACATGTATATGCAGATTGTCCTTCAGCTGCTCGCTACGCACGAATTACTTCATTAAAACCTACCTACCTACATACCTTAGGAAAGTGGCCTATCAACAGATTGTTAATAAAGAACTTGAAGTCTTAGTAGTTCCAATCTAAATTAGCAACTAAACAGCGGATCTTAGTGTTATACAGACAAAACACAACTCGGTGATAAATACGTATTCATTTGAAAAGTTATGGAAAGGATAAAAAATGTGTTTAATTTATCATATAATAGAGTTTTCAAATGAAGGTATATGCGTAAAACGGCCTAAGCTTCAAAACCAAAAAAGTGTATGATTAATGTTTCCATCTACTGGTTGGGACCAATACTAACAATTATGGATAATCTAATACCATAAAGCATGCTTGTAAGTAAATGTAAGAACTTTTGTTTCTTGCGATCATGTGTCCTTCCACAAAAAAATAAGTATGAAAATGCTCATAGCTCCGCCCAAACTCATGTACTTGAATTGCTGAATTATGTTCCTCCGATTTCTCATGAAGAAGAGTTGCTCTTTTGCTTACCTGGCTTTGATTGATGAAATAGGCCATATAGGCTCATTAGATTTCAAGGGCAGCGTTTATAATTAAATTTCTACCAATAGGTAGGCGCTAATGTAATACATCTACATTTCAAGTAAGATGCTTTAAGTTATCTAATCTAAGTTATGCTTCAGAACAGGGAACAATAATGATATAGTTATATCTTCTTTCATAAGTACAATAAAATAAAAAACACTGTTAGCTCTGCTTAAAATAAGCCTTAGATGAGTGTTTTAACCCGGTTCAAATAAAATATACCACAATGTCAAATAATGTTTGTGGTTATAAAACTCCACATTTTCTCAAGTGAGAGTTAGACTGTTTATACACACATGCCTTCAAATATTTTCTTTTAAATAGTGCATACTTTAAGATATTCTTTTGAAGTGTAATATCTCTGGAAGCTAATTACATTTACTATATAAGTAAGTGTACCCGCAGCTCCACACAATGTGAACATTTTGTGCTTACCATTCTGAGGAGGAATGAATAAGCCTCACGAGGTAGGTTGGCCGAAATAGATGCGCAGATGTCAAGCTGATCGGACAAACCGTCTGCTAAAAGAATCTGCGCCATATGTCCGACACCGACCGACACTACACAGTCTCAATTCATACCTGACTCATGCAATGTGAAGCAGAGTGAGGGACGAAAGCTCATGTTCAGAATGGCCGCTCCCGTTACAAACCCAGCACCTCCGAATGCGATCCTCACACGTTATCGCTGAGCCATCTCGCTCGGTAGAATTGCGATTGATGCTGATTATATGTAGTCAATACCTTTCGATGGAAATTCGTTTGATTACGGTGAAATGTAATTAAGTGCTACAAAATGAGAATTTTGTGTTATTAAATTAAGTTACTTAGCAACCCTGACACAAAATCAACATATAATCCATCAGAGAACAGGTTTGGGTAAGTCTGAATTGCTATGTATGTCATTTCTGAAATCACCACCTCATTGATTTCCCGCAACAGAACATGATAAGCAGGTTTACGTTGCATTAGCTGTAACACTTAATGTTTAGCCATTATAAAAGTATACAGAGCGGACCATTTAACTTGATATCCAAAACTAAGCGTTGTAGAAAGAAAGGATTTGAATAAAAGTTGGCTGATAAAAGTTGCCTGGGAATTGTGCTTTAATTAAAAAGCTTTGGATGGTATTTTCAGAGTCAAGGCACGTTTTTCAATGGTAACCAACATTTTTACTTTCTCTATACGCACTATGTACATAGTGTATAGAGAAGGTATTGCACTCCACCAAAAAATCTGATACCGAGATTTCACCGGAAATATATGTTTTAGGGTCCCCTGTATCCAAAAAAAGCATTTTCAGCAAAAGGTCCGCGTGTGTGTATGTGTCCGTGTGTCTGTGAACACAATAGCTCAAGAACGAAAAGTCGGTAAAATACCAAACATGGTATTTAAGTTTAGTATCTTCTAGAGATGTGACACAAAGATTTTGAGAAGAATTCCCCCGCCCCAAACTACCCTTTATATGGACCTTTTTTGAAAATTTTGATTTTCTAAAAAATGGCTCTAACGATTTTGATTAAAGTATCGTATATTAATGATACCTGACAAATAAAATGTATATTTTGAATTTTCTGGGAATAGCCTCTGAAGACTACTTTATTCTAGGTCAATTTTACGGAATTTTGTATAACTGCTAAACCGTAAGATAGAGACAAAAACTTACCATACAATAAATATAGAACACTTTAAAACACACAATTTATGTTATATACATTTTTTTTCGTGGAGTTTATTGTTTTTGAGATATTCTTTGTTTTTGGTTTCAGCTATAAAGACATACTTTTCTCATACAGAACTTTGTGAATTCGTGTCCATACAAACAAAGGAACTTCAGTCACATAGCAACCAGCTTTTGACCATCACGTTAACCTATGGTACTCCCTTATTTCGCTTCTACTTACAAGGAAGCAAGTAATAAGACTATTTCTGCTAATTTTTTCTCGATTAGCAGGAAGTAAATAGAAGCATAGGCTTTTTAACAATCATTTATTGCAGAGTTATAGAGAAAGTCATGTGAATGGAACAATCAGATTTTTTATTTTGTTTCCTTATTCCTCATAAAAAAAACATTTGTTTAAACTATTTTCTTGTAAAGGGTTCTTACTGTGTAGATAATTAAACGCTAATAAAATGCAGTTACATAAAATTATCACCACTGCACGGGTATTGTACATAATAATCGTACCTTTGTGTAATAAATGTTCAAAATGATGCCCTTCTACCTCAATGCATATTCCAACTCTGTGAATAAACGATCGCTGTGTCTGTAAAAGCATGCCTCTTCAATTACTGACACAAGCATTTCGTATGCATGCCCTCTGACAACATGAGGACGCGCATACATTTTCTTTCTAACGTATGTGTTCCATTCACATGAATTTCTCTACATCTCTGTAACAAACTATTGTTAAAAAGCTTATTCTTCTATTTATTTCATGATAGTCGAGATAAACATTAGCAGAAATTATCCTTATTATGGTTCATTTTAAGTAGAAGGTAAAGAATTTAATGTGTTTCATTTACATGATGTCCTCTAGTTGTTCGGTAAACAAACTTTATATTCAAAACATTAATCAGTTACCTACATCATGCTAATCAAGATAAACATAAGCAGAATTAGTCTGATTACTAACTTCCTTGTAAGTAGAAATAAAATAAGAAAATGCACAGTCTAAAGTGCTAATCTCATCCTTTAAAAGCCGGTAGCTTTGTGAAACAATTGAAATTCCAATATCTTTGCTTATCAGAAGTAAACAAACGAGAAATAAGAAGAAAGATATCTTCCCGTTCGAGGAAAGTTTACGTGGCTTAAAATCGAAACCAGTAATCCAGAATATTTCGAAAACGGTTAACTGTATAATATATATATATATATATATATATATATATATGTGTGTGTGTGTGACATAAATTGTGTGTTTAATGAGATCTACAGTTGTATGTGGTAAGTTTTTGTATATCCCTTACAGTTTGTCAATTATATAAAAGTCATCCAGAATGAAGGGGTCTTCAGAAGTTAATCCCATAAAATTCAAGATATGCATTTCATTTGTCATTAAAATGTCGTATACATAATGTATTTTAATCAAAATCATTTCAGCCATTTTCAATAAAATCAAAATTTTCGAAAAATGTTCCATGTAAAGGGTAGTTGGGAATACGGGGATTTTCTTGAAAAGCTTCGTGTCGCATCCTTGGAAGATGCTCAACTTAAATACCAAGTTTGGTATTTAACCAACTTTTGGTTTCTGAGCCTATGTTGCCCACAGACACACACATACACATACAGACACAAACACGGAAAGCATTTTCTAAAAATGCTCTTTTTGGACTCAGCGGTCCCAAAACATGTATTTTCGGTGAAATCTCGGCATCGTATTTTTGGGTGCATTACAATACCTTCGCTATACACTATATACATAGTACGTGTAGAGAAAGTAAAACTTATTTTGGAATCAGAAGACCTCAAAACATGTATTTCCAGAAAACCTCGGTATCGAATTTTTGGCGGGATACTACTCTCTTTACCTACAGTCACATGGTAGCGAAAATAAACATTGTAGATGTAATCGCTTTATATTAAAAATAAATATATAAAACCTATTAAAAGATCTTCAAGTACATATCAAAATAATAAATCGAATATAAACAGGGGCAGCAGAGGTAGTTCTTGTCATGAGTTTCTTGGAAGTATGAAAGAATGACGTCTGTTAACAAAGGCGCGTCAGAGTGGCGTCTTCCCCTTCCCTCAGCTCAGTTGATGTCTTGGTCCATCACTCAGGGATGCTGCACCACGTCTTCTCCCCTTCCCTGAACCCTGCTTCTTTTCTTTCTTTGATATTATTTATTCAGAATACGAAATGGCGTTTGTTCAAATCGTCAGAAACTATAGCTGATGTCTTGGCGGCAAGTAGAAACGAGAATAAATAATGCGAAGGGTGTTCGCGAAGGGGTTGAGATATTCCCTGGAGCTCTCAAGGAAGTTTCGTCGGCTTCTTCGTGCGTGCTTGAACGCACAGGAAAATGGGGAGGGTACAGCAGAAGTCTAAATATTTTCAAAGGAATGAAATGTTCACATTTTAAAATTTGTCACAATTAAATCCCGTTTTTTCTAAAAATGCTCCTTTTAATATATTCAACCCCGATCAGTTTCCTTCCCCTTTTCCCTGATGGGTTAGTGTATACCCTTAAATGACGACGAGCCATATGTAAAGCAAAGTCAGGCGATAAAAGCGGTGTCGGTCTCTTGGGGATTATAACCCAGAGCTTAAGATTTTATTGGCCACTCCGCATGAAATGCGAGCGTATACGATAAAAACGGGGTAATTTCATTAGGAACTAAAGATGAGCTCCAATAAAATCCTTTCTAGCGTTGTTTGGACTTAAAAATTTAAATAACTACTCCAAAATAAGTAAATACAATTTTTTTAAATAATAAGCGTTGCACAAAGGTCTGTTGCAGCATGACTGGCAACCGCTGAGGAGCAATTCTTGCTACCTCCTATCAGCTTCATTTGTCATAAGTTTCGTTTCATGTCCAACTCCTTCCCTTCGGTAACCTGGCCTGTCCAAATCGGTTTTTAGAGCATAGCAAACAGGTGGAAGAAATGGGCGGAGTCAGCGAAAAGACCCCGTCTTATGATAAGTATTTACAGAGTGTTTTTAATGTCTTTGAGTGTACAAAATTATCACACCTCAACCTTTTCACATTGTACCCAGCAAACCCACATACTCCCACCAGAACGTGGTTAAACCCTACAAAGAGCAGGTACACTCAAAGACAACAAAATACGCCTGGCGCTGTGATATTACTGAAAATGTGAACGTTTGACGGGGACTCGGATCTTACCACGACTTGTATTGGTGCCATTCTGGTATAACATACAACGCGTAAGGAAAGGCAAAACTGATGGAACAATTCACACCTTCATCCTTCAACACTCTTGATACTTTCTCAGAACACATTCCCCAGTATACTAATTTAATCGACCACGTGCGTGAATTACTTTGGAATTAGATCTACAGTATGTAGCACCGAGAAAAAATTAATCAAATTTTGTATCACCCTGTGAGAAGGGTAGAATAATATCCAACCAGAAAGTTTAGGGATCACCAGTTCGTAACTCAAAGATTCATTTGTCATAAGTTAGGTTTCATGTCCAACTCCTCCCCTTCGGTAACATGACCTGTCCAAATCGCTTTTCAGAGCATAGCAAACAAGTGGAAGAAATGGGCGAAAAGACCCCGTCTTATGATAAGTATTTCCAGGATATTTTTAATGTCTTTGAATGTACAAAATTAACACACCTTTGTGCAGCCCTTAGTCTGGTGAGACCCAGCTACAGAAAACGGTACACCGTCAGGATAGATGCACGGGCTTTCCTTATCCTGGAGGCTGATTTAACCTTAAGGACCCATCTATTAATTATTTTTAAATACCAATTTACATGCATTTTGATGTATTAACTCTTATTATATAATACATTTGAGCTATGAAAATGTTAGGTTTACAATTCACTTAAAATATATTAAGATAAATGGTCATGTTAAATAAGGAACTACTTTGTGTATCACAGCAACCAATTCTGCGACAGCAGCCAAAAGAGAGGACTAGTGCACCTGACAGATAAAGGATGGGAGAAAGTACATGGAACAGACCTTAGCATTTTTTCGTTATGATTGTGTGGTTTGAATTACTTAAACAAACATAATCCAAAATATCTGGCTGTATAAAACATCAAGAGTTTTGGAATAAGTTACGAATAACTTCATTTTGCAGATATTTAAACCGTACTCTTCGTTTCTCCTCCAAAGATACACACCAAACGGAATAGCTGAGGCTCGCTTTTGATAAGTCCTGCTTACAATTCCTGCTGGAGAGGTCACCCAGCGTCTCTATGAGGCAAAATTTAATGCTATAAAGCGAGCAGAAGTTTAAAAGATGACAGTTAAAATTGTTACTCAAAAATTGTTTCTTAAAATTTCTTATTTATATTATTTCTTGTGTGCTGCTGTTTAAGAATATACTTTCAGGTAATTTTCTAGATATAAAAATATGTAATTAATATTTCAAGTAAAGTTGTTTCGAAGTTTTTGTGGTTTCTCCAGATTGGTAGGTGAATTACTGTCCGTTATTCACTCCCATTGCGTTTCGGTTTATAACGTTTAACGCTGGAATGCGGCATATCCGTTGATGTGTTTTGAAGAGAAAAGAGCTTATTCCCTGGCATGGAATGTTCTGTTCCGATCCTGTGATTGAGGATCAATCAGGAAACTGGCACCCATTCTGAATAATCCTAATCCTAGGATTAGTCAGACCGAGCGAGGTGGCGACGAATGTAACTAGCATTCTGAAGGTCCTGGATTCAATCCCCAGTGATAGCTCGCTCTGACTCAACATTGTTTCGTGATTTCCTGGGGTCAACAGAATGTTTCTCATGCACTACGATTTCCTTTTCACCGTTTGTGCTTCATTCCAGTTTTCTCATCTTTCATGTGTGCTTCTAGGATCGGGAAGTATAACAGTGCGGGGAAATGACACGGATGCATGCTCAATGGAAAGATTATTTTCCATGGAGATTATTGATGAAGGGGTTCAGTAGGTTGCTTGATCGCTTTTTCTGGGGCTCCAGCAATTGTACCTCGTACAACAACCATGTTTAGGAATGTAGGCACTTCTGCACACCTGTGTGTTTTGCGGCCTATAGCTCCTCTGCCTACATCTCCTCATCCCTTCCTCCTCGGGGTTGGTAGTCGCAATGCACGAGGTGTCTTCCTCCGCTGTCTACCCTCTACTCTGGAGAGCAGCACCATACGTAGTCCATAGTGAATCCTCTCTGCTGGCAACATGACCCCTGAGGGCGGAGATAAAGGAAGAGGAAGCGATCCAACGGCAATCAGATTAGGACCACGATATGCGCTAGCAAGGATGGGTTATTAAATATATTCCAGTATGACATCAATTCTGACGCCGGCTAGTCCTGTTTTAGCCAACCACCAGCTGAGGAAACTGAATGTAGACGAGACACTCTCAGGAAGAACGGAGACCCTAGCAGTTCCGCCAAGTGCCAGGGAGAATCTTTCCCTGCAAAAGTTCCACCGTCCTGCCGCAACACATTCCTCGCGTTGACTGATCCTGCAAGATTTAGACCAGCCCTGGGAGGCTAGTAAACGGAAGGGAAATGTGACGTCTCCCCATTCCATCAGTTATTTTTAAGACTGTTGTTCGGTATGTAAAGTAAAATAGTGGCAGAGGTAGCCAATTTTAAATACGAGTGGCCGGGTGCAAAATATGTCTTGCAGTCTTTATTTCTCAAAAGAGGTTTTACAACCTTTTCTTCGGCATATAGTAAAATGCAAACAGAAATTGCTCGACAGAAATCTATCAATGTAAGATTAATGACAGAGAGACGCAGCATTGACAGAAGGGCATCTGGAACGTTTTCAACTTAATTTACCAGAAAATGTAGCTTTGCCATGCTGATTGGCATGAGCAGAATTAAAATATAGTCTAATTATAATGTTCAGGTAGCATAACTGTTTAGAACACAATAAACATTTTTACCATTCTGAACGCAGAAATAATACATTTTCCATTCTACGCGAAATGTGTATTTAGTATACAAATAGATTGTGCTGTCCTCAATGAAACGGCATTTTCTGTGTTATTCCTCATGTACAAAGCTAAGTAAGCACAGTGGAGTGTGTAAAAAGGGGGTGGCAATGTTTGCCCACAAATGTGGACGAGCTTCCCAGGCCTGATTTAAACAGATAAGGTGAAAGAGATTAAAGCAAAGACGCTGACAGGAAATTATGGAAAGGAACCAACCCCAGCATTCGCCTAGTGACGCAAAGATATCAGAGTGGTTGCACTAAAGGAAATTGAACTGGAGAACTCCCGGGCGTATTATCGCGGAACCATCTCGCTCAGAAAGTTATACCTAATGTTAGATCGTTTTGTCACCTATGAATTTAGATTTCCTTGCAACTGAATTTGAATCCATCCTATATTAAAAATTCCATACACGTAATTTCAATGCATTGGCATTTTAATGTGTAAGAAATCTGCTCGGGACTACCTCCGTGGTCGAGTGGTCAGCGAGCTGACTTCTCACCTTGATGTACCGGGTTCAATTCCCGGCTGGGGTGGGGAAGTTTTCTTTAATCAGTATTATTCCCTATCCCCCACAGAGTCTGGAAGTATGCATGTGAGAATGAATGTGTGTTTAAGGAAAATAAAACGCTTTAAACCCAACGTAAAGAACATACAGACGAGTTGTTTGCAAAGCAAAGTTCCACATATTCAGTTTCGTTTACATTTATATACCTATGCGTTGTCTTTTAAGGCCATAAAATATAACAAATGTTGTATACTTCTGTAGTTCCTGGCCGTTTAGCTAATGAAGATAATGGAGCTGAATGCCTTCGATAAGAATAAGGAGTGAAACATTATATTTGACATTTTTAGATATACATTAGCAGTCGTTGTGTTTGTTTTTGTGAGCGCTGTCATAGAAAATATCTGAAGGGGGAGAAAATCAGTTTTATTGCAGCAATTACGTAATGTCAAATAAGGAATGGAAAAGATCAAATCATAGAGAATGTCGCCCAAATGAATAACCTTAAGTGCCTGAATATTTTCGTTCTTTCGGAAATACTTTCTATTGTTTACAAAGACAGTGCTAATAAATTTGCTTTATTTAACTAATGACCACCATTTTACCAGAATGAAACAGGTGGATTGGCATGGAAACTTAAAAAAATCAAAGGCAAATGAGGTAGCCTAATGAGCTCATAAAGTGGCTATGATTTGAGGCTAGTTATTGTTTAATAAGTTTATTATTCTATTCAGCAATTGTGTCTGGAGAGGGTGATTTTCTGAAGTATCTCTCCAAAGCAGTTCCTTGCACTTAATACATCGCGATAATTGGATCAGCTTTTCTGAATTTATGGGAATTTGTTCCTATTATTACCTAATGGTGAACATTAAGGTACAAGCAATGTAATAGCCAAAATTTGTTCCGCTATCGCTACATTGTAGTAACGTTTTTACAAGCAACTCATAATAACATAGCTTGATAAGGATCTTACAAAGTTATAATTTGTTACATTCACATGACTTTTCTACTGTTTCTGAATCAAACTATTCTTATATCTCAATTAGCTTGACATTTTTATTGAAGGAACACTCAAAGACAAAAAAAAAAAAATACGCCTGGAGCTATGATTTTGCTGAAAATGTGAACGTTTGACGAGTACTCAGGTTTTACGAGGATTTCATTGCATCCATTCTGAGCTAACATTCCAGGCAAGTAAGAAAAGGCAAAACCTGGGCAATCCACCCCTTCATCCCTCAGCGCCGTTCGGCGCTCCCTCAGAACAGGTTGACTTGTATAAGCAGTGCATTAATTTTGTCCACCACGTGCGCGAATTACCTAGGCATTAGAATTCCAATATGCAGCACAGAGAAAAGACTAACCTAATTTTGTATCACCCCTTGAGAGACGTGTTTATTGTCAAACAAGAAAGCCTGGGGATCACCAGTTCGCAACTCAGAACTTCATTTGTTGCAAGTTACGTTTCATGTGCACCACATTTTCCCCTTCGGTAACGTGGCTTGTCCAATACAGTTTAAGAACATAGCAAGGCTATATGAGAGCCCTCTGCTGAATCAGAAGGTGGCACAAGCAACAAACAACCAGCCCCAAACAAGTGGAAGAAATGGGTGGAGAACTAAAAGCATCTCGTCTTATGATAAGTATTTTTAAGGTATTTTATTGTCTTTGAGTGTACAAAGCGAATAATGGATTACAACTGCCATACATTTTCAAGAGCAGGTCGCTTTGTGAAGACTTTGAAATCTGAACTCCTTTCATGATAACTGATAAGGATGGAAAAACAACAATCGACATCTTATTTGAGAAATATGTAGGTGTTGAAAGTTTAAACCAATAACAATGTGTATCTCGGAAATGGTTAACTCCACAATAAAATGTAATTGACATAAATTGTGTGCTTTAAGGTGCTGTATATATTGTGTGCGTAATCTATCACTTACGGTTTACCAGTTGGAATGAAGAGGACTTCAGAGATCCCCCCCCCAAATAAAAGCATATTATGGCAATTTAATCAAAATCGTTACAGCCATTTTTAATAACATAGCATTTTTTGAAAAATTGCCCAGGTAAAGAGTAATTTGGGATGATGGGATTTTCTTGAAAACCTTCGAAGCGCATTTTGGAAGCTGCTGAACTTAAATACAAATGTTGGTATTTAACCGATTTTTGCAATTCATTAATGTTGTTTTCCACACACACACACACACACACACACACACACACACACACACACACAGAGAGACGCTTATCTTTACAAAAAGCAGTTTCTGGAGTCCAGGGGCTCTTAAACATACTCTTCCTGGTGATTCCTTGGTTTCGAATTTTTTGATAAAATGCAATACCCTTGTTTCTATCCGTAGTAGAAAACGTACAGATGAGAAAAGGCCATGTATTGTCAATTTTGAAACTAATGCTTTTAATTATAGTACATAGTACCAGATTTCAAACGAAGTTTACTGTATTTTATTTTTATTTTATCTTTCATTCTTACTATTGGTAGTATTAGTCAATATTTCCTAATATAGGTGGTTGTTCATTCATTCAATTTGTCGTATTCTCACAGCTGATTTGGTGATTTTACTTTAATTGACACAAATAAGAGAGTAATTATTATTTATACATTCTATTATTTCTTTTATTCGTGATACAGCCTTAATTAGTAATAGTATAAGCTCCTTCAGATAAACTGTAACCTCTCGCGAAATTACCTGAGATAAACGTATTTCTGTTATACAATAATTCTTTCTGGTATCTACATTAGCCAGGCGGAATTGTGAAAGAATGGTTAGACCGCTCGCCTCTCACATAGGCGGCCTGGTTTCGATCACAAGCGTCCTTATGTGGGATTTGTGGTGGACGAAACGGCATCCTCCGGTTATCCTACTCACTCCTCCAGTTGTTCTATCATCACCTTTCGTATCATCCATTTTACTTGTATTTCTTATCGTACTCTTCCGCACGCTCATACCTGACTCCTCCAGTTGTTCTATCATCACCTTTCGTATCATCCATTTTACTTGTATTCCTTATCGTACTCTTCCGCACGCTCATACCTGGCCGACCACTCGTTCCAGGTTCCCCATACTGTGGTTTCGTACCGTTGGCTCCCCGACAGACTTCTGATCCCTAGGCATCCGCTTATAAGTCCTAGGGGGTGCCAGACCTAAATAAGGGGAGGGTAAGCAGACTACGAAAAAAAATCTATATTAGCCATGTATAAAACAGATGAATCTTGACATACCTGATTAAGAAGCCGGTCCCCATGGCCACGCTCGCTAAAGCGTCTCGCTTTGGTGCTTCGTGGGCAGGGGATCGTGGGTTCGAGTCCCGCCTTGGGCATGGGTGTTATATGTTTGTGCAATGTGTATATGTTTGTAAAAGAAACAGTAAAACCAGTAAAACCAGTAATCAGTAAAACCTACGGGGGGAAATGTAAATAGGGATACAGTATCGGAGTCCTGATCAGACTCCGTTACGGTTTTAAAAAAAAAGAAAAAAAAAAAAAGAAAAAAAAAGAAGGTTTTATTTTGCATCTTTTTAAAAGTGAAGTCTGTGGTGGACTTCCCCCCCCCACACAGGTTCATGTGAGCAACAATTTATGAACGTTAAGGAAAAAAATCTGATGAATTCCATTCACATGACTTTCTCTACCTATTCTACAACATACTATTCTTATAAAATGTTATTAATTTATATATTTCTGTTTATCCAGGTAAACAAGAGCAGAAATAGTCTTTCTACTTAATTCGTAAGTATAAGAGTAATATGGGAACACATTAGGCTAAAACGAGAGTCAAATTTACTAAAAGATGGTCAGCAGATATGGTCAGGAGTAAAAAAAAAAGAAGCTTTTAAGAATTGAAAACTTTATTTCACAACGGAATACCTTGAAAATGGTTAACTATTAGGAAAAAGAACTTTATACAAATTGTGCGTTTTAACGAAATCTATAGTTTTGTGTACTAAAATGTTGCGTATCTCTATCGGTTTACCAGTTAATCAAAATTCATGTAGAACGAGAGGATCTCAGAAGCTATTCACAGAAAATTCAATACATGCATTTTATTGTTCTGACAATATTTTAAATCAAATACGTTACACTTATTTTTTAGAAAATTAAAGTTTTCAAAAAATGTAAAGGTAGATTACGGAGTTGTATCCTTGAAAGAGATGCTGAGCTTAAATATCAATGTTGGTATTTAACAGAGTTATATATCAGTTACGGTGTTCACAGACACATGGTCACACATGGGCATACCGTTATTTTTCTATATTTTTTATATTTGGATCCACAAAATATTAATTGCGGTGAAATCTCGATGTAATATTTTCGGGTGGATGGAATAACTTTTCTATTTATTATGTACGTTGCACATTGATAAGGAGAGAAAAATGGAGATAAGAAAGAAGATCAAAAAACCATAAACAAAGAAAATGACATGGAATGGTATTACGATAGATGTATGGGTATCTAAGAATAATTGCATCAAGATTATTAAATGTCAGTAAAGCTATTACTTTACATCAGATATACTTTGAGATTTTAAGATAGCGTGTGAATGTCATTGGATATTCTGTTGGGCGTCGCTTTCCATACGAATGTGCATCTGGTGGACATAATCGAAAAATGCTCGCACGAAATCCGATCAAGATAGAATATCAATGGTTTCTACGAAATCTCCGTAACTATCACTTCTTGGTGTTGCATCCAGATCCTTGTGGATTACGTGACCATTAGGGTTGTCTCTGTTCAAGCCAAAGTTTATAATGTGCTGAAGTTTGAGGGCTGAATCTAATGTGCTAGGTAGCATAAGCTCCATCACAATTCCTGCTTGTTTTACCTAAAGTAACCTAGCATGCATTTTCAACTATGTTTCTCCTTCTTAAGGCATTCGACATTTCATACAATTTAAGGTAATGCTTCTATGAAATTTAAATAATCCAATGTATACACGATATATTATTGACATTTATACCAGTCATAGACAATATAAGAAATATTTAAACCGTGAATCAAAATTTAGATTGCGTGGCTATTTAAATAATAATTTCATCTAAATTCATTGCAGATACTAATAAAAATGAACACGTGATGCATTTTTAAAAATACCTACTCACAGCAGAGTATAAAGTTTGAGAGTAAATTATTTCAGTAAGTGATCTATTATTATAATATTTTATATTAACCCTATTGTAGAGAAATATTACGTTTCGTACTTTCCAAAACTCAATTTTTGTATCAAAATTTTATCATTTATTTATCAAAATTTATCATTATCGAAAAAAGTGTACGACCATTCTTTTTGCTGTACCTTTGAGACGCAGTATAAATGCTTACAAACACATCAGTAAAAATTTCAATCGTGTGGATTATTTTGATTGTGAAAAAGAGATGGAAAAAACCTCGCGAGAAAACAAGGTTTGCGTTGAGTGTGCGTATTAAAAGGCATGCGCCTGCCAATTTATAGCTACATTTATTGATAGCTAAAGTACGCCAAGTAGGAAAAACTATTTATTTTCTTAAAGCTAGAATGTATATTACTTTATGATACAGGGTCACCTTTTTTACTTTCTCTACACGTACTATGTACATAGTGTATAGAGAAGGTATTGCACTACAACCAAATATTCGATACCGAGATTTCACCTGAAATATATGTTTTAGGGTCCAGTCTATAAAAAAAAAAGCATTTTCAGAAAATGGTCCGTGTGTCTGTGAACACGATAGCTCAAAAACGAAAAGTCGGCAAAATACCAAAATTGGTATTTAAGTTTACTATCTTCCAGGGATGCGACACGAAGATTTTTAGAAAAATCCCCCCACCCTTTACATGGAACTTTTATCGAAAATGTTCATTTTCTCCAAAATGGCTCTAACGATTTTGATTAAAATTTCATATATTAAAGATATTTACCTATTATATAAAATGTATATTTTAAATTCTCTGGGCATAGCCTCTGAAGACTACTTTATTATGGATGAATTTTCGGGAATTTTGCATAACTGCTAAACCATAAGAGATGGACAAAACTTACAACACAAAAATGAAGTGCACCTTAAAACACACAATTTTTCTTACATTTTTTTTTCTCATAGAGTTGATAGTTTCTTAGATACTCCTTGTTTTTGGTTTCAGTTTTAAAAAACATACTTTTCTCATACAATTCCTGTCCATACAAACAAAGGAACTTCAGTCACATAGCAACAAACTTTTGACTATAACTTTAACCAATAGTACTCCCTTATTTCGCTTCTACTTACAAGGAAGCAAGTAATAGGACTATTTTTGCTGACTTTTTCTCGATTAGTATGAAGTAAATAGAAGCATAAGCTTTTTAACAATAATTTGTTGCAGAGATGTAGAGAAAGTCATGTGAATGGAACACATACGATTTTTTGTTGTACTTTTGAGACGCAGTATAAACGTTTACAAACAAATCAGTAAAAATTTGAATCGTGTGGATTATTTTGAGTGTGAAAAAGAGAAGGAAAAACCCTTGTCAGAAAATAAGATTTAAGTTGAGTGTGCCTATTAAAAGGCATGTGCCGGCCAATTTATAGCTACATTAATTGATAGTTAAAGTACGCCAAGTGGAAAAAAACTATTTATTTTCTTAAAGCTTGAATTCATATTACTTTATTATGCAGGGTCAACTTTTTTTAATATTTGTATTATTTGTATTAAAACTATACACCATGTCAACTGTGCACCATATCAACTGGGTGAGTTATATATATAACTCACATAATAAAGTAATATGAATTCTAGCTTTAATAAAATATATATTTATTTATCCAATAAATATACTTATTAAAGAAGATAGATTACCTACTTATTTTTTATACCATACATTGTTATAATTGCTTCAACAATTATAATTTTAATATCATCATACTAGTTATTAACATCAACGTAGATCCACAACATTTTGAAGTTGTTTTCATTAACCTAAACTGTAATATTGCTTTCTTCAAAAGCTTCTGAGAAAACAAGCTATTTATGCCAAACAATTATTGGTATATTCACATGACTTTCTCAATCAATGCTGCAACAAACTGTTCTTTAAAAAGCGTAATCTTCCAACCACTTCACGTTAATCCACATAAACGTTTTCGTAAATGCTTTTATTACATATTTCCTTTTAAATACCAAGGAATATGGGAACGAACACAGTAGGCTAAAGCGATGGTAAAGTCTTTTAAAAGGGTGTCGCTATGTTTGCCCTTTACTTAACCAGGAGCAAGAAAAACAAATAACGATATCTCCTTAAACAAAATATAAGTATTTTGAAATTAAAACCTATAATGAGCAATATCTCGAAAACTTTAACTCTAGAAAAAGTATTAGACATCATTTGTGTGTTTTAACACATTCTACTTTTCTGTGTAGTAAGTTTTTGTTTGTCTCTTCTGGATTCACAGTTATGCAAATCCAGAATGAAATGAGCATCAGAGGCTGTTTCCGGTAAATTCAAGATATTCATTTTATTTTGTATATAAGTAGCTTTAATATATGGTATCTTATCAAAATCGTTAGAGCCATTATTGATAAAATCGTAAATGTCGAAAAAAACTTATATGAAATAGGTAGCTTGAGGTGGAGGGTATTTTACAGAAAATGTTGTACCACAATTTGGGAAATATTGAATTTAAATACTAAATTTGCTGTTTAACAAACTTTTCGCTTTTGATTTATGCTACCCACACACACTCCCCACACACACACACTCACACACATACTCCACAAACACATACACACATACGTACGCGCTCGGAACTTTTTCTAAAATACTTTTTGTATTTGGGGGTGCTCTCACCATGTATATCAGATGAAGTCGCGGTATCTAATTTTGGGTGGAGCAACTTCTTCTCTATCTACGATGCACATTGTGCATCGTGCTAGAGAAAGTAAAATAATGCCATCCACAGAAATAACTGTACAAGGCAAACCTGGAGGAAAAGCTTGCATATACGAACCTCTGCAGAAATAGTTACATTACACATTTCGTTGGAAATAAAAACAGTGAATAGTCAAATGTTTAAGAACTGGCCTAAAAATCCCATTGTTTCCATGCAATCGCGAGGAATAATTTAAAATATTTAAAAGAATTTAATAAGGAATTCTAATTATAGATAAGAGATATTTTGAAAATAGATTACTCCACAAAACGTAATTTGAAATTAATTACATATTTGAAAGAGATCTCTTTATTGAATTTTGTATGTATGTGTGATACAGCTTTCGTCTATTGCTAAACGTATTTGTTTGTATTGCTTAAATTTATAGAATATTATACAAAAATCCTTTCAAATATTTGGACTTCATGGGCCATTCCTATAAAATTCAAGTTATGCGGTATATTTATTTGTCATATGCAATCAAGTTTTTAAAAATTATTTCATTTGTATAGGCTGTTTTAACTCGTTAGGTAAAATCAGGGACTATTTATTTGTGAAGCAAGTCTATATTACCTAACTGTAGGTTATTTACATTGCATTAATGATTTTATATCATTAAACGCACGCACATTTACTCTTACAATCATGCTTCCAGACTCTGTAGGGTATAGGGAATAATTCCGGTTGAAGAAAAATTCCACGCCCCAGCCAGGAATTGAACCGAGATCTCCGGGTGAGAAGTTAGCTTGCTGCCCACAAAGGCAGCCCTAATCAAAACTGCTAGTCATTTTTTTGGAAAATAAGTAATTTAAAAATGTTTCTATGAAGTAGGTAATTGGGGGAATTTAGTTGAAAATCTGGTACGACTGTTTTAGAAGATACTCCTCACACACACACACATACACACACGCGCGCGCGCGCGCGGCCTGACACATCTGGACCTCTTTTATGATTCAGGAAGCCTCAAGTCTTGAATTTCTGTGGATGAAATCTATATATCGAATTGTTGGGTGGACTCTAATACCTTTTCTACTAAATATTTGTGTTAGAACATTAAAAAATATATCCTTAAAATTTTCAATGTACTCTTTAATGTTTTCTTAAAAACTTCTTCCCTTTTAATTCAGTCGATCTCAAATTAAATTCTTGATACTCATCAATTGAGTGTTTATGTATGTATCTATGTAAGCGGCTGAGAGAGCAAATATGATGATGATAATAATAATAACAATAATAATAACAATAATTATTATTATCAAAGAAGTATTCAACAAGTATTATTTTTGGTTTATAAAACCATACGGAAGGAGGGAGAAGCGACGGATGTTTAACATTAAGACACATCTTAATAATCTTCTCAAACTTCTAAAACTTGATAATTTTGTTTGTTCGTGCAGCCTGTAAAATATTTGCAAGTTTGTATATTTTAATCACATCTCCATTCAGTAATGTGCACAGGTGTGCACTATGTAGAACGAATTTCAAGTTAATTACATACTACATTGTAACGAAACAATGATAAATAATAGCGAATACCTAAATGAGCTAAGGGTGTGCCTTAACACAGAATTAATCCTGAAAGCTTTTCCGTGTTGCTGCGGAAGTATGTGATATTTGATACATTTCAACGAATAACAAATGCACAAAATGCAGCTGAAAAAATAGTGTACAAGTGTAGAAGGAAATCGTTTTAGAAACAAGGCCTATTCAAATGGAGGGTTTTAATCTTCATTACCAGAATATCTATTCAAAGCAATCAGGCAAATTACGTGACAATTAGTCGCCCAGTAAAGAAGAAAACAAGACAGCGATGAAAAGAAGAGCGTAATAATGTCAGTCATACATTCTATTGCCGCTAGAGGGAGTTTAATTAGGTACGGGCCAATCACTGGGGTAATAGCTCACTTGGCAATGAGAGGGATATGAAACAGCTGAAGGTAGGTCAGCAAACCTTAATGATAATTGGTGCTTTAGTATACGGCTATTAACAATTCTTTTAAGTAAACTGATCGTCTTGCGCAGTAACGACAAATATGGGACACTGTGGTAAGCTACTTTGTGTTTTTATCGTCCTCCTCTTCAGCAACATCGTCATAATGTTTGTCATTATTGTCATTGAATCTCAATCAGAAGACTTAGCCACTTTTAAAACCCATGTATCATACATTGCAATGGGAGTTTGTACACATACAAAGCTCTAACCAAATTTTTGTAATGATTTCCGGTTCTGGTTGAATAATTTGATGCTAACCCATGTACAATTCTTGTAGATATAAGGCTAACTCTGGAACCAACAGTCGTATGTTTTAACGTTCTATATGTATGCATTTATGTATGGATGGATGTAATATTTTTACGTATGTATGTGTGTATGTATACTGTATGTCTGCATTACCTATTACGAATAATGAGCAAAACAATTGAATTGTCATTCAATTTTCTAAATGCATATTTTAGTAGGGCATTAAACAAAAATATCTTCATATCTCGCGTATTTTTTTTTTTTTTTTTTTTGTACCTTAACGTCCTTTAACCTGGTTTGGTCATATCGGACGATGAATGCAATTGATGATATGATGCTCAAATGATCTCGGGGTCCACGGAGCTTAAAGTTACTAGACATTCGTCTTCTCAGGATAAGGGAAAACCCCGAAAAAACCTTACCCGGGTAACTCACCCTAAGCGAGATTCGAACTCACGACCTTTTGAACGTGAGGCAGACATGCGTATTATTATGGTTCTGAAGAATGCTGCATCACAAAGGTTTCCAAGCACTTATTTTGCAGTAATTTTTGTCGTTGAAAATTTGTCGATATGGTGACCATTTATAAAGTTATACAATTTTGCGCCTTTATTAATTATGTAAGTAAACTATACAATATATATCAAATCACAGAGAAAGCATTAAAAACAAGTATTATTGTATATGCTAATAACATTTTTTATTTTGCATAATTGTTTTTGTTTTTCCAGAAAAAGTAGTTTTCAAGCACCATATGGTATGTATGTAAGGTACAGAGAAAGAGAGAGAGAGAGAGAGAGAGAGAGAGACAGAGAGAGATAGAGCAGAGGAGGGAAAGAAAGGAATGGCGGTATTGAAGAGTATGTAGTAAGTAGGACTTGGTAGTTTCAAAGTAATTTCTTCAGGGATTCTATGGTGTACATTTGAAAATATTCAAATACATAAAATTGTTTTATAACTAAAAAGTGTAACACAGTTTGTATAAAAATCTTGGAAGAGAATGTGAAGTATAAGACAGAAAAAGGGGAATAGTACTCAGGGGAAAGAAACAAAGGAGCGTGATATAGAAGTGCAGAATGTGAAATAGTGAGAAAGTGCGAGAAATACAGAAGAGTCTAACATAATACGAAGAAGAGTAAAGTTAAAACAAATTGTGCTATTTCGAGTCATTGATCGTATTTAAGAATTTTCATACGATTGTCAAACTTGTTCGTTAAGAAATTCAGATGAAATAAGGGAAAAAGTTTTGACGCTATCAAAGACATCAAGAAATGCTTTTCTTAGCTTCTAAATTACATTGCATTCTATTGAACGTTTATGGATAAAATGAAATAATTCAATTTCTATATTTAGAAGCTGCGTTATGCACAATAATTGAGTCGAAATCTTAATTTTGATGATTCTTTACTTATTCAAGTTTCAATAGATATGAATATTTAAAATCTTCCTCTTATTTTGGTGCACATAGAGATACGCCAACTAGGAATACGTTTAAAATATTACTTAAAATAATGCTGTGTATAGGTTTTAAAATCACTCATCTTGTTAATTGCAATTTCTGAAGAACTGCAATTTCTTACACAAATTCCACACTCTAAGTGGCACAAAGTGCTGAAATGTTCACCACTCATTTGCAGCTGCATAAATATTGTTTAATGATAAGGTATGATGTTTTAGGACAATTATTTTTTTAGCTTTTAAAAACCATTGCGTTTTAGTAAAATTTTAGGGATGGTGGATTAAAAAGTACAACGTTACATTTAATAAAGAGAAAATTCTTTCATTATTCAGCTTTAAAATATCTCTAAACAATCTTAAAATAATCAGATAACTACCTTAAATAGTTTAGTAGATAACGAATCACCAATTAAAATTGATAATATAGACATTTCGACTGCCCTTATAATGTTGAGAATTACCTACCTCTCCAAAGTGAGCAATAGAAAACTTAAAACTACGCTTCATAACGTTCTAACTTCATCTCTCTAATTAGGATTTTTTTAAAGACTTCCTTAAACCAATACAATATTTTCAATAGTTTCATTTCAACCACAATATGGAAATAGTTTTAGGATATTTTCATATATTTTTGTAAGGAAATATGACACAGCATTGTAAGTCGCCATTGGGGTTGCCATCTCAAAATAATTTGAGAACACCTTGTGGTTTACCGGGAAACATGTGAGTCATGCTATGCCCACATCTTTCCATGGTAGCTCAGTGGAAGAGGAATCGGCTAGAGACCGGGAGATCCGTGGCTCAAATCCCGGCTATGGCATTGCATTTTTCAGTCTGACTTTACCTGTCCAAATATGGCACATTTTTGTTGAATTAGCCGATATATTTGTTGAATTCATTACATTTTTATGAATTATTTCAAGAAAATATCACTTCAAAATTAAACATCACGGATTCGTCTCCCTGCCTGGGGAATGGTACATTCTGTACTCCAAAATCATTCACTGCGTTTCATACAGACTGCACGTATAAATAAAGTGAATGCAGTGGTTTTCTAGAACAGAATATATACAAAATCCAAATGTACCAAAACTATTCAAAGGTTTTATAAATATGGACCATCTATAACTTTTTGATATAAAATTGTATTTGTTTAACGGAGAAAAGTATACAACCTAGTGTATTTATGATTGTGGTAACAAATATCAAATTATCATGAAAGTGTAGAAGTTGTTCTTTTAACACTGAGCCGTTACCCCCTTCCACAGTTCAAACCGCATCCCTTAACCTACTGATGTCACACACTTATGGTAGAAACCAGGCCACATACTTGCCAGAGTGACGCAAATTGCTCTTTTACTGCGAGCCATTGTGGGAGTGAAGCTAGTCAGTCAGTGGGATAGACCATCTTCAAAAAGCACAGCGAAGCTCACTGTAGGCAAAAGTGGGGTTTCTTTTGGCTTGGGTAAAATTGGGGGTTATAAATATTTGGTAAGTATAAATTCTTTTAGTTGTGAATAGCCACAAAGTTACAGACTGTAAGTCAAAACTGCAATGAGGTAATAATTGTAATAAATGCTGAAATCAGATATATCTTTGACGTTAGATAAAAAAACGCATTCTAATAAATATGGTGACACTCTTGTCAGCGTGTGGCCGCGCCGTGGCCGAAAGGTTAGATCACTCAACTCTCACCTAGTCGGCCGGGGTTCGATCCCAAGCGACAGGATGTGTGATTTGTGGTGGACAAAGCGGCGCTGGGGCGGGTTTTCTCCGGGTACTCCGGTTTCCCCCGTCACCGGTGCTCCATCATCATTCATGTATCATCAGTGTCATCGTCTGCGGTGCCGTAAGTAGTTAAAGCGGGCTTTAAACACTACCAAAAAAAAACTCTGTCAATGTTTATGCAGTTTCCTAGAAAATTTTCCTTAGGGCTATAGGAAACTTATTTTTTTAAAGATTCCCTCTGGGTTTTCTTTATACATTAGGATTTCTAAAGTACAACACAGAATATTTCATGTTTTTAATATTCAATAAATGATGACTTCCTAAGAAAAAGTATACCTGGTGAAATTAATCCCTTTTTATTCCTACATTCTCTATTTAGTGTACCGTATATAGGCTGAGAATGTGTTGCATTGCACCCAAATATTCACATTGGTATTTTATTGAAAATATACGTTTTAGAGTTTTCTGTATAAAAACAAACAAACCAAAAACAAAAAATAAGCATATTAAAAATAAAATCAGTGTGTGGGTGTGTGAGTGTGTTTGCGCGCGCATGTGTCCATAAGCAACGAAACTCAAAAAAGAAAGTTCAGCATCTTCTACAAATGTAACACAAAGCTTTTTAAAAAAATCCCCCCCTTTATCTATTCTTTTCATGGAGAAATTTGGATTTTTTTAATTTTAAATATCCTAAATATGATTTTTATTAAAATATCATATATTAAAGGTATTATCATGATACATAAAATTATACTTTTAGTTTCAGAGAATTGCCTCTGAAGAACCTATATTCTATAAGACTTATTTATAACTGATAAACCGTAAGAGATAGATACAACGATACTTCTCAAAAGATGTAGATCTTGTTAAAACACACACTTTATACTCTATACCTATAATTTAATATGTAGTTAAACACTTCCGAGATTTTTCTCTTTATTGGTTTCATTTTAAAATATTTAAACCTTTCTGAAACGGGAAGTTTTCAGTTCTTTACTCCTTGCCATGCAAAAGACAGAATTTCAATTGCATAGCAACCAGATTTCTTTTCTACTTAAAATGGATAAGTAGTAAGACCATTTCTGTTAATGTTTGTTGATTAGTATAAAGTAGATAGATGAATAAACTTTTGTAAGAATAAAGTATTAAGAATAGAGAAAGGCATGTGACTGGAAAATCGGATTTCTAATTTCTATACTAAGTACATAGTACAAATAGAAGGTATTGCATTCCACCAATAAATTCAATATTGGAATTTCACCGGTAATATCATTTCGAGGGGCTCCTGTATGAAAAAATAGCATTTTAGAAAAAGGTTCACGGGCTCACGCACGCACGTGTATACTTTCAGCACGTTCCATGGATGCAAACGAAAATTTTCAAAAGATCCCCCAGCCCAAATTAACCTTTACGTGGACAACTGTTTTGGATATATTAATGCTATTAAAGCTACTTGCATATCAAATAAAATGTATATCTAAATATATTTCTTGGGAATAGCCTCTGGAGTCTTCTTCATCATGAATGACTTTTGCATAGCTGGTTTACCATACATAAGAGATAGACAGATTCTTTCTATGTTATTGATTTACAGTTTAAAATACGCAAACGGGAATTTCTCAATACCTCTTCTTTTGTGTTACCCCTGGCCTGCAAGGAGAACCGAATTTCAGCATCATAGCAACCAGCTTTTAAAATATTTTACTGTCGCTTTAGCCTGGAGTATTCCCCTATTTCCCTTCTACTTATATGAAACACAGTAATAAGATTATTTATGCTAATTTTATCTGTATTATTATTAAAAGAATAAGCATTAATAAGGACAGTTTGTTAATGAGTAGGTAAAGAAATGCATGTGAATTGAAGACATCAGATTTTTAAATAAGTAATTCAAATATATAATAGTACAATTTCATAAAAATATATTATTTTAAAGTTGGACACCTCCTCCATGTTTTACAATTTTAACATTATTGATCATCTTTTGAAATTGATTTGACCATCAGATTTCTTATTCATTTTTTTTCTTTCATAAAAAGGTATTATATTACATTTAGTGAGCTTTTGCAAACATTCGTCTACGAAATATTCTGATAAACGTTCGTTGTTTGATCTACTTCTCCTTAATCCAGATGAACTTTTAGTTAATATTTATGTAATAATTATTATTCATACGTCCAATGTAATGACTTTGAAATTCCATACCCTTTGCAATGCTAAGAGAAAACAAATATCTCCTTTACAAGTACTTGAAAATGAAACCAATTCAAGGAATATCTTTGAAATGATCAACTGCACTCACATTTACACGTACACGAATTTTTTACATAAATAAAATTTATAAATATACATAAATAATATTTATGCAAAAATTATATGCTTTGTGTGGGCATTTTGTATGTAGTATTATTATCGTTTACCGCTTACCAATTATACAATGATGATTAATAATAAAGATGGCTTCACTTGCTATTCCTATAAAATCAAGATAGATATTTCATTTGCCATGCAAAAATCTTAAACACCTTAGTACCATTTTGCTGGAAGTTAAAATCGAGCTTTTACATACAAAAATAACTTGGTTTAGGGGAAGTTTCTTGAATTCTTGTTTTGTGCTTGGAGGACACAGAACTTAATTACCATATGTAGTTTTTATCCAAACGTTTGCTTATGCTTTTCACATACATATATGTTTTTTATTCTAATTCTTTTTTATTCAGGTAGGATCAAAACATGTATTCCTGGTTTCAATTTTTTGTGGGAATACCATTCTCCTCTACTTACTCTAGGTAAGCAGTAAATAAAGTAAAACTGATTTTCGATCCTTTAAACTTTCGAAACGGCTCATGAAAATACAACTGTATAACGTCTGTCGTCCAGATTTCATTCTTTTTTTTCTTTTGAACCTTCGTTTCTTAGCTTAACTTAGAATAAAAGGGAAAGTCACCTAGCAGGAACTGATAATGAAGTCAACGATTTATGTAAATATAACGCAATCTGTATTAGAGTCATAGAAGTAAACAGCTGCAGCTGGTCTTTGTAACACTGCGTCATCCTGAAAGAATTACAAAAAAAGTCTGTGTTATTTCTACGTGAATTTTTCAACCTCTGTAAACAAACTATTCTTTCAGCTACATTTTTTTATCTAAATCATGCTAATCGAAATTAATTTTTGCAAAAACTATCTTATTACTTGCTTCTTTGTAAGCAGAAGAGAAATAAGGAAATACACTAGGCTAATGCGATAGTCAAATCTTTTAAAAGTCAAACCCTATGTGAAACAATTGAAATTCGGTACTCTTTGCGTACCAGAAGTAAAACAAAGAGATATAAAACTAAATATTACTTCCTGTTTGAGAAAAGCTTTAAAATAAAACTAATAACAAGGAATATTTCGCAACAGTTAACTTAAATTCAAAATCTCTTCTAGAAATCTTAAAATATACATATTGGAACATCATGCTTTCCCGCTCTCTCTCTCTCTCTCTCTCTCGCTCACTCTCTCTCTCTCTCTCTCTCTCTTTATATATAAAACAATTATGAATCTTGAGTATTCTAAAGTAGTTTTTAAGTTATGTATATGACATAAATTATTTGTTTTAACGAGATTTATATTTTTGTGTAGTAAGTTTTTGTCTTTCTCTTATGATCTAGCAGTTATACAAAAGTGATCAAATAAGGAGTCTAGAGAGGTTATTCCCAGATTATTCAAGATATACATTCCTTAAAATATTATATTTAATAAAAATTATTAGAGCCATTTTTGAGAAAATCAAAAGTTGCGAAAAATTTTCCTTGTAAAGGATAGTTAGGGGTTGGATTCTCATGAAATTCTTCTTGTCACATTCTTGAAAAGTATTGAACTTCAATACCAAGTTTAGTATTTAACCGATTTTTCGTGTTTAAGTTATGCTTCCCATAGGCAGACACATACATTCACGGAAATGTTTCCGAAAAGGTTTTTTACTTTCTCTATACGTACTATGAACATAGTGTATAGAGAAGGTATTGCACTCCACCCAAAAACTCGATACCGAGATTTCAACAGAAATATATCTTTTAGGGTCCCCTGTATCCAAAAAAAGCATTTTCAGGAAAATATCCGCATGTGTGTGTGTCTGTCCGTGGGTCCGTGTGTCCGTGAGTCTGTGAACACGATAACTCAAAAACGAAAAGTCAGTAAAATACCAAACTTGGTATTTATGTTTAGTATCATCCAGGGATGCGATCAAGATTTTGAGAAAAATCCCCCACCCCAAACTACCCTTTACATGCACTTTTTTGAAAATTTGTATTTTCTTAAAAATGGCTCTAGCACTTTTGATTAAAATATCGTATAATAAATATATTTATCTGACAAATAAAATGAATATCTTCAATTTTCTGGGAATAGCCTCGGAAGCTTATTTTATTCTGGATGAAATTTATGGAATTTTGCATAGCTCCTAAATCGTAAGAGATAGATAAGAAATTACTACACAAAAATTATGGAGCAGGTTAGAACACACAATTTATATATATCTGCTCATTTTTTCACGATTAGCATGAAGTAAATAGAAGTATAAGCTTTTTAACAATAATTTGTTGCAGAGATATAGAGAAAGTCATGTGAATGGAACACATCAGATTTTGTTTCTTGTGTCAGGTGTCTCAAAATATGTTTCCAGTGAAAATTCGCTATCGGAATATAACACCTGCTCTATCTACTATGTAGATTGTACCTACGTATGTGCTAGAGAAAGTAAAAAGATATTGCGTAAATATGTTGCAAACTAAAACGTTTTAAGAAATAACTCATGCATTTTGTTGTACTACGTACATTAGTTAATTATCTCACAGTATAATTATCTTTAGTTATGAGTTACTGGAAGGGTGATAAGATTTACAACCTGGAAAATCCATAGAAGTTGTGTTCTCTCTAATTAAATGGTACGCCCACTGCTGTGCTTCCATCAATCATAAAGTTGCAACAGAAATATGAACTAGTACAATGATCACGTGTACTGGATTTTAATCAGGTGCAAAAATCTAGACAACAAAATGCTATTTCTAATTGTGCTTCTTTTAAAACTATTCTCGAGGCTGTTATTAATTTGTCAACACTTATCAACACCAAAACGTTATTTATTTCTTCACATTTATATTTTATGTCAACTGCTCAAATAGGGAATTAAGGAAAATAAATTACTACCCGAGTAAACAGAAATGTGATTCCAGAGCCAAGAGATCGTTCATATAAATGATTGCATACGTAACATCTGTAAACAAAGGGATATATTCGCATTCGTATAAGATAGAGATTTACCAAAAACAACTGATTCGTTCAATTCACATGATTTTCTCTACCAATTGGGCAAAAAATTATACTTATAAAAGCTTATTCTATCTGCTGCATGCTAATGAGATAAACATTAGCAGAAATTGTTTTATTGCTTAAATCCTTTAGGTGGAAAATAAATAAGGGAATATACTAGGCTAAGATATGAATGGATACTATACTTATTAATGCATTCTAAAATAGTTTTAAAATGTTGGCCATAATATCTACATAGGGTCACATAAATACGAGATCAACAATTTACTTCTATTATAACTCTTGAATTAAAATTCTATATGTCATAACAAAGATAAGTGTTTTAGATAGAAATCTCATATGTTTTATAACTGCTTAAATAAGTAATTCAGTATTTGATGTGGAACTCAACTTTTCCTCCCATGAAATTAGCGGATAGATTATTGTTTAAATTGACTAAAATGTTTACTTAAAGTATTTGGTAACCAAAACTGATTTAAAAAGATATATTAGAAAAAGAATTAGGATATGGACGGAGGCGGTGACCCTGGGAGTGATGAGGTGAGAGGAGATACCTGGAGGCCGGAACAAGGAGGTACCGCACTGCAATGATCCCTATAGTCTCAAGATGAAACACCCTGGACCCCGTCCCAGACAGATCCCAACGTCCCTGATAGGTTATTATCCCTGCCGAAGTCGGGTGATGGAGAGGGACACAATGAACAATGAGAAAAAGAATCCTTTGCCACACCGATAATCATCGCTGACACTTTCAACCCTGAAAGAAACCAACGGCAAGAAGAATAAATAAATGACAATGTAAACGATAGGGAAGGGCAGAAAATTCGGGGGATGGAATAAACCTAAACAGCGTGCGATCCGGGGGGAAAACCTATAGGTCAGGCAGATCGGTGCCACAGGGATCGAACCCGCGACCTCCTAAAGCGAGACAGAGATGAAATTACCAGAACCAATTGTTTAGGTAAATAGTTCCTATAACATGGCTCTAAATTGTTTGTAAAATGAGATGTCAAATATATAGCCATATAAGAGCTGAGATTTACTTAATTCGTTAAAACTAATGCATAAAAACTAGTAAATTAATTCACCAAAAACACATTTTTTAGTACCCAAATTCAAAAGATCTCATAAATACCTACCTGTTTTACACTTCAATAACTTTATTGGCACCAAGATTTGGGTTACTATAAATGTGACAATGAAAATCTGTGCACAATCAAGACTGGACTTTGCTTGATTCTGAGTATAAAATACAATATGTGTAAAGTCCAGTTTTTAGGCTTATACCCTAACCACAGGTAGCAGCAAATTTAATCATGGGTATATAACTGATATAGCTAAAATTATGTATAAGAATAATAATGAGATTGTGTATAAAATTAATTAAAATATTTTTGCTCCAAGTTATTGTTTCAAAAACCTAAAAATAAAATTAATAAAACATGTTTAACTTATGTCTTAGAACACCGTTGCATTAGCTCTTTTGAGTTCTCAAATTAAACAACACTCAGGACCCCAAATGATTGACACGTATTCACTTCCGTCCTTGGGTAAGCAAGGGGTTCGATAATAAGTTTAAAGCGCCGGCCTAATGGAAAATACCCCATGACCTTGTTCCCTGGATTATGTGGCAATCTGAGTATTTAGGTCACTCCTGCTTGGTTATTCACATTTTTTATAGGGCGTGTTAAAGTCTCCAATTACGCTGGTTTTCTTGCTGGTGTTTGATATCCAAGTTGGTTTGTTGTTGAGGGGTTGTGTATTGTATAGATATTATATTATTAGTAGTATATGATTATACTTGCATTTTTATTAGTTCCATTTTTACTTTCTCTATACGTACTATGTACATAGTGTCTCCACCATAAAATTCGATACCGAGATTTCACCGGAAACATGTTTTAGGGTCCCCTGTATCCAAAAAAAGTATTTTCAGAAAAAGGTCTGTGTGTGTGTGTGTGTGTGTGTGTCAGTGTGTCCATGTGTCTGAACACGATAACTCAAAAACGAAAAGTAGCTAAAATACCAAACTTGGTATTTACGTTTAGTATCTTCCAGAGATACGACAAGAAGATTTTGAGAAAAATCCCCCCACCCCAAACTACCCTTTACATGGAACTTTTTTCGAAAATTTTGATTTTCTTTAAAATGACTCTAACGATATTGCATAAAATATCGTATATTAAAGATATCTACCTGAAAAATAAAATGTATATCTTGAATTTTCTGGGAATAGCTTTTAAAGACCTGTTTATTCTGGATGAATTTTGCTTAATTTGGCATAACCAGTAAACCGGAAGAGATAGACAAAAGCTTACTATACAAAAAATGTAGGTCTTGTTAAGATACACAAGTTATGTCAATTAGATTTTTTTCGTGGAGCTTGCCGTTTTCGAGGTATTCCTTGTTATTAGTTTCGGTTGTGAAGTGCTTACTTTTCTCAGGCGGGAGTGTCTGTCTTTCTTCTGTTCTACTCCTGGCCAAGAGAAGAAGTGATTTGTTATGACAATCGCATAACGACAGCTTTTAAAACATTTGACTATCAGTTTAGCCTAATGAATTCCCTTATTTTCTTCCTAATTATAAGGAACTAAGTAATAAGAACATTGTGCTAATGAGTACCTCGATTAGCAAGGTGCAGTAAGAAGAATAATCAAATGTAAGAAGTTTGTAGAACAGCTAGAGAAAGTCATGTGAGTGTAACACATCAGATTTTTTCGTATATAATTCCAATACTCAGGTTGCCGAAATTTTGACACCCATTAGTATTCCTCTAGCAGTGCACCTTTGTTTTTATGTTCTCTACGCGTACTATAACACAGTAGGTACAGAACGAGGTGCATTCCACCCAAAATTGGATGTCGATATTTCAGCGGATATATACATATATGTTTTGAAATCCCCCCCTAAAAAGGCAATAAAAATCAACACGAAAACACTGTTAAATACCACACCTCGCCATTGGGGTTGCCATCTCAAAATAGTTTATCACCTTGTAGTTTACCGGGAAACATGCGAGTCAGTTGAGAAATTCAATGCTATGCTGGCATGCTGCAGTTGTAGCTCAGTGGCAGAGGAACTGGCTATAGGTCGTGAGATCCGTGGTTCAATCACGGCTATAGCATTGACTTTTTCAGTCTGATTCTACCTACCCATCTTCTTGTGTTTTATTTGCTCGACTAGAATAAAGTTTTTCTATGTTGTTTTTATTGATTAAATACTTTAATAAGCTCATATCTTTTTCTTCATGTAAGTCTTTCACAATTCCATTACACTGTTTGTACAATTGTGCTGCTAGAAGGACGGCTTGCAATATTCCTTGATTACTGCTATATTTTACTAGTTTAGTAAGCATTATTAAGCTTTTCAGGATGCATCACATGGAGATGAGCTTACTGTTACACTCCAGATTTGTTTGTAATTTGGTACAGAACACATTTCTTCGAACTCATTTTAATACTACTGAATGAGAAAAGGCATGATAAAATTAGTATTTTAAGTATTAAATGCTTACTTATACGTTGTAGCATAAAATATGAATGTTACACTTGAGTACGTAATGTTCTGTTCGATAACATTGTGAAAAATGCTCCCAACACAGCTATTAAGGGACATCGTGAAAGAAAATTTTACTGAAATGGTCAAAACATCGAAAAATTGCTTTTTTGTAGCAATGGTTGTTGACATCTTTAGACATCCATGGAGAATCTACAATTAATTGTCCTCCCACCCTTGCTTCGGGCTCTACAGCCATTTAAAGATAGTACAATGCCTCTGTTTCCTAGCATACTATTTCATGAGTTTTTTCAAAAGTAATTTTTCACTTCCAATATGTTCAAAAATGTTTCTGAATTAAAAAAAATTGTTAGAATTAAAAAATACTGAAATATCAGTGGTTCAAAGCGACAATTCATAAAATGCTAACCATTTTTCTCAAATTTTGAGTGTTTTATAGATTTATTTAGTTTTATATATTTTAAAATACATTTACATAATGCAACTTATGAAATGATGTATACTGCAAAGTGTTTATCCAAAGTGAAAGGAATTTTATATTTTTATGAATATATCACCAATGCAAACATAGTCAATGTTTCAGAAAATTTTATACAAAAATACAGAAATTTGAAATTTCACTCAGTGTCCCTTAAGATATGCATTTTAATAGAAAATATGTTGTGTAATCTCGTATCAAAATAAAAAGTAATAGTTATTAATTTAAAACATTTTGGCTCGTTTATAAATTAATAAGCATTGATTTATTTACATCGTTTACGAATATAGTTGTTTTGTTTTTAGTTAAAAGTAGTAATTGAGCACTTTTAAGGACTCTGAATATTACAGCGTTATGTTTATGCTCCAGAATCATTTTAAAAGAATTAACAATTTGTTAAAACTGGCTAGCATAAAACTATTTACCAGTTTCTCATATCATAGAAGATGGAATGTACACTGGTGATACAAAAAGAGCATAAAAGCAGGCAGTCAGCTATGTTTTAAATTGAAATAAACCATTTTAATTTATACCTACAAATTTTGCGAATAAAAATAGTTCGAAAATACTAATATAGAACGATTCCTTCACGGAACTGAACTAGTGAACGTAACTTTTCACTTTCTACGATCTTTTACACAAGGAATACGTAAAATAATATGGTAATTTATCATATGTGAATTGTGATTTTCTTTCAAAGATTGTTATGATGCAAGAACACTTATATAGAAATGAACAAAAGCTGAAAGTTGCCATATAACGATATAGAATAACTGTGTATTTAGTTATGTTTGACGATATACATAAACATGTCAGAAAACTCTGCATTCCAATATAAAGAGTATTATCAAATAAAAACTCATAACGAAAAATAATTATGGTATGAAATCAATTAATATAACTTGCAACAAAACAATATGGAAATCCAACGGGCTGTTAATTAATTTGTCAGTCACAACTAACCTAAATTTGAAGCTTTTTTTTATAGGGCCACTGTCAAAGCTATTCAGTGACTGTGCGAGTTTTCTCCATAACATAGCTAATTGTTTGGGGACACTTTTTGCATGGGTACTAATTTTAAAAAATTCACCTACTTATGTTTCGTGAAAAATATTCACATCGTGCTTTCTCTCCATATCGTCAGGGAAAAGTAACAAAAATATTCCGTGGACGGCATTCCGTTACTCTAGACAATGAGAAAATGAAACGCTATACTAATAGGGTGCATGAATTTTCGCTTAGTCGCTCCAGTTGCTTAACAAACTGCGAGAAAAGAGCGTGGTAAAAAAAGAGTTACAGAATACGAAATCACGACACTTTTGTAAAGCAGTTATTTAAGTTTAATAAATAAATGTAACCTCCTTAACAACAAGTCAAAAAATAATCACCCACACAACCCTATAAAGGACAAAAGAGATATAAACAATGTATTATAATGGATGCACCTGCTTTATTTCATCTTGAAAGGAATGTTTAAAAGGAAGGATCCTTCTATTCATTTGTTTATAAATATTACGCTAATTTCAAATGTATTAACTCTTTTTATATAATATATTTTTCATGCGGTTATGAAAACGTAAATTTAACAATTATTTTCAGGTATATTAATATCAATGGCTATGTTAAGTAAGGAACTACTTTTTACCACACAACAGCTTCCACAGCATCAACTAATGATAAGTGAATTGCCATATGGCTATACAATGTTCTCTAGATTTAAGATATATAGTGAACATTTATATGGAACAGGCTTGTGTGTTAATTCTCTTACGCAAAGAAAATTCCTAGGTGATGGAATCACATTACTTTTCTTAACCACGAGAAATTTATTTATTTAATTCTTTTAAAAATTCCCAATTCAGGTCTCTGCATTTGTGAAATTTGATCACAAATTGTGAAAAATTAAAAAAACTATTTGCATAATAAAACGATATGAATTCCAAACTTAAGAAAATATCGTTTTACCCACTTGGCGCACTTTAACTAGCAATTAACTGAAGATACAAATAGGTAGGCGCATGCTTATTGTCCCAAATTCAAAACTTATTTTCCCACAAATGTTTTTCAACACTTTTCTATACTCAAAATGTTGCATACGTTATTAATCATTAATTTATTTCAAATATTCTTAACCTACCTCTCAAAAACACACTAATGAAAATGGACATATACTTTTTTGAAATAAAACTGCAATTATCTAAGATTAAAAAAATCAAGAATTTTGGAGTGTAATACTTTTTCTACACTAATTAGAACTAATATAAAATATGGTAGATCTATTTGTAAACTCATTTTATAATAAACTGATTTTTAGAATGTGAATATTCTTGAAAATGTATCACGTGGTTCATTTTTATTATAATAACTCCATGGCACGACAGCTCACGGGGAACCTTGGCCTACCGCCCGGCCGCTGCGTCCCCCATCTTGGTCCACTACAGATATCATGGATTCATTTTTATTAGAACAATGAATTTAGAAAATACAACATTATTATTTAAACAACTATGCAAGATAGAATTTTGCTGAAAGGCAAAAATATTACTATTATTGTGTGTAATAAATAACTGGTATAAATTTCAACAAGATATCTTATGGATTGTGAATTGTTGAAATTTTCGAATGCATCACCTTAATTAACCATATGTGTATTCCTAAACCTATTTTCAAACTAAACAATAACTGCTCATTCGTTTACTACTTACGGAAACTTCATTCAAATGAATAATCATGGTGGAAAGAAAACGTTAAAAGTTTAGTCAACCGTAGTCGAGGGAAACAATAAGACAATAATATCTTACGCTTGGCTAGATCTCTGAGAATCTTTTCAACGATGCGACCTTGAATTTTTCTCCCCTACTGTGTAGTTTTGATTGCGATAAGCCCTACAATAGCAGACGCACGCAAGATATCATCAAACCATATTGCGTTTAATTATGTCATGTTTTATTTACTACTTTTGTTTGACAAAGCGCTGCGTAATTTATTAACATATTTCATACAATGCAACAATATTTCTTTTAGCGTGAAACCCGGAGATTTATGTTGTTTACCCGTCGGTAACAGTAGGGTGAAATGTTCCCAACTCTATACTGCAGCACTGTAACGCAACCTGCTTTTAGCCTAATGATAACGAACGAGAAAAGCCGAATTTTTACAAAGCTGTGAAGGGGAACTAACATCCTTAGACTAAGTCTTTTCAGGTGTGTAATTATATCTAACAGCTCCTTTGTGTGTTTGAAGTAATACAGTAGTCTTCATAAATTAATTGTACTCGTAAAGGATGGAGCTGCCTATTGTTGCGATGTTTGCTTGTTGAACACCTATCTGGAACTTCAGCCGAGACTGAAATATGTCTTAATTAATCTACGACATTAATAAAAAAGTGAATAATCCATGTTCATTTCTCTTTAATATTTGATTTGCTGTATAGTCCCCTTTGATTTCGATGCTCATATCGGGGGCTTTGACTTGTGAAACAACTCGTATTACTGTAGATCTAGAACATTAAGTTATCATGTTTATTATTAAACACACGCACATTCACTCTCAAATTCATACTTCTAGACTCTGTAGGGATCAGGCAGTAATTCTAATAAAAGAAAAATTCTCCACCCCAGCCGAGAATCAAACCCGGGACCCCCGGTTGAGAAGTCAGCTATGTTAATTTTGTTTCGTTTTCAATTCCTAAATTTGAAATTTTACTTTTCTAGCTCCTCTAATCATCATAGATAATGAAAGTAAATCCTTTCGAAACGTTGATAACCAGATTTCATCGGGAACATATGTTTTGAGTTATCTGAAAAAACAAAAAAATTAAAAAAAAACATACTTATGTGTTCCATTAACATAACTTTCTCTACTTATTCTGCAAACAAACTTCTTGCAAAACATTACTATTCCTTCTAATGCATGCAAATCGAGATAAGCATTAGCAGAATGGTCTCATTACTTAGTTCTTTAGAAGTAGAAGGGAACTAAGCGAGTACAATATGCTATAGCGAAAGTCAAACATTTTAAAGGCTGTCAGTAAGTAATTGTCATTGAAATTCGCTTCTTTGCTGGCCAGGAGTAAAACAAACGAAACACCGACGACTTTCTCTTTAAAACTTAAACCAGCTAAAAAGACTATTTTGGTAACGGTTAGCTCTACAACGAATATGTACCTAATGGACATAATAGACATGTGTTTTGACGGTTTTCACGTTTTGGTGTATTAAGATTTCATCTATCTCTTACGGTTTATCACTTATGAAAAAGTCATTCAGAGAAGAGGACTTCAGAGGCTATTCCCAGGAAATTCAAAATATTCATGTTATTCATCATGTAAATATCTTTAATACACGATCTATTCATCACAATAGTTAGAGCAATTTTTGAAAAAATAAACAATTTTCTATAATTTTCCATGTAAAGTGCAGTTTGGGGTAGAGGAATTTACTTGAAAATCTTCGTTACGCATCCTAGGGAGATAAATATATTTTGGTATTAAACGGAAACTTCTTTTTGAGTTACGCTGTCCACAGACACACACTCAAGCACATGCACACACATACAATCACACTGAGCTTTTTCTAAAACTTTATTTTTTTTTTTACTCGGGGTCTCAGAACATATATTTCCGTTTAACTCTCGGTATAGAATTTTTCGGAGGAATAAATACCTTCTCTGCTTATTCTGTATATTTACACATGTGCTAGAGAGAGAGAGAGAGAGAGAGATAGAGAGTAACAATTATAAAACTATCATTAGTTTGTCCATACGTCAGAAATAAAGTGCGGGATGGATATCAAATTTGAGATTTAAGTTTAGGAAAGCAGATAAGATGGGAAGCAAATCCTTATTCAAGACTACTCTTTAAAGGAAAAACTTATTTTATTAAATTGACTAAACCATTTTGGTTACAATACCACATGTTCAAGATATTTGAATGTCAAATCGAGGATTACCATAACCGAATATTCTGGCAAAACATGTTTAACCCTTTTATTCACAATCAATGTTGTATACTTTTGTATAAGTAACCCTAAAGCCAGCTGGAAAATAATTGTAACGCTATTTTGTATTTTCCCCAAGAGATAATTTTTGTGATAAAAATACACTTTTAACATCAAAGGTCATATCGGGGACTTTGCTCTTGAAACAATTCGTTGTCTGTAGGTTCTTTTACGTTTGGTTTAAACCATCTTATTTTCCTCAAGCACACACTATACACACACACACATTCACTCTCACATACATAATTCCAGACTCTGTGGGAGATAGGGAATGTTTTTGGCCAAAAAAAATTTCCCGCCCCAGCCGGATATCGAACCCGGGACCTCCGGGAAATGCACTTTTGGTTGATAAACCAGGATGAAATTTTCATACGCATAGAGCAGGGAATGAAAAATGCTGAGGACTAGAACTTATTAAATTAGTTTTAATATTTAAATTATACTGAACATAGTATTAAGCATTTCGTAAAATAATGAAATACGACTAACAAAATATCCAAATTCATTTCTTATATTGGAAAGGAATTTTAGTCATCGAAATGAAAGAAACAATTCAAAAGAATTGCTTTATAATAAAATGTATTCGTATAATATTGAATACATATTTTATTACCCGAAATAATAAATTAAATGTTACTTCGTATGTTTTCTCAGATTCTCATTGCCTTAGTTTAATAAAAAGTATCATATACCTTTACTGACGCCAATTACATCTACTTGAAATATTTCATTCAGATATAAGAAAACTTCAAGAGTTAAGAAGCTGAATGTGAGATGTGTCTTTATTTTTTTTTTCTTTCTTCTAGATTTTTACTTGCCGTTTACTTAGCTGTGTAACTTATGCCTATGCGCAATTGAAACTTCATAACTTGAATGGTAATAAACAAAACTAAAATTATGTAACAAAATTATTACAAATAAGCTATATACTATAGCTGTATACTCTATTAATTAGGGGTATAAGTGCAGATATATGTATTGGTAATTAGGAAGAATGTAATGAAAAGCATTTCATCAATATTTGCTTCATTTCCAGACTTAGAATTTTACTTATTAAGAGTAGTATGTTTTTTTTTTGTTTTTTTTTTTTTTTTATAAGTATCTTCAAGTACGCGTGGCACATGGAAAACATACGCGTTTATTTTCTTTGAAATTGCAGCTCGGATTTCGTTATAGCGAATGTTGTATCGGAACATAGTTTTAATATTTTCCGTAAGGCCAATAGCCACTTATTACCTAGGCTAGCAGATTATGTATCGAGGTCACGTCCAAGCAAAATGGAGAGCGTCTACTGATAAGTTCATTTCGCCGCCCAGTTAAAACTATTAAAATACATCAAGTAGTAAATTATCTTATGGGATTTTGCAAAAACCTTTTAGACGAAAAGAAAAAAAAACTAGTATCTGGAGTAGAAGCACATTAAGGAACCAACTATCCAAATATCAGATTCTGTGCTCCATATGTGTACTTGTACATTTCATTTTTCGTGCAGCGTATTATTTCAAAAGGCTCTACCAGACATTTACTTTTACAAACAAAAGGAAAATATATGATGCATTCCATTTACAAGACTTTCTCTACCTATTCTGTAACAAACGATTCTTGCAAAAGCTTAGTTTTCTACCTACCTCACGCTAATGAAGATAAACATTAGCACAAATATTATTATTTATTTCCTTATAAGTAGAAGGGAAATAAGAGCATATATTGGGCTAAAACGATAGAAAACTATATAAAGCCTTCGCTATGACTTTAACATTCGTTTCTCTTTGTATGGCTAGGAGTGTAACAAATAAAAAAACAGAGTTTCCTCTTTGAAAAAAAAAAACCTGATTATATTAACATTTTATTGACTATCAAGAAATTCTTGGAAACCCTTAATTCTATAAAAAATGTACATAACATAAATTTCGTGTTTTAATAGGATCAATATTTTTTGTGTGGTAAGTTTTTCCTATCTCTTGCGGTTTACCAGTTATGCAAAAGTCATCCAGAATGAAGAGAACTTCAGAGGCTGTTCCCAAAAAATTAAATCTATATGTTTTATTCGTCATGTAAGTAGTTTAATAATTTTATACGGTATTTTAATTAATATGGTTAGAACCATTTTTGAGAAAAACAAAGTTTTGGAATTTTTTCCCTATAAATGTTAGTTTGGAAAGGAGGATTTCTATGAAACTCTTCATGTTGCATCCTTGGAAGATGCTGAACTTCAATGTAAAGTTTGTTATTTAATTTCGTATATTTCTTTTTTGAGTTATCGGACACATGCTCAACATGGAGCGCTTTCTAATAACCTTTTTTACATTCTCCAGTCCCGTATGTGTGTATAGGGACAGAGAAGGTATTGTATTCCATCCAAAAATTCGATATAGATTTCACCGAAAGAAAGCATCTTTAGAAAAAGATCCGTATGTGTCTGTGTGTGTATGTGCCTGTCTGTGGACAGCATAGCTAAAAATGAAAATACCTTTTAGTACCAAACTTGGTGTTAATGTTTTGTATCTTCGAAGGATGCGACGCAAAGATTTTCAAGAAAATTCCCCCACCACAGAGTACCTTTTACTTGGAAAAAATTGCGAAAATTTTGATTTTATAAAAAATGGCTCTAATATTTTGATTAAAATGCCGTATATTACAGATATCTACATCTCTCAAATAAACATTTTATCTTAAATTTCCTGGGAATAGCCTCTAAAGACATCTTTATTTTGGATGAATTGGGCGGAATTTTGCGTAACTGGTAAACTGTAAGAGATAGACAAAACGTACTTCACAAAAATGTAGAGCTCGTTAAAACACACAATTTATGTTCTATGCATTTTTTCGTAGAGCTGACCGCTTTTGAGATATTCTGTTATTGAATTCAGGTTTAAAATACTTAAAAGTTTTCTCACACGGAAAGGTGTAAACTCCTGGCTCATCATAGAAACGAATGTCCACCACATGACAACCGGCATTTAAAAGATTTGACTATCGTTTTGCCATAGTGTATCCCCTTATTTTCCTTCTATTTACAAGGAAACAAGTAATTAAGACAATTTCTGCTAATATTTATCTCGATTATCATAGAGTAGAGAGAAGAATAAGCTGTTTAAAAATAATTTGTTTCAGGGAAGTAGAGAAAGTCATGTGACTTTAATACATCAGTTTTTTTTTCTTATCTTGTCTATTGGTTAACTTACTTTCCTGAAACCATGTTCTTTGTGGCCATTATGGGAAAATCAGTTTCATTTCGAATCTAAGTTATATGGTGGTGATTGTTATTGTGGTTAACTATTTATTTACTTGGATAGGTACAGTTAGACTAAAAAAATTCAATGCTGTAGCTGAAATTTGAACCACGTACCTATTGGTCTTTAGATGCTTGCTCTAACCACTGAGCTACCAGGGCAACATTCCAACACGGATTTAAATTCCTCAACTGATTCCATGTTTACCGGTAAACCACAAGGTGATCTCAAATTATTTTGGGAAGACAAGCCCCAATGGCGACTTACAATGTCGTAAGTAGGTATTTTAAGTCCCGTGCTTCATAGTTTAGCCAACTATAGGTTAATTAGTGTTAAGACATTTTTTTTTCACACACTCCGTGTATAGAACAGGAGTCTGATAGGTCAGACTGAAAAATGCAATGCTATAGCTGGGATTTGAGCCACGGATCTCCCTGTCTCCAGCCAGTTACAACCGGTTATGGCATTGCATTTTGCAGTCTGTCATTCTCCTTGCCCAGGCAATATGCCATCCCTTGGTTCTCAAGGCCGCGGGTTCTAAACCGATGGAGGAGAATGGATTTTTCCAACCATAAAATCCTTAGCGTATCCTTCTTTGGGAGGGTGTTAGTCCCACATCGTAGATCTACGGCACGTAAAAGAACCTCATATCTGATAAAGAACCTCTAAGCAAAATTAAGCAGTCTTTCACGTCCATATAGAATAGGACGCTAAGAAGCACAGCGGTTAAAGAATATCCATAAATAAAACACAATTTAATTTCCTGCATATAAAAATTGTTCCACACACCTCAGAATTTGAGAAACCTGGTTGACAGTTTTTACTTTCTCTATACGTACTATGTACATAGTGCATAGAGAAAGCATTGCACTCAACCCAGAAATTCGATACCGATATTTCACCGGAAATATCTTTTACGGTCCCCTTTATCCAAAAACAAAGCATTTTCAGAAATAGGTCTGTGTGTATGTGTGTGTGTGTGTCTGTGTGTCTCAGAACACGATAAATCAAAAACGAAAAGTCGGTAAAATACAAAACTTGGTATTTAAGTTTAGTATCTTCCAGTGATATGACACGAAGATTCTGAGAAAAATCCCCACACCCCCAACTATCCTTTATATGGAACTTTTTTCAAAAATTTTAATTTGCTGAAAAATGACTCTAACGAATTTGATTAAATTTTATATCATATATTAAAGACATTTACCTGACAAATAAAATATATATCTTGAATTCTCTGAAGACTACTTTATTCTGGATGAGTTTTAGGGAATTTTACCTAGCTGCTAAACCTTAAGAGGTGGAAAAAAACTTAAAACACAAAACATGTACAGCACGTTAAAACACACAATTTATGTTACATACATTTTTTCGTGGATATGACCGTTTTTGAAATATTCCTTGTTTTGGTTTCAGTTTTGAAAAACTTATACTTTTCTCCTACAGAAATTTGTCAACTCCTGTCCATACTAACAAAGGAACTTTAGTCACATAGCAGCCAACGTTTGGCTATCACTTTAACCTATTGTATTTCCTTATTTCGCTTCTACTTACAAGGAAGTAAGTAATAGGACCATTTCTGCTAATTTTTTCTCGATTATCATGAAGTAAATAGAAGCTAAGCTTTTTAACAATAAATTGTTGCAGAGATGTAGAGAAAGTCATGTGAATGCAACATATCATATTTTTTAAGTAGAGGTTGAGCTACACATAAAACCTCTCTTGGGGATATTTCCAGTTTTTGATTACTGAATCATAATTATTTTAAAGGATAGAAATTTTAATCTCTAAAAGTAATAATTTTTTTCATAAAATTATTTTAAAAAACTGCTATTGGAATTAGGATAGTTTTGGCACCTATAATATTACAATAGATACTTCTGTTCATCTCGAAAAAGTTTACCTACATTTAAATAAAAACTGATGTGCATGGAATATTTTGAAATTGTGGAAGTGTAGTTTTCAGCAAAATGTTTTATAAAATAGTAGGTATTGTGGATTTTTAAACGGCTGTGAAGTCCAAAGCAAAGGGACGAAATCTAAATGTTGATCCTCTATGGACGCCCTAAGGTCCCAAAAAATATTTGCTATAAAAAGCGATGTTCGGTTTTTTGACCGATTTCACTCCCAATTTTCTTAAAGAAAATAACGGACATTTGCATAAATCCGTTGTTTAGTTATCATCTCATGAGTCTTAAAATTATGATTTTTATAAATTCTGAGCTTTAATTGATATTATTTCTAATTTTATTTACTTGATATTATTTGTGGGAAACATAGATGTTTGAATTTGATGTGCATGTGCTATAGTGAAAGTCTATGTCGAATAGCTAAATTAAATTATGCAAGTAGAGCAGAGATAGTAACAAATTTGTTTAAAGTACTTATCTTATAGAAAGGCTTCTCTACCACAATACAAACCATTCACAAAACAAATTTCCATTGGCAACAGCTTTCATACCTCCCGGGGTTGTCTCTGATTAAGTCATCAAGAACCTCTTTAGACATACAGCAATCCACTGTGAATAAGTATACCAATGAGCTATTGTGTACAAAATGTAGAGCACTGATTTATGCACTTGTCTTCAGACAGACTTCAGCTCTGAAAGGTAACCAACCATTTCTAGATGATGCATGAGTGACAGCGGCAAAAAGTAGCTTGCAAGTATACCTGAAGAAAGGCTGCCGGGTTCTCAAAGGCACCCCATCGTGTGGAAAGCGATCCGTCGCTCATGTTATACAAAATGTATGACCCTGTTAAGCGTACAGAACGCACTTGAGATACCCTTTGTTTTACAAGTGTAACAGCAAGTGTTACAACCGCAGATAATTCGGATAACTGCGCTTAGGCCTGCTTCTAACAGTGAAAGTTGCTTTGGAATGTGAAATAAGGAAATAAAGTAGGGCATATGTTCCATTTGCTATGTTTATTTACCTACGCCTAGCTTCGGTCATGTAGAATGTAACTGAAATTGTTAAAACATTTTTTATTGTCTCTAATTAGTGCTTAGTGCATTGGTAGAGAAGGTATTTCACTCCACCCAAAGAATGCGAAGGTTTTAGCGGAAATACATTTTAGGGACTCTTGTATGCAAAAAAATCTGATGTGTTCCATTCACATGAACTTTTCTCTCTGTTCTAAATAGAAATTATTCTTATACAAGATTATTATTTTTCTACGTCATACTAATCGAGATAAATATTAACATAATTGGTCTTATTACTTGCTTCCTTTTAAGTAGAAGGGAAAATAGGGAATAAATAATCCAAAGCGATAGTCAATTCCTTTAGAAGTTCATCGCTATGTGAAACAATTGAGGTTCGGTATGATTAGTATGGTCTCGTTTGAGAAAAGTAACTATTTTAAAGCTGAAACCAATAAGTAATATCTCAGAAACGGTTAGTTTTTAACAGATCTACACTTTTGTGGGGAAATTTTTATCCAATCTTTCTGTTTACCAGTTACCTAAAATTCAGAAATATTCATCCAAAATAAAGAAATATTCAGAGGCTATTTCCAGAAAATTCAAGATATACATATTCTTTGCGATGTAAATATCTTAAATATACGATATTTAATCAAAATCGTTAGAGCTAATTTTGAGAAAATTACAATTTTCTAACACTTTTCCATGTAAAGGGTAGTCGGAGTTGGCGGATTTTCTTGAAAATCTTCGTGTTGCATCCTTTTTTTTTTTTTTTTTTTTATAAAACAGTAACGGAGTCTGATCAGGACTCCGGTACTGTATCCCTATTTACATTTCCCCCCGTAGGTTTTACTGATTACTGGTTTACTGGTTTTTACTGTTTCTTTTACAAACATATACACATTGCACAAACATATAACATCCATGCCCAAGGCGGGACTCGAACCCACGATCCCCTGCCCACGAAGCACCAAAGCGAGACGCTTTAGCGAGCGTGGCCATGGGGACCGGCTCCTTGGGAGATACTAGACTTAGTTACCTAGTTTGGTATTTAACGGACTTTTCGTTTCTGAGCTATGCTGTCCACAGTCAAACATACATAAACACACACACACACACACACACACACAGACATGCACTCACAGGCACACACAAACATTTTTCTAAAAATACTTTTTAGGACTCAGGGACCTCAAAACATAGATAATACAGCACTTCCTCTATACACTACTTACATGGTTCGTGTAGAGAAAGTAATATAGACCGAAAACTGCGAGGAATTATTGTTAATAAGCTTAATCTTCTATATACTTAATGCAAATCGAGATAAACATTAGCAGAAATATTCTTATTACTTGCTTCCTTGTAAGTATAATAGAAATAAGGAAATACACCAGGTTATACCGACAACCAAATGTTTTAAAATTTGGTTTCTTTACGTGGTCAGAAACTGATTAATTCCAGTAAGAGAAACGTTTAAGAATTTTAAAAATAAAAGCAATAACATAGAATATCTGGAAAACGGTCAGCTCCACGAAAAACATGTATACGATATAAATTGCATGTCTTAAAATCTACATTTTTGTGTAGTAAGTTTTTGTCTATCTCCAACGGTTTACCAGATGTGCAAAATTCAGAAAAAGCATCCAGAACGAAAAGGCTATTCTCAGAAAATTAAAGATATAAATCTTATTTGTCATATAAATATCTTAAATATAAGATACATACACACATACACACGCACACTGACAGACGGACACACATACGGTTATTTTTCTATTTTTTTTTTTTTTTTTTTTTTGCGATTCAAGGTATCTCTAAACATAACATAGTTCCGGGGAAATCTCGGTATCAAATTTTTAGATGCAATACAATACGTTCTCTATACACTATGTATATGGTGCGTGTACAGAAAGTAATACAAAATCTGGTGTGTTCCATTCACATATTTTCTCAACACCCTTGTAACAAATTATTGTTAAAAAGCTTCTTCTTCTATTTGATGCTTGCTAATGGAGGAAAAAAAAACTGGCAAAAAGCGCTCTTATTATTTTCTTCCTCGTATGTAGAAAAGAAATAAAAGAATACACTAAGCTAAAGTGGTACTTAAAATCTTTTAATTACTGGTTACTATGTGATTAAATTTTTTTGTATGCCCAGGACTTAAGTTCCCCTATGAGGAAAGTGTAAGTGTTTTAAAACTGAACCCAAAAACAAAGAATATCTCAAAAACGGTCAAATCAGCGAAAAAAATGTGTATAATATAAATTGAGTGTTCTAACGAGCTCTACATTTTTTGTAATAAGTTTTTGCCTGTATCTTACAGTTTACTGGTTATGCAAAATTCATGCAGTATAAAGATGTCTTTAGACACTTTTCCCAGAAAATTCAAGATATACATTTTATTTGTAATTTAAATATCTTTAATATACGATATTTTAATCAAAATCATTGGAGCTAGTTTTGAGAAAATAAACATTTTCGAAATTTTTTCCATGTAAAGGTTAGTTGGGGTTGGAGGGATTTTCTTGAAAATCTTCGTGTCACATTCTTGGAAGATACTGAACTTAAATACCAAGCTTGGTATTTAACGGAGTTTTCGTTTTTGAGCTATACTGCCCAAAGACTCTGTCTCTCTCTCTCTCTCTCTCTCTCTCTCTCTCTCTCTCTCTCACACACACACACACAGACACACACACACTCACAAACACACATGCAAGCACACACACACACACACTGATAGACAGACACATGCACATTTTTCTGAAAATGTGTTTTGTGGATTCAAGGGTCTCAAAATTTATATTTCCGGTGAAATCTCAGTATCTAACTTTTGGGTGTAACACATTTCCTTCTCTATACCCTATGTACATAGTACGTGAAGAGAAAGTAAAAAATATCTGATGTGTCCCATTCACATTACTTTCTCTACATCTCTGTAACAACTTATTGTTAAAAAGTCTAAGCTTCTATTTTACTTCATCTTAATCGAGAAAAAAATAGCAGAAATAGTTTTATTACTTGCTACCTTGTAAGTAGAAGCAAATTAAGGGAGGACTATAGGTTAAAGTGATAGTCAAAAGCTGGTTGCTATGTGTTCTTTGTTTGTATGGACAGGAGTTGACCAAAGGTTTTCAAAGCTGAAACTAAATACAAGAAATATTTTAAAAACGATCAACTCCATGAAAAAACTGCATATAACATAAACTGTGTGTTTTAATATGCTCTACATTTTCTGTGTAGAAAGATTTGTCCATCTCTTACGGTTTAGCAGTTATGCAAAATTCCGCAAAATTCATCCAGAATAAAGTAGTCTTCAGAGGCTATTCCCAGAAAATTCCAAATATAAATTTTATTTCTCAAGTAAATATATTTAATATAAGATATTTTAATCAAAATCATTAGAGCTATTTTTGAGAAAACCAACATTTTCAAAAAAAGTTCCATGTAAAGGGTAATTTGTGGTGGAGGAATTTTCTTGAAAATCATCGTGTGACATCCTTAGAAGATACCAAACTAAATACCAGTTTGGTATTTAACATTTTTTCGTTTTTGAGCTATGCTGTCCACAGACACAGACACAGACACACGCACACACACGGACCTTTTTCCAGAAATGCTTTTTATTTGACTCAGAGGGACCCAAAACTCTATATCCGGTGAAATCACGGTATCCAATTTTTGGGTGCATTACAATACCTTCTCTACACACTATGTGCATAGTATGTGTAGAGAAAGTATTAGAAATTGAGAAAGTCATGTCAATGCAAGATTTGATATCTTTAAATAAAAATAATTTAATTATTCCCTAATGAATCTGATTTTTTTGGCCTAAGAGTTGATATACAGAAAAACGCAGTTACATTCGAATTACTTTCTCTACTTATTCTGAAACAACCGATTCTGACTAAAGCGTATTCTGCTCTCTATAAATAGGGGAATACGGGAATATATTAGTCTAAAGTGATTGCATTCTATTTGCATGACCTGGATGAGAAAAAGAAAAAAACGAATGAATACTTCTCTTTTGAGCAAAGTATTAAGTATTTTGAAATTTGAATCATATACAAGGAATATTTCGGAATTAGTTAACTCCACAATAAAAACGTGTTTGACATAAATTATGTGTTTTAACAGCATGTACAATTTTTGTGTAGAAAGAGTTTGCCTATCTCTCACGCTTATGCAAAATTCATCCAGAATGACTTCGGAGGCTATTTCTAGAAAATTCAAGATGTGTATTTTATTTTTGATGTAAATATCTTTAAAATATATAACTTTAATCAAAATCGTTACAGTAAATTTTGATAAAGTAAAATTTTCGAAACATCTTTTTTGCAAATGGCAGTTTGGAGTTGAAGATTTTCCCAAAAGTGCTCATGTCGGAACCTTGGAAGATATTAAATATGTTACATAACAAGTTTGGTATTTAACCGACTTTTCGTTATTTAGACTAGGTAGAAAAACATAGGACATTTCTCTTAGAATGCTTTTGGGCGTATTTAGGGATCATCAAAATCTGCAAAATCTTGGTACCAAATTTTTGGCGAAATGCAAATTATGGTCGTGAAGACCATTAAAATTGGATCGCAGCTCATAAGAAAGCATTTGTATAACATTTATGTGGTGAAAAACACCAAAGATCGTTTGATTGAGCTAAGCCTTTAAATTCTCACACATTGACCATTTTAACACAAATACATTGACAGAACGTAAGAATTATTGTCACGTGCTTGTTTTGACTCCAGGACTTATTTATGTGTAAAAGTGTGGAATCCGAAAAGCTTCTATTTTAAATGGAGGATTATACAGATACACCTAAACAGATCTCATAGTCTGACACGTGCACTTGGATGAAACATAACTTGCTGAAATTTGCTCTTTGAAGTACATGGCAAGGTTTGAAACGTTTACGTTTTACATTTCACACGTAGGCAAACAGTGAACTTTCTGTGAAAGGGAGATGAGAGAGTTAGTGGCATCTCTTGCATATTACTTTCGGTGACCGTCGAATTTCTTCTTATTAATTCTCTCTGCTTTCATGAAAAATATGTGTAGCACTGTAATTGATTAGGATTCTGTCATGTGTAATAATAATAATAATAATAATAATAATAATAATTTTTAATAAAGCTCTTGAATTTTCTCCCATTCGTCTAACATGTTTACACTTGTTTAATCTACATTTTTGTACGTTTTAGATATGTGTTTTATACCATTAAGAACAGAAAGTGTTAATAAATCAAATGGATGTTGAAATTATAAGATACATATAAACTAAATTAAACTCTTTATGAGTTTTCAATTTATGTTAGCATCAGAAGACTATACACTTAGAACGGAAGATCACATTAATAATGTCAATATTCAAAAGGGGAGAAAGGAAGGACCCAAATAAGTATAAAGTAATCAGTATTCTCATTAGTGAATGAAATTTACTCAAAACAATTATTAAAAAATCTTATGTGTTACACTCACATGACTTTCTCTAGCTGCTCTACAAACAAACTTCTTACAAAAGAGTATTTCTCTTTCTACATCATACTATCGAGATAAACATTAGCAGAATTTAGGTACTATTACTTAGTTCCTTATAAGTATAAGGGAGCTAAAGAAATTAGCTATGCTAAAGCTATAGTCAAATGTTTTAAAAGTCATCGTTATACAATTGTCATTGAAATTGGTTTCTTTGCTTGATCAGGAGTAGAACAAAAGAAAAACGGACACTCCCTGTCTGAGAAAAGGAGCTACAGAAGTTCCCTATGAGTTTTTATACAACTTCCGAAGGCAGGTTTAATTTACCTGATCGCTATCTATAGCCGAATATGGGAAAGTAACACATTTCTTGACCAATGGTATTGCTATCCCTATACTCAAATCAGGCAAAGACCGAAACTACAGACCAATATCTCTACATGGACTATGTGCAAAATACTGGATAAAAACAGTTAACAGTCTTCTCTGTTGGACTCTAGAACAAACAAAGTTGCTAAGAATGGATTAAGCGTTCTCATTCAACCCTGAATAGTCTAATAGCACTAGAATTTGACATAAATGAAACAATGCTACAGAAACAATATATCAGCGTCATTACGTTTGACCTTGGGAAAGCGTAAGATATAGTATGGAAAAACAACGTAATTTCCGTGTTACTACGTAACAGCATATCTGGCAATATGATACATTTCATCAACAACTTTCTCTTCAAACGACAAATTCAAGTACTAGCAAATGGTTTTTTATCAAAGAAAACAACGTAATAAATGGGCTCCCTCAAGGATATGTTAGTGTAGCTTTGTTCTTAGTAGCTATAAATGATATTATCAGTAAAATCAGAACTCAAGTTAAAAGCTATATTTTTGCTGATGACCTCACAATAGCTTATGCTGCGAGGAACATATTTACTACGCAAAAAAGCCTACAGAATGCGCTGAAATCCCTTGAGGAGTGGAGTGCATCTACAGGTTTCAAATTCTCAGTATCTAAAACTAAAGAATATTATATTTTCTGGGAGAAAGTTCAACTTTTCAGCTCCTATTCCTACTATGATTGATAAGAAAATCTCGATAGGAAACCATGAACATTTTAAGAATGATTTACGACAGGAAACTTATATGGATACTACACTTAAAACATCTAAGAGATGAGTGCGGTAGAAGCTTAAATGTTATTAGATCGTTAGCAGCACAGAACTGGGGAGCAGATTTCCAGGTACTGATTACTACCTATAGGTATTTTCTAAGATCTAAGCTAGACTATGATTGTATAATCTATATATAATCTATAATTCCGCTAAGTCCTCAGCTCTCAGAAAGCTGGACTTCATCCATACATCTCCGTTGAGAATAGCACTGGGGGCCTTTCGGACCAGTCCAGTTAGTAGTCTATTGTTCGAAGTCAATGAATCTCCTCTGGGCGTTTGAAGAAAACACCTAAGCATTTTGTATGTTTTAAAATCAGATCTATGCCAGAGTATCGAATCTACGATTACAATTTTCCAAAAGAAAACAGGTGCATTCACAAATATACATATAAACTTACAAACCCTGAGCCGTTCTATATAAGGATCCACCAAACTCTGCAAGAGCTAAACTTTATAATTCCTCCAATGATGGAAACAACTTATGATAACTTCTCTCCCTGGAAGCTCCAGCCAATAAAGGTAAACTTTGACCTTATAAACAAAACGCCCAAACTAGATGTATATGATAGAGTTTACAAACAAATGCTCCAGGAAGTGCTAAAAAATATCCAGATCACCGACATTTATACACTGCCGGTTCAAAGACTAATAATAGATGTAGCTGCTCAGTCATTATTAACCATGAGAATAAGATACCACAAACTACCACAGCTATGCACGATTTTCACATTTGAATTGTTTGTTATCAAGGAAGTCCTACCTTATATTAACGAACTGGATAGCGAAACGCCTTTTCTCGTGTTTACTGATTAAAAGTGCACTTTTAGCTATTCAAGAATGTCAACTACTCATTCTCTAATTAATGAAATTCATCACGTTCTCAATTACATGTTCACAAAGAAAAAAACACACCAAAATACATGGAAATATTTAGCCGACAAAGCAGCCAAAGATACAATAATTCTTCAAAGTGCAAATCCACGTGCAAAAATTCCATATCTCATTTGAAAAGAACTCTCCGCGATACGTGGAAAAGCACTTGGATTACCTTTCCCAAAAGTAAACTCCATGATGCAAGAGGTAATCCTACAGCACCTGAAATAGATTATTTTAAAAATATAAATAATACTACAAATAAATAAATGCGCAAGCTACGAAAAGGCATTTATTAGAGTAATAAGAGAAAAAAAACTTAGAATATATTGAAATCGGTAGGTGTATCTCTAATAGCTTATATACAGTCTATATCAAATCCGCAGCATACTGATTAATAATAAACATATAGTGGATGAAATAAATGCAGTATTAAGGAAAGAATGCAGCTTATTTTATGATTTAATGAAACTATAGGATATAAAATTGGTTTAAGGTATTAAAATATTGCGATGATTAATTCATTTTGACAAAAGGAAAATATAGACTGCAGAAAACAAAGTACATCAGTTAAAATTATCGATTTAAAAGTATGAATTTTAAAACAAGAATATTTTAAGAATTAAAATTTCCATAACAAGCGGGTATCAATGTGTAAGATTAATTAAACAATTATTACTTTATAACATATTTACACAACAGAATAAATACATTTAATCAAATTTGTAAAAATACTAATCGAAATTTAAACTTAGGTTTAGAAACGAAACGATATTAAAAATTTATAAAACTATGACATTGCCAAAAAATATATGAATGTGAAACGTTAACTGAAAATAAATTGAGCCGAATCCAAGTAATAAACCCCGAATTCTTAAGCTCAGTGGACTGAATTACTCAAAGGAAGAGGTTAAAACATGGATATACAAGAGAAAGTCTAAGTAATAAGTCATTAAAGTGATATCGTAATTCGTTTAATTTTATAATTCAAGTTCCATCGCGACAAGTGGCGTATATTGGGACATCTTTACAGTAGTTTCTGGATCAGGAAATTTTTGGTTCGCGAGTTCATCACTAAGTTCATATAGTGACGAGGGATCAACTTCTCTCCCAAAAATGGCATAAAGGACGAAGTTGTCATCCTTCGTGTATAGGGATAACATGCTTACTTTTGGTTCCAGAAGTCGTGGGTTAAAACCCGGCGGAGGGCGATGAATTTCTTCAGAAGAGCTGTAAAACCGTTGTTCCCGTGTCGTAGATTTACGGCACATAAAAGATCCTCAAGCCTGATTGGGAGACCACGGAACACAATTCCATAAATAAAACCCAGTTTAATTTAATTTAAGACGAAATCACTATTTTTAAAAGTGAAAAACACGAATTTAGCATAGGGTCGTTTCTTTCAAGATGTGGCAAATCCTTTACCTGTAAATAAACAACACGAAACCAACGGTTTTACCTCCTTTGGAAGGAAGCATGCTATGGATTTTTACCTAAAAAGAATTATTTACCTTCCTCCGGGTTGGAACCCGCAAACTTGGATGTATCAGAAACTACCACCACTAGTACACCACGGAGAGTAAATGCTATCGTTCAGAGAAATAAGTGGTTTGATCATTAGAGAGCGGGAGTTTAGGCACTAAAACTAATATTTTAATAGGCTCCTTTCCTGTTGTATATAGACTCTATAAAATTAAAAATCGGATGGTTATCATTCACATGACCTTCTATATATATAAACATTAACAGTCTTATTATCTATTTCTCTATAGATACAAGGGAAATATGGAAATACGCTAAGCTAAACCAAGTCAAATAGATGACATGGTGACATTGAAATTCAGCTCTCTTTGCATAGCCGGAGAAAAAAGAATAATGAATTACGATTTACCATTTGAGAAAAGTTTAAATACGAAAATTTAAACAAATCACAAAAAATATCTCGAAAACGGCATTACTGCACGAAAAAATGCATTGGACTTAAATTGTGTTTGGGTTGTTGCTTTTTGTCTACCTGTTGCGATTTACCATATATGCAAAAGTAACCAAAGTTTATAGTGCTTCACAGGAAATTTCCAGAAAATGTAACATATGCATTTTATTTGTCAAGGAAGTCTTTTAAACACTAGCATTTTTGTCATTTTTGAGAAAATATAATTTTTGAAAATGTTACAAAATAAAAGGTAGTTGCGTGTGAAGCTATTTTCTTTAAAATCTTCGTGTCCTTGGAAAAGGCTAAACTTATATGAAATTTGGCATTTAATCGACCTTTTCGTTTTTCTTCTTCACAGATTCACGGTTACACACAGCGATATTTTTCTAAAATGCTGTTTTTTTGTTTTTGTTTTTTGTATTCAGGGAACACCAAAACGTATATAAAACATTGATACAAAATTTAGGAGTGGAATGCAATACATTTTGTATCTACTATGTACACTGTATGTAGTATTAAAAGTAAAAATAGGGAGATATAAATAGGCAGATACCTATTTTAAAAAACAACAGTAAAATAGTGATGTAATTAATTGATTTAATGTGCAATGTTAACTTTAAATGAACCGAAAGTTACAAAGCTATTTACACAGATACTCACTTAAGATGAAATACTTTTAGGTAATTTTATGGATATAAAATTAATTAATTAATATTTCAAGTTAAAGTGCAGTTATGTATAAGCTGAAAATGGATTACAATAAATTTTATTTATTAATGGATTGTTATTGAAATAAAATTTGAAGGTGGATTTAATTGTAATTTTATAAAGATTGTTAAAATTATTATAGCTCTGTTATGTGTACACGAAACAGTGCTTTAATTGATTTCAAAGTAACAAACATTTTTTCTAAATGACGTTTGTCACAAAATATTAAAGTACGTTGGGATTTGTCACTAAAAAGATACTGCATATCTCAGAGTCGATAGTTGATCTTAAGAGCTTCCTCTCTTGCTATACTTAACGGTACAGACTTTCATAAAACATAGTTAATTATGATTGTATGAACAGCGTAACAAACACAATGGAAAAAGAAAGGCAAATATAATACAGAAAAATTAACACCAATAAAGCAGAATTACGAATGCATTAGATAGGTAGAATAGATTAAGCTGGAAATTAAGCACCTAAGGTTGGAAAATAGGAATTGGGTGTATGAAACTGTTTTGTTTTGACGTACATATCCACGAAACATGTAAATACAGAAGGCGAGGCAAATATATTTTAAGAATAAGAATAAATCTTTGCTGAAATCCTCTATCTGTTGATCACTTGTATGGTAAATACTAGATTGTTTCTGGACGCTTGGAGACAACCAAAAAGGGATAAGATCGGTTGCTTGACTTACACTGGCAAATAGTAGAAGCATCAACTGAAGCTATAACGGTTCAATCAGCCCGCCTGGGTAGCATGTCAGCTTCACATTCAACAGGTCGTGAGTTCGAATCTCGCTTAGGGTGAGTTATCCGGATAAGGTCTTTTTCGGGGTTTTCCCTTCTTCTCAGAAGACGAATGTTGAGTAACTTTTAACTGTAAGCCCCATGGTTCCCGAGATCATTTGAGCATCATTTCACCAATTTTATTCAACGTCCAATATGACCAACCTGGTTAAAGGACGTTATACTTAAAAAAAGTTCAAAATACCTGAACCATTAACGTTATTATTATTATTATTATTATTATTATTATTATTATTATTATTATTATTATTATTATTAACTCGTGTATGCATGCTAGTCTTTATGTTCTTTTTTCTGCTTCTTTCTTTTCTTGAACTAAGGTATAATGTTTACAGAAGTGTCCCAAGCTCTACGCATTCCTGCGTTAATAATGAACGTCTGGAGGTTATCCTGTCTCTCACCTTGGCCCAGACGGTGGACTGTCTGCATAATAATGCAGAATATTGATTCGATTCCCGTTGGCAATAATTCTCTTCGACTTCCCAAATTTTTCACACGATACTACAGATTCTTTTAGACTCTGATATTTATATCATTTTTTTTTTTTTGCAAATTATTTACAATTAAACATTAAAACTCATGATTTGATCTTTCTTTGCTTCGCTTTAATTGATGGTATTAATGTTAAAATACTTAAAAGTATCTGAAGTATCATAACATATTGAAAGTATAATAAATGAAGCGGCTATACAACTATTTTTAAATGTGTTCTCTACTGCGGACCTAATTTGTCCATTTGCCTCTAGGAATAGAAAAATATTCGAGAACCGCTTGATATATCCAATGAAAATTTCAATACATAATGTCTCAAATTTGCACATAAATTCTCCAGAATCAATTTCGAGGATACATTGGACACAAACATTTTTGGTAAGCAGGTTTTAAGCGCAACTGTTGATGTGTTCCATTTACATGACTTTCTCTACAAACTGTTGATAAAAAATATTATTCTTTTATCTACACGATGATAATCGAGATAAACAGCAGAAATTGTCTTATTATTTGCTTCTTTCTAAGCAGAAGAGAAATAAAGGAATGCACTCGGTTAAAGCGATAGTCAAAGCTTTTAAACGCTCGTGGGTATGTGAAATAATGGATATTCGTGTACTTCCCATTTTAAAAAAAGGTTAAGTAGTTTGAAATTAAAATAATAAAAAGGATTTCTTCCAAACAGTTAGTTCTACACAAAAGTATATGACATAAATTGTATGTTTCAATGAGATCTATATTTTTTGTGTGGTAAGTTTTTGTCTATCTCTTACGGTTTACTAGTATGCAAAATTCATCCAGAATATAGAGGTCTTCAGAGGCTATTGGCAGAAAATTTAAGATATACATCTGCGTTTGTCATGAAATATCTAAACATATATCTCAATAAAAATCGTTAGAGTCATTTCAAAGCTGTTGAAAATATTTCATTAAAAGGTAGTTTGAGTTGGCGATTTATATGAAATGTTCCAAAAGTGAGATAGGTTTATCTAGAGAACAGTTGCATTAATTAATATTTCAGTTGTTATACGCAAATCGAATAACGGATTACAATAAACTTTATTTATTATGGATTGTATTAGAAGAGAGTTCTAGCTCGATTTTATTGTGTTTTTTCCATAGTAGACGTTTTTGCTATTATAACTAGATATGAACATTTATGCCCATTATTTACTCTATATAGTTGGCATTTTATAATAACACTTTGAAGAGCATTTCTGTTATATTTCAAATTTGGTTAAAATCGATACAGAATTAAGGGTATTTTAATGGGAAGTATAGGCAAGCCACTGCTACATCTGTACTTTAAGTTTATACAAGCCCAACATTTCCAATTTTTGCTGAAGCCGTAAACAAATTTCAAGAGTTTTACTCCCATGACATTCTCCACCTGTCCTGCAAACAAACTATTCTTACAGAAAATTATTCCTTTATTTATATCATGCTAATCGAGATAAACGTTAGCATAAACTGCCATATTACTGACTTTCTTCTGAGCTGGAGGAAAATAGGAAAATATACTAGGCTAAAGAGATAGTCCAATTTTTAATAGCTAGTCGTCTGTGAATAATTGAAGTTCAGTTTGTTTTGCATTGCCAGCAATACACCAAACGAGATGAAACGAAAGCTGACTTCCCGTTTGAGAAAAGTTACTCAGTTTAAAACTGACAACTACAGGGGTATCTTACAATCTCGTGTGTTCTAACGAGATCTACATTTTTAGTGACGTAAGTTTTTAGCTATCTCTTACGGTATAAATGATGCAAAATTCATTTAAAACGAAGAAGTCCTCAGGAGCTATTGCCAGAAAATTCATTATACTAATTTTATTTGTGATGGAAATATATTTAATATAGGTATGGCATTTTAATTAAAATCGTTACAGCCATTTTTCAGGAAAACAAATTTTCAAACATGTTTCTATGTAAACGGTAGTTTGGGTTGGTGGGATTTTTTCTTCAAAATCTTCATATCCATTTTTGGAAGATACTAAAGAATCAAGTTTGGTATTTTTTCGGTCTTGAGCTATTTTTTTAGCTGTGTTTACTAAGTTTTGTATTTAATGACTTTTTTTTCTTTTTTGAGTTATGCTTTCCACAGACAAACACATGCACTGGGTGTTTCTAAAAAATTCTTTTTGTTTATTTCACGAGATCTCAAAATATATATTTCGGCTGAATTCGGTATCGAATTTTGGGTGGAATTGAATACCTTCTTGATTGACTGTTTACACTGCCCATTAGTTTATAAATTTACAAATAAACATCCAGTATGCCACTACTAGAAATTAGAGACGTTATCTTACAGCAATTTGAAAATTAAAGTATTGGATATTCAATACCAAATAATTAACATTTATATAAAAAACTCTTAAACTTAATCGAAAAAAATATCCTCAACGCTAGAACCAGTATCCGGTTGTGGTTTTTCCATTCTGAACATCTGAACATTCTCGTAAACTTCCAAAGCAAAGTTTAAGCTGACGTGTGCAAAAAAGTGCGTGAAATTTTAAAACTTAACTTTCTCGTTACCTTTTTTCCCTTACACTTTTTGCTAATTAAAATATTCCCTATTCCTAAAATGGATAATGAGATCTTAGAGCGTATTCTTGATATGAGGCATCGCTTCGGATTTGAGTATTCAAACACATAATACCCGATTCATTTGCAGAAACGTGAAAAATTGTTTTTTCTGTAAAAATGACAATAAAATAATTCGAAAATTAGTAGTTTAAATTTTTCAAATTTTAATTAACCTGGGTTTTTGTATGACTGTGGGGCGAAGAGAGGATTAACGTTTAAAAATGCTGCCCACTGTAAACATCTATAAGAAAAATTCTCACAATTCATACCGATATTTATTTCACCGCTATAGATTATGCAGCTATTCCACAATTGAAATAACTATTGAAGGTCAAGGATATATGACAACGTTTCGCACACTTTTGCGACAATCTCAGGGAATTATAAGGAATATCAAAAGCTGTAGGAAATTGCAACTACCATAGTATATAAAGGATCTTCGATCTTGGCCGTCAGTCGTTTGTCCGTGTATAACGTCAATACCAGGCAGTGAGTTTATCACGCATTGCCTTTTGTAGAGGACTAGCGAACGATGATTAGTAGGGGTGAATGTCAAGAGTTTCGAGGTCACCTTAGCGAAATGGGACTTGTATGGTATCTTTCCAATATTTATATTTAGAGCATTCGCTTGCGTTTTGAAAACTCGCAATCGCAGCATTTAAGCTGATAGGTGACGTATTAGAAAGTAGCACTCAAACGTGCAAATTTTGTGATTGAAGATCACTTCCATCTGGCGTGCAAAAAAATGCACAAAATGTTTTGGCAAAAACAGTTCTGCACCGCCCAGTGTATCAACTTGTTTACGAGTTCACCAATACATGCAGTCTAAGGTTCAATTCCGCACCTCCCCTTTGAGACAAGGGGCTTTTTAAACTAATACTGAAGTCATGAATTGAAACCCACTGGCTGTCAAGGCCTAAATTTGAAGACCCGGTGCAAGCCTTCATTATAAGTATATTATTTTATAACTTCATAGTATGCTAGTACATTGGCTTTATAAATCCTAGATAGTCATTTGGTAATTTATGCTTGTAAATTAGAAGGTGTATTGTTATTACCCATGTCCATAAGAGAGAAAAGGAATTTTCAATGGTGACTAATTATTCAAATGGGTGGATTGATGTTTACATGTATCCTACAAACTCACAGGCACACCTACATATTTTTGCTCTTTATAATATTTGATAATTTATTGATAAAGGATTATTGGTAACTAAATAGAAAAAAAAAACTGTAATATTTGAGTGTAGTACAATATCCCAACTATATTATGAGGCACGTTCACGTTTTGATTTCTCTTTTTGTTTGGGGGCATGTTGACCACCTAGATGATGTGACTGCGTAAAGGGAACTTAATTAAAGGAATAAAGAAAAGAAAAACTCTTCTCAGTTAGCAGCCAGCTTATTTTAGAGCGTGTTTTGTGATGCCGCTGGTATCTCGAATTGTGTTTGTATACATGCGTGTTACCGTTCCATTAAGATGTTGTCGTCTTCTCAATAACCGCTGTATGTACTCACTGGTGGGAAGAAGGAGAAAAAAGATAAGGAATTAAGGACGGCGAAGAGATGAACAGATAGAAAACTTCCCCACACCTCTTCTAATACTCTCGTGTCACGCGAAATTAGATGCTCCACAATTGGTGTCGCAGGCTTGATAATACAGAAGTCAAGTCATCAAAACTCTATCACGAGACGGGTGTCTCTTACAAAGATATCAAGCTTTGACGACATTCAACAAAGAAACCAAGAAGCCAATGGCCTTTTGATGTGCAATGCTTGAGGCTATTTGGCTACAGGAAAAGGGCGTTCTTAGCGAGGGACAAAACATGTGAAAATGAGCACATTTGAACTATTAGGACCAAGTATGACAAGTTCCTTGAAATTAAACGTATAACGATTAAGACCAAGATTCAGACCTACTGTCTCTGAATTTAAATGTTTATACCGCTGAATAAAAAGAGGCGGCGCCGTGGCCTAGTGGTTAGATCGCTCTCTGGGCTCAACCCAATGGACTGCAAGTACAATTTGAGGTCGACGTCTTTTGCAGGTTCCCTCGCCATTCAGTCCAACAATTGTTCCATAATCGACCTTCCCTTCATCAATTTCGCTCTTCATTTTTACCAAACGCGTATGTACAATACACATAGTAGATTGAGAAGGTATTGTATTCCACCAAAAATTCTATACTGCAATTTCATCGGAAATAGATTTTCCATAGCTTCTGAATAAAAACAAATTAAAACATTAAAAAAAAAAAAAAAAAAAATAGAAAAATGTCCGCGCGCGGGTGTCTATGTGTGTATATATATATATATATATATATATATATATATATATATATATATATGTGTGTGTGTGTGTGTCTGTGGGCATCTTAGCTCAAAAACCAAAAGTCCCTTTAAATGTCAAACTTAGTATTTAAAGTTAGTATCTTTTAAGGATAAGAAATGAAAAATTTCAAGAAAATTTCCCAGAACTATTCTTCAGATGAAACATTCTTCGAAAATTTTGATTTTCTCAAATATGGATATAACTATTTTGAGTAAAATACCATATGTTTAAGATGAATTTTCAGGGAATGCCTCTGAAGATCACCTTATTCTGCATGACTTTTGTGTAACTGGTAAACAGTAAGATGTGTACTAAAACTTACTGAACAAAAATATATCTTAAAACACTCAATTTATATCATATCCATTTTTTGTAGACTTAACTGTTTCCAAGATATTCCTTGTATTCGTTTCATTTTTAAACTACTAAAATGTTTCTCAAACGCAAATTCATTTATTTTTGGTCACGCGATTTTTACACATAGCGGTAGCTATTAAAAGATTTGAATATCGCCATAACTTAGTGTATTCTCCTATTTCTTTCCTGATTACAACGAATTAAGTAATAAGGCAATTACTGCTTATTTTTATTTTGATCAGCATATAAATACATGAATAATCTCTTGTAAGAATAGTTTGTTTTCAGAATACGTAGAGAAAATTGTGTGAATGGAGCACATCACATTTTTATATCAACCTCTTCCTCGATCTAAAACCAGGAATCGAGTTGATTACCTATCCTGGCTTCTCTCTCATTCAAGGTCAGTCTGCTCATCTGCAGGTATTTGACACTGGGATGACTTGTAAGTCCAGGGGGGGGTGTAAAACCTATATAATATTAATAATAATAATAATAATAATAATAATAATAATATACCAAAGATAAACAAATAGGGATTTGAAATTCCTTAGTGACAAACTATTAAGAAAAACAAATTTGAGCTAGGTTAAATATAAAAATTAATAGTGTGAGTCTAAAAAATGTCGGATTAAAATGTACTAATATATATATACATTTATGCTTCTGAATAAGGTGTACTCTGTGCTGTAAATTTAAATAGCTGTATTTGAATATCTTTGTCTTTTTATTTTCGTGTTTACTCTTTTAATTCTTTGTTGTTGTTTTAATATTGCTTTTTATCGTGTATTAGCTTTGTCCTTTTATTTTCGTGTTTACTGTTTTAATTCTTTGTTATTGTTTTAATATTGTTACTTTCTCTATACATACTATGTACATAGTGTATAGAGAAGGTATTGTATTGCACACAAAAATTCGATAGCGAATTTCTGTTGTTAGTAATTTTTGTTTTAACAATATTTATATCAGGTTTAGGGGCTAATTTTGAAGAAAATACCCATAAACCACAAAAAAATATAAAATAAAATATTATTAACATTAAATGTTTTAATAGTTTAAAAATAAAACATTGGTTCACCGAAAAGAACATTTTTAGAAAACTGTTTGTGTGTGTGTGTGTGTGTGTGTGTGTGTGTGTCTGTGGGCAGCATAGCTCAAAAATGAAAAGACCGTTAAAAACCAAACTTGGTATTTAGGTTTGGTATCTTCCAAGGATGCGATACGAAGATTTTCAAGAAAATCTCCCACCCCAAACTAACCTTTACATGGAAAAAAAATCGAACATTTTGATTTTCTAAAAAATGGCTCCAACGATTTTGATTGAAATCTCGTAAATTTAAGGTATTTACTTGACAAATAAAATTTATATCTTGAATTTTCTGGGAATAGCCTCTGATACCTGCTAAACCGTAAGAGATGGACAAAAAGTTACCACACAGAAAATGAAGAGCACATTAAAACACACAATTTATATTACGTACATTTTTTTCCAGCAGTTGATCATTTTTAAAATATCCCTTGTTTTTGTTTCCAGCTATGAAAAACTTATACTTTTCTGCTACAGAAATTTGTCAACTCCTGTCCATACAAACAAAGGAACTTCAGTCATATAGCAACCAGCTTTTGACTATCACTACAACCAATGATACTCCCTTATTTCGCTTCTGCTTACAAGGAAACAAGTAATAAGACTATTTCTGTTAATTTTTTCTCGATTAGCATGAAGTAAATAGAAGTAAGAGTTTATTAACAATAATTTGTTGCAGACATGTAGAGAAAGTCATGTGAATGGAACACATCAGATTTTTTTTAGTGTGTATTACAAAACTACGTACGGTATGTGGATCCGTGCAATTGTTGAAGTTCAATGCATGATATTTTTATGTCAATAAATACACTTATTCATTCTTTCAGCTCACCACGTGAATTTTTACTTTCTCATGCCATATTATGCACATAGTGTATAGAGAAGGTATTGTATTGCACCCAAAAATTCGATACCGAGATTTCACCAGAAATATATATTTTGGGTCCCTCTGAATAAAAAAAAAATAATTTTTCAAAGTGTGTGTGTGTGTGTGTGCGTGTGTGTGGTGTCTGTGTGTGTCTGTGGACGGCATGCTCAAAAACTAAAAGACCGTTAAATACCAAACTTGGTATTTAAGTTTGGCATCTTCCAAGGATGCGACACGAAGATTTTCAAGAAAATCCCACCAAAACCAACTACCCTTTACATGGAACATTTTTCGAACACTTTGATTTTCTTAAAAATGGCTCTAACGATTTTGATTAAAATGTTAAATATTAAATATATTTACCTGAAAAATAAAGTGTATGTCTTGAAGACTACCTTATTCTGGATGAATTTTACGAAATTTTGCATAACTGCTAAGCCGTAAGAGATGGACAAAATCTTAACACACAAAAAATGTAGAGCACATTAAAACATACCATTTATGTCATTTACATTTTTTTTCATAGAGTTGATCGTTTTTTTTTTTAGATATTCCTTGTTTTTGGTTTCATCTTTGAAAAACATAATTTTCTCATACAGAATTTGAAAACTCCTGCCCATACAAACGAAAGAACTTCAGTCACACAGCAACCAGCTTTTGACTGTCTTTTTAACCCATGGTACTCCCTTATTTACCTTCTACTTGCAAGGAAGCAAGTAAGACCATTTCTGCTAATTTTTCTAAATTAGCAAGAAGTAAATAGAAGAATAAGCTTTTTATATCAAAGCTTCCATCTTACAGCAGACCTTTGCCCTTTGTGGAACACTGCAGGTAATATTCATTCAATATGATGAAGACACCCTACAAATTTAGATCAGATTTATTTAGACTTTGAATTTGCTCAACAATGTAATATAGTTAGAACTGACAGGCATTTGTGGAGTATTTAACATTTTAGTTTCGAACAGCTTGAAATACGATTGCATATCTTCCATAACTTTTAATTTCACAATTGGATATTGGAAAATTACGAAACATACTATATGAACTCTTACTTACCGAAAACGCGGATTTGCGAAAAATTATAGCTTTTAACTTGTTAAAGAAATATAAATGTACATTACAATATTCACGTTTGCAGTTAACAGCAGGGGTAGGTAGTTCACTTTTGTTTGGTTTGTATGGTCTCTTGTACCATCTGTGGTCATATTAAGACTTTAATAAGAATTGATGACATTTGCAAATCCTTGTCTGTATGTTTTTATCACTGATTTTTAGTATTTTTACACTATGAAATACGCTCGCGTGTCTACTCCAGCCTTCCGCGGAGGTGAGAGTGACTGGAAATACGGCCGGGATGGCATTGATGGCTGTCTGTAATTCAGGAGGTTTACTCGGACCTGAGGCTCGAGCTCCTAGTTTTTCCCGCTTTGATATGAAATGGAAACTGTCAGGGACTCTCCACGGCGGCTTCCTCCCTGCCCGGATTCGGCCGTCCATTAAAATTCCACTGATTTCATCTTCTCCTCCAGGGATCCGACATAAATTAAGCCAGTGGCTGATGTGTGGAATTTGCTTTCCAAATCACTAATGCACATGCACACAATCATGTTAAGAATGTTGATGTTTTTTTGCTGCTGTTTTTTTTTTTTTGGTAGTGTTTAACGCCCGCTTTAACTACTAATGGCACCGCAGGCGGTGACACTGATGATACATGAAGGATGATGGAGCACCGGTGGAATGCGGTGGCGAGGGAAACCGGAGTACCCGGAGAAAACCCGCCCCCGCGCCGCTTTGTCCACCACAAATCTCACGTGCAGTCGCTTGGGATCGAACCCCGGCCGTCTAGGTGAGAGGCTAGTGGTCTAACTACTCGGCCACGGCGCGGCCATTTCGATGTTTGCTTAGTTATCCTAAGGATTAAATTACACAACAGAGTCTTATTGCGCATATATAGGAACTATTTACGTCAGGCGGGTAAATTTATTCAGATTAATGAGCGTCTCATTCCTCTATTTCTAGTAGTAGTATAACAGGGGAAGCAACAAATGTCTAAATATCCAGACAAACAAAATACATAAATTCCTTATTTTAAATTACATAGCTATCCATTTTATATTTACATCACTTATTAAACAGTATTAACGGCGCGAAATGTTCATTCTCTCTTCTATTGAATAAGCTGAACTTTAATCTTTTGATATAAAATGCTGCTTTCGAAATAGTTTTGTGTTTTATGAACATAAATAAGCATGTTCCATTTAGGTATATCAATAAACTTTTACAGTAAAGTGAGTAAAACCTGATATTCTTATTTACTTTTATTCATAAAAATAAAATAAATCTTTATGCTGTTGCAAATCTTGTTTCGGCTCTGAAAATATTCTTTGTTAAATGTTGTTTAAAATTAATCAGTATTTATAATTCTTACTTGACCATAAACTTGATACTATGTTTCTGTGCTGATTTTTTTTAGGTAAATAAAATGATCAAGTGGCTTTGAGAATGGATACGGTAGATAAATATTTTTTCAGGTGGCTGATAATGGGTGTATTTCGTATTTCTCTCTGCTTATTTTGTGTTCCTTTGCGTCATTTATTCTCATTCATAAAGCTAATGACCAAACATGCATTGCTTCTAGTCTCGCCTAAGGGTCTGGTAAATATGAACGAGTTTTTACTAAGAAATAAAGGTGGTCCGCCCACCCATGTGCAATGTGTGCGTAAATGACTTCCTGCCTGGCACTTGATGACATCTAACAAATGCATATAATTAATCTGGCTGGATTCACCCTTTACTTTCTCTACTTCGCACACACTACATATAAAGAAAAGGTATTGGATCCCACCCAAGAATTAAATACCGAAATTTCAATGCAAATACACGTGTTAGAGTCGCCTACATAACAAAATGGGAAAACAAGTATTTAAAAGGGTACGCGCGCGCGCGTGTGTTTGTATGTGTGTGTATGTCTTGAACACGATAACTCGAAAACAAAAAGTCAATGTAATATCAAACCTGGTACTTAAGTCTAGTATTTTCCAAGGATGCGACACGAAGATTTCAGAAAAACTCCAACATACATACATAACAAATAAAATGCATATCTAGAATTTGTTGCGAAGCGCTCTTCATTCTAGATGACTTTTACATAGCTGGTAAACTGTATGAGATAGACAAATATCTACTACACAAGAAACGCATATATCGTTAAAACACGCAATTTATATCCTATACACTTTTTATTCCTGGAGTTGGTCATTTCCGGGGTATTCCCTAATATTCGTTACAATTTTAAAATACACTTTTATCAAACAAGATGCTCTTATCCGTTTCACATCTATTTTGCTTTGCTCTTAGTCTTAGAAATGGAACCGGCTATCAACGTCAACAGCATAGCGACATCTTTTAACTTTTTTGACTGTTGCGTTTTTCCCTTCTACTTACAAGGACCAAGTAATAAGATCATTTCTGCTAATGTTTTCTCGAGTAGTTTGAAGTAGATAACATATAATATGTTATATGAATAGTTTATTTTCAGAGCAAATAGAGAAGTCATGTGAATAGAACATATAACATTTTTCAGTTTTAAAGAGCATATTTTATGGTACTTAGATGGTCATTTCGCATTAATTATATTTAATTTAGCAAGAGGTAAAGTGGCCTCCGTTTCAGCAAGGTGGCAAGATGTAAATGCTAGCAAAGTCGCGTCCTCATAAAGCAATGTTGGCACAAGTATGGTCTTAACCATCAAGTCTTAGATAACTAGGTTACGGAGAGCTCTTACATTAGAACTGCAGATCCTGGCGGATCGATGTTGGCAGAAAGTCATAGTGTTAACTTCAAGAACATCAAAGTATACCAGTGAGTTGAGTGGAATTAGGCTAGTCCTTAAGATTTTTTTCACGTAGCTCTCTGATTATGTAAGTTCATTAATTTCTATAAGTAACAGTTAAAGCACTGTCTTCTCGGAGTATTTATTTGCAGCTCTCGATCTCTTCCCAAATGTACACTCTTCTGCACCTTGAGCCCCAAGGCATGGGTGAGCAATAGCCTCTATCCTGAGCCTAGTATCCCTTAGCGATACACAGAGGTACGGGAACTGCTACTCCACATTTGGCCTCCTACAATATTAATTTGTGGAATAAGTATGTATAATGTATATGTCTAATGTATATAGAACAACAAATGTTTGTAAGAATATTTTGTTGCAGAATAGGTAGAAAAAGTCTTGTGAATGTAACAAATATTACCTACACTTCTTTACTTGAAATCGACATTGGTTCATTTTCGTTACACAATATCACTCGCGTTTTCATGAAATGTGCTCTATTCACATGGCTTACTCTCTTGTTCTGCAAACAAACTTCTTATAAAATATTATCCTTCTGTCGACTTCATGTCAATCGAGGTAAACATTACTATAAATGGTCTTATTACCTGGTCACTTATAAATAGAGGGGAGATAGGAAATACTGTAGACTAATGCAGGAGTAAAAGTTCGTTTTAAAGCTATTGCTATGTGACTGACATTGAAATTCGGTTCTTTTTGTATGAATAGGGCTAAAATTAAATAAACAAAACTTCCGTTTGAAAAAAGTATGATTATTTTAAAACTGAAACCAATAATAAAGGATATCTAGGAAATGGGTTGGTAACTTCACAACAAATGTGTGTAGAGCATGAGATCTATATGTTTTGTGTAGTAAGTGTTTATTTATCTCAGTGTTTTCTGGTTAAGCAAAAGGTTCCAGTGATCCTTCAGAGGCTATTTCTTAGAAATTCAAGATACACACTTTATTTTTCATATAAATAGGTAAATTTTAAAATCGTACAGTTATCTTTGAGACAATAAACAAATTCAGCATGAATAGTAATATGTGAAGGTGGGAATTTCTTGAAAGTCTTCGTGTCGGATCTTTGGAAGATACTGAACATACATGTCAGTTTGGTATTTAACCACTTTTGATTTAATCGTCCTGGGGTATTCTATGGACAATTACCTATTGTAATTGAATCTACTTCTGCTAATGTTTGATGAAATCAATCTATCTTTTAATTTTACTGTCCTGAGAGAGATTCACACTAACAAGGATCTTTTCATTAAAGTATTATATTAGGTCAGGCCCCTTAAAACGTGTATTTATAGTGAAAGTTTGTCTAGTTATCTTTTAGGTGGAATGCAAAGCTTTTCTCCTTACTGCAGATAACCTGAAAAGTAGGCAGGCAGGAAGGTAGGTGTTTTGAGGTATCGAAACAAGAGTTTGCTACTTACTGTATTTATTGATTTTAAAACAAACAATTAAGTTGGTTACATAATTAGAACATGTATTATGGGGGCATCAAAGCAGTGAGAAAAGGAGTTGCGAACTTGAAGATTATACTTTGCTTAACCAAGTAGGTGGCAGTAATAATTATTATGGAGCATACGTTTAATATAAACATTTTAAATGGGAATATATTATATAGGTATACATATTATTTTTTTTCCAATCGTAATTGTCTCTGCTACTTGCCCTGAAACTGACGTCTCAATTTCGAAACCATACCCAAAAATTAATGAAGTATATCCGAAGCACAAATGAAAGATAAGGTCGGAGAAGAGAAAGAAAGGGATGGGCGGCGGGATGAGGCAAGAGCACCTTTCAATGCAGTGGCATCATGGTGTTGTTTTTCGCCATGGCTGGCATCAACTATGAAGTGCGAAGTGTTATTGACAGGAGTCTTAACCTTTGAAGATGTCAGCTTTGAATAACTTTACATTATAACTGTGATTATCGGTCTCCTAACCCGTAAGCTTTCAGTTATATATCAATTTCTACATTCACACATATTCTTTCAACCAATGTGGATGTGACCATTGTGGTTAAAGATGAGGTATAAATGGAGAAATAAATAAAAAAAAAAAGAAATTCGTATTTCATTTACTTCTCATTTTTCAGTTGTGCTTCTTAGTTTAATGGTATGTCGGTGACAAACAGATGGTATGTATGTTTGCGCAAAGGAACGACTACTCCCCGTGAACACTAAAGGGCTACTTCGACGGGCCATTCATCTCTCTCTCTCTCTCTCTCTCTGTCTCTATCTCTGTCTCTCTCTAAACAGCTCTAGGCAGTGGAATGGGAGCTTAAGCTTGGAAGTGTAATTTAAATAAATAGATTTTAAGATACAATTCAGTTGTTAAGTTTCACTAGACATATTAAATACTTATTTATCAGTTCATATTTATTTTTATTCATATTTATTTATATATATATTTATACACATGTATTTCTTCTTTTTATTTTAAACGGTTTTCTTTTTTCTTTGTTTCTTTCACTTTTTCTTTCTTTCTTCTCTGTCTTTATACTCATAACCATTATAGTAATCAGCCACACTATAACATTTAAGTTTAACTCTATAATTAACTAAATGCTGCCGTAATGAATCTCTCATAAACATAAACACACATACACCCAATAATTAATGTAGTTATTCGGTTGCTTTCTCTGCATCGTTTCCTTTAACTTTCAACAGCAAGTGTTCAGCAATCAACCCAGCTGTTGTGAGACTAGTAAATTGGTTGAATAAAATCGCACCAATGTCCAAAACCATTAGTTCGTGGTTTTACATAACTGTGCGATATCGATGAATGCAACTATGCACTTCCTTTATATCTGGAGCTTTTCAGTGACAGTAATGGTAAAGTAGAATCAGCTTAAAATTCAACAGGCCATTGCTTTGAATCCAACACCTGTTTGCATACAAGATATTCTGAATTTCTTCATAATCATGATTACTAACAATTGCAATAAAATGCAAATAAACGAATATTATGAAACATATGCAATTTTTACTTTTACTACACGTACTATGTATATGGTATATAGAGAAGGTATTGTAATGCACCCAAAAATTGATACCGAGATTTCACCGAAATACATGTTTTGAGAACCCTGAATCCAAAAAAAAAACGTGTGTATGTCTGTGTGTATGTATGTTTGTCTGTGGGCAGCATAGCTCAAAAACGAAAAAACCCGTTAAAAACCAAACTTGGTAGTTAGGTTTGGTATCTTCCAAGGATGCGACAAGAATATTTTACCCCACCCCCAACTACCCTTTTAATGGAACTTTTATCGAAAGTTTTGATTTACTCAAAAATGGCTCTAACGATTTTAATTAAAATATTAAAGATATCTATCTGATAAATAAAACGTATATATTTTGCATAGATGCTAAATCGTAAGAGATGACAAAAACTTACCACACAAAAAATGTAGAGGATGTTAAAACACACACTTTATGTTATATACATTTTTGTGGAGTTTTTGGAATATTCCTTGTTATTAGTTTCAGCTTTGAAAAACTTATGCTTTTCTCATACAGGAATTTGTCAACTCCTGTTCATACAAACAAGTCACATAGTAACCAACTTTTGACTATCACTTTAACCTATAGTACTCCCTTATTTCGCTTCTACTTACAACGAAGCAAGTAATAAGATTATTTTTGCTAATTTTTTCTCGATTAGCATGAAGTAAATAGAAGCATAAGCAGAACAATAATAATTAGTTATATATACTATTTAAATGTCAGCATATAGCTTATTGGGGTCATATATTATATACATTGGTTTTCAAGGCTTTTTACAGCTAAATAGTACCGTTTGGAGACCCCTGAGCATTAGACTTGCACCAAGGAACCTATAACGTACGACAAATAAATTGCTACATTTTTTCTTCCCCCTTTTTTGATAAAGGGAGCTAGATTAACTTTTCATCATATAAAGGATGCAGCTTATTAAAAATGAAGTATCTTCCTTTTCTTGCTGAAGCATTTACTGTAATTTACCTTTAAGCCGACTTGTGAAGCGAACAAGCTTTTCGACAGTGAAGTGTTCAACGGTGGGATAATGATCGTGGAATAAATTTACCCATTACAAAACAATGAGCTATAAGGAAATTGTTTCCCAGCCTACCTTCTGAATCAAGTGGAGAGGAACACTTTCAATTTCTTTCATTAAAGTAATATACTAACTAATAAAAACATTACTATAAAAGCAACATATGCTATGTTTCATTCATATGGCTTTCTCTACGTGTTCTCTAAACAAGCAATTCTTACAAAATATTATTATTTTATCTACATAGTGCTAATCAAGATAAAATTACCAGAAATTGTCTTATTATTTGAGTCCTTGCAAATAGAAGCTAAGAAAAGGTATACACTGGACTAAAACTTCAGTCAAATCTTCTAACAGCTGTCGTTATGCGATCGACATTGAAATTCGACTTCCTTTTCATGGCCAAGAGTGAAACAAACGAGATATGAAACGGACGAGAGTTTACCGTTTGAGAAAATTGAAAATATTGTAAAATTCTAATCGTAAGAGGAAATATATCGGAGATGGCTACCTCTTCAAAAAGAAAGGGGAAAAAGAAAAATGTAAATGATATAAATTGCGTGTTTTAACGAGGTCTTACGAGATGTGTAGTAAGTTTTAGTGGGTCTCTTTCAGTTTAATATGAATAGTCATTCAGAATGAAGACTCCAGAGGCTATTCCCAAGAAATTTAGAATATACATTTTATTTGACATATAAATATCTTTAATATACGGCAGATTAATCTAGATCGTTAGAGTCACCTTTCAGAAAATAGTAAATTACGAAAAAAAAAAAAAAAAAAAAAAAAAAAAAAAAAAAAAAAAAGGTTCCTTGTAACAGGAAATCAAGAGTCTTCCGTTGAAAACTCAGTATAAACTTTTTGGGTGGAGTACAATACCTTTTGTTGCTAATAATGTATGTAGATTGTACATTTGTGCCAGCCAGGGTAAAACTGAATATTAAGAACTCAATATTAGACTGCGTAAGATATAAACACCCGAGTTAGTACGTTCATATCAGAAGAAGGAATGTTCAAACGATAGGCAGCTTATTTTTAATAGGCCATAAACGCAAATTTTTGTTGAACAGGACATATATATTATATCTCTCACATCCACTTCTATCATCTTTAGGATGTCACATTTTGAAAAACACACCACAGCTTTATTGAGCTTATTCATAAAATAATTACTTCGAGAAAAGTTTTCTGGATTTTGTATTCAGGTTTTATATATAACTATGTGGGAAAACATAAATACACTGGATTTTATAAAAAGAACATGTTCAAGATTTGAAACTTTCACGGCTAATAAAACTGCTTGTGAGTATTATTTCATTGGTGATCACCGTGAAGTTACACCTACTCAATATGTTCAGGAGTTTGCATTTCAGAATACATAAAGCTATTTAGTATTCAAATGTTTAATGTAAAATAACTTGGGTAGAAGAGTATAAAGTCAAAATATTTTAATTTATTTGTAATACTAATTAATAAGTAGATAAACTCAAAAATATCCTTTCAACGAAAATTAGGACAGTCAAAGAATTCATCAACTATAGAGATTTTGCCGTATAATAATAATAATAATAGTAATAATAATAATAACGTTATTTCTTTTATTGACAATAGGAAAGATTGGATTTTTAATGACTTTCGTAGCATTTGTGGAATCTAATAGAGATTATTGACAGTTTGCGTTCTCTAGAGAACATTCCTTAAGTCATCGATGTGACGTAAGTGGGCGAAAAAGCTGATAAAGGGAAAGCTCGTAATGATAGTAGATGATTGCTTGGGCTCATGATTATGATCGGTATTAATCTGAGAAATGTTTTCTGGGTTTGAGGGTGAAAATAAAGACAAGAAATTATTACATCAATATATGAATTTATTTCCATTTAAATGTATAGATACTAGTGTTTTCATCAAAGTTATTAAACTAATTTTAAGAGAATAAAAAATACATTGAAAAATTTTCCATGTAAAGAGAAAATAAATGTGAAAAAAATTAATTTGTTATATTTTTACACCGCGAAAATGCTGAGATCCCGGAGCACCATAATAAATCGCAACAGGCACATGCACGCACGCACACGCGCGCACGCACACACACACACCAATCGCTTCTACCAATAATTTGTAAATAACGTTAGAGCAGCACGACAACTACAAACTGTCCACCTGTATCTAATAACAGAAGGAAAATCATGTTGTCAATATGTGCCTTGAACATATCACTTACTACTTGAGAATTATTGCTTATTATTTTATGTATTGCAAAAGCTGGTACGGTCTGTGGACTCGTGCGATTGATTACTGGTATTTCATTAAATACACTTGAAGATTACTTGACCTCACTCGCCACTACTTGTTTAAAGTGGCTGTTTCATTGCTCCCAAGGAGCTGAGTATATACTATACAGGCGAAGATTCCCGGAAATTGAATCCCAGTTGCGTCGCAGGCAGCAAGACTTTTTACCTAATAAAAACAAAACAACAACAATATAAATAATAGTCACATTAATGAACTTCAAAATAATTTTATTTAAACAGAATTGCACATTATCCACAGTATAAGCTAATCTCGGGCTAAAGCAGAACTCTAAATGCAAGTCAAGAGAAGCTAAATAAACTAAATGGTGATAAGTGCACCACTGTGATTTTCAATAGTTCAGCTTATTGTAACCTTTTCTGATCGACTCCTTAATCTAAAATCTACCTTATGCTAATCGAGGCAAACATTAGCAGAATTGCTAATTTTTACTTGCTTTTTTGTTAGTAGAAGGGAAATAGGGGAATACACTAGGCTAAAGCGATAATCTAAGCTTTTAAAAGTCGGTCACTAAGTGAAATAATTGAAATTGGGTTCTCTTTGCTTGCCAGAAGAAAATAAAAAAGATTGACGAGGAGAAAGATGACTTCCCTTTTGAGAAAAGTTTAAGTAGTTTAAACTTGGAAGCAATAACAAGGAATACCTCGGAAACAATTAGCTATACAGAAAAAGTTACAGGCATAAACGAGAACTACATTTTTTGTGTAGTAGATTTTTGTCTAGCTCTTATAGTTTACCAGTTATGCAAAAGCAATACAAAAGTCATATAGAACAAAAAAGTCATCAGAGGCTATTCACAGAAAGTCAGGATATACCTAGTTCTTTCTCATAAAAATATCTTATACATATGGTTATTTTAATAAAACCGTTAGTCATTTTTGAGAAAATCCGAATGATCTAACAGTTTTCTATGCAAAGGTTAGTTGGAGGTGGGGGGACTTTCCTTCAAATCTTTCTGTTGCATCCTTGGAATATACTGAACTTAAATACCAAGGTTGGCATTTAAACCCCCCCCCCATAATTACACAGACGGATCTTTATCTAAAAATGCTGCTTTCTTGGATTCAGAGGACCCTAAAATATGTGTTTCCGGTGAAATCTCGGTATCGAATTTTTGGGTGGAATGCAATACCTTCTCTATATGCTATGTACGTTGTTGTACGTGGTAGAGAAAGTAAAAATAACTAACCTATAACAACAAGTAAGAAGGGGTCCTGTTTTACTTTATAAACATCAATATAATGGTATGAAATTTGTAGATGTTTGCTGAAAAAATCAATTGTGTGTTGGAATGCCATAAACTGCCAACCTGTAGAAAGTTGACTACAAAGAGAACCTGTTTCCAATAGCGTGCTCTGGCATTTTTTCATTTACCTTGCCTCTGCCAATCACGCCTCTATTTTAATATTACAGTAGAACACGGTAATCTCGCCCTCCCTCCTATTTACCCTAATGGCTGCCTTGTAAAAGCCCAACGCTGCCCTCTAATGCCGATGTCACGTGTGGTTAGCCAATAATATTAAGGAGGAACTGGAATCTGGATACACCGTCATGCTCTGCGGCGGCGTTCTAAATGAGACTTTAACAACCGAGCTTTTTATTTTCCTCTTCCGAGGGTGGGGAGTCAATTGCCCTACTCCCTACCCCTCCAGCCTGTTTTTCGACGATCTAAATCTCTTCATCTGGACCCTAGAGCGTTCGTTGCTCCTAAGGACATTCAACGTGCAGTATAAGTAATAACGAAAGGAGTGTTTGTATTAAACAAGTCATAACACTAATTGCTTGTTTTAGTGTTATTGGCAATTGAGCTATTTGAGAATAATAAATATAGTTCAATTTAAACGAAACTAATACTTGATTAGCTTAGAATAGTTAGAAACGGAGGAGGAATGTAGATTTCCGGCCGAGGCTAGGCCTATTGCGCCTGCAGAACCTCTGAAGGGAATGACCTGAGGCGAGAGAATAATAAGATTGACCAAATGTGATGGCCGCAGAGACATCGGGGTCCCCAATGTTACCAGATTGAGCAACCCCAGCCAATCCGTCGATGTCCCTCCCCATTCTCACACACAGAGGGATGATATAGCTCTTTCCTTAAATGCAAACCCTAAAAACTACCATCCGCCCTCGTAATACTATGGTTATGCAAGAATAAAGGACAATTCGTCCCTATATAATGCCTGGAATAGTCCTGATATAATACACGTTGGTTCATGTTAATTAGTAATCACTTTACCGATGCCACTTCTTGCCTCCCCCCCTCCTCATCTGATTCTGGCATTACACGTAATGTTAACTGTTTCTTCCACACTAACCATGTGCAGCACAGGTTTTGGAAAGGTAGAGTCAGAAGGAAAAATTCAATGACATAGACGAGATTTGAGCATGAATCTTCTGGTCTGATTTTACATTTCTATTACACTTAATGTTTGCTTTAATCCTCTCTTCTCCTTCGCTCCTTTGCTTGAAACCAAATCGAGTTCATAGGCTACAATTTGAGTGCCGGATACTGGCATCGAACCCATTCGAGAAGTTTCAACCAGAGCGACGAGCACTCTACTGTGCACAATCTACCCTAGCATTCGCCTTCCAGCCTGTTAAGACCAAGATCAGAGTGGCCGACCCAGGAGGAATCGAAACAGGGACCTCCGAATGGAAGCCTCAGATACTATCATCTGAACCATACAATGTAGTGGATATTTGTGAAACTAATATAAAGCGAATGAATCCAGAAGTGTTCGAGATGTAACTGAGAGCGTAACCCCAAATGAATTCGCAAAATACCTTTTGATGCATATTAAATAATCAATATAATGCTGTTTATCAGAATACTGAGGCAAATATTAGTTTTATATAAAAACAAAGGTGGTTATCAGGTTTTATTATGGGTTTTTATGATAAAGTTTGCCACAATTGTAGTTCGGAATTTCTTTATCAAAATTAACGTACTGTTGGGAGAGTGAGAGAGAGAGAGCGAAAAAAAAAAAAAAAAGGATCCTGCCGATCCTTTTGGTTTCCTAGAATGTTTTCTTTATTTAATGTTGGCAGAATGTCCTATTCAGTTTTACTTGTAACAATTTCAAATTAAGCCTGAGTGTGGACTGCTTATAAGCATAACAGGAAAATAAAGTCTAGATTGATCAAGCTTTGGTCAGTTTTTATTATAATGAGTGCATCGGCGAAGAATAATTAATTATTTAATGTACTTTAAATATGTATTACAGTTCAACCTAGATACATTAAAATGTATGTATACATATTTTGAAAACAAAAACATTAAGTTTATGTAAAATTCAACATTACATTTATATGATACAAGTTTTATTTCAATAAACTACACTTTTCTGACAATGTGTTTTTTATATCTTGATTTACCAATTGAAAATTTTTCACAAATTAAGAGGATACGTTTGGTTTTACAGTAACTAATACATCTTAAAGCAGGGGTTTTATTTCAAGTTGTCAGAAATTTTTGAGAAAATAAAATTATGCAGGCACAATTTTCCCTATGAAGGGTGAAGTGATGAACTAAAAAACTTCATCTAAGATTTTCGTAAACTTCCACGGCCAATATTAAAATTATCTTGGTCCAGAGTTTCCGGTGTAGACCGCGTCTTAAGGCTAAAATCTGCCGACGTTTCGCCCATCTTGTGATAAGGCTTCCTCAGGGCTTCCCCTGAGGAAGCCTTATCACAAGATGGGCGAAACGTCGGCAGATTTTAGCCTTAAGACGCGGTCTACACCGGAAACTCTGGACCAAGATAATTTCATCTAAGATGTTTTCACTGAAATGGGAGATTAAGTTATATTATCTATTCACATACAAGCGAGCACGAGGACACTTCTTTTTTGGGGGACTTATAAATATGTAGTTCAGGTTGAAAAATCTATGCCAAAAACCCCAACTGCCCCGTATTTGACGTGCGGAGATATCCCTTCGTGCGTTAAAAGAGTTGCAGGTAGACCTCAACGGAGTTATTTCAAGTTAAACCGATAAGTGAGGAACTGGCTGAGCGATCTTCACTTTATTCGTCTTGTTTAACAGCGGAGACGGTGAGATGGTCGCGCGCATTGTGAGAGTTAAAACGAAGGTCGAGCTCGCCATTTCTCCATTGGCTGGCTTTAACTTGAAATAGCTGCATTGAGTTCTGCAGCTCTTTTAAAACATCTGCACACATCAAATACTGGGTAGTTGGGCCATCTGGTATTGGATTTTGAGTAGAATGCAACACGTACTTATCATATCGCTTTGAGGAAGCGTGGTGTTGACTATATCTCCCCAAATTGACTGGATAAAATCGACCTCCTCTGCCATGAACATATGATCGTGAAATCAGCCAAGTTGGCAAGCCAAGAACCAATGGGACTATAGTGCCACAGATATAATTTAACAGTATCTATTTTCACTATCTAAAATGGTGAAAGTAAAATATAGATCTCATTAAAATATATAATGTATGTGAAATAAGAAATATTGGTGATATTAACCTAGACATTCCCTGCTGGTACATTTTCATATGTTACTATCAAAAGGACACTGTGCAAGAAGATGCGAAAATAAACCATTTAAAATGTTTATAAAGTTCTGACGATTCCTCCTGCTATTTGGAGCAGAAGTGTAGATCCTCATTAATAAATATAAACAAAAGATTGAGGCATCGGAGACGAAATTACTGCGGCCAATGGTTAGATAAACTCTGCTGGAGCATCAAAGGAATGACGATGTAAGCAAAGTATTAGGAGTTACAAATATAGTAGAAACGATGGCAAACAAAAGATATGATGGACTCACACCGTAGTCCTCTCCAGATATTAAATTACCGTCCAAATGATAGAAGTATAGAAGATCCTAATAGAGATGGAGAGATCAGATATGCCTCTGTGTAGCTGAAACGGATCTTATGGTCCAAACCGCGTAGTTTATTAATGATGATGCTGACTTTCATATGTTATCATGTTGTGTGAAGTTCCTATGTTTATCATAAGTTTGTGGCCAACATGTAAAATTGAAATATAATAATGAAATTTGAAAGATAATAATATAATTATTACAGCATTATTATTGTTGTTTTGTTGTTTCTATTAGTATTTATGGTAGTGGCAGGCAGGCAGGCAGGCAGGCAGGAAGGTAGGTAGGTAGGTAGATATTTTGCTTAGCTGCTTTGAGCATGGCTACGATGAATTATACAATGTAAAAATTATAATTAATGCAAAGTGGAAATAATAATAATAACAAAATAATGCACTATTAGACCTTAATACAATGTCAAATTTATAGTCTAGGGTCAATATACTAGCACAGTCTAAAAAAATGATCACAATTTTAAAACCTTTGTAATATAAAGTGTCATAATGATAATAAAATTTATATTAACTATCCTGACTATAGATCAATTTTCTTGGTCTCTTTTTAAAGTCACTTTGACTTTGAGGCAAAATCTTCAGTAACTCTTCCAGGTGACAATTGTTCTATTCACAAAAGAAAGTTTACCTATGTCAGTTTACGTTCCCTATTTGTTATTTGGGGGGGGGGATAATTTCTCCTCCAGTATAACAGAGTCAATAATGCTTTGTTATATATTTTAATGCGGCTTCCCTCATATAGGCCCTAAAAATTAGACATAGCCTTGCTTTTTTTCTACGTTTTACTAACGTTTCCCAGAAGTAACTAGCACCATTATCTACTTGTTTCCCTCTAACTACGAATTTAGCTGCTCTTTTTAGAACTCTCTCGAGTGATAATTTTTTACCTTACCAATACACTATATTCTAATAAAGATGCGTATGATAAATTTCGCGATTTTCCGTTGCTACATTTTAATATCTAAATTACAGTGTGCGATGGTTCCCTCGCGTTCCCATTTTCTCCCCACTCTCTCACCTATTAAATACCCTAAATATCTGGTGATATTTACCCTAGGTTTTTTCTTATTATCTAATTATTAATTACTATGTTTTATTCTTGCCGTGGTAAAAATAATAGCTTTACATTTATTTGAATTTATCTCCATTTGATTACACTACACCCAGAGTTGAATTTGGTTTAAATCTTCCTATAAATTATACAATAGGCAAATTTAAGACGTTTACCCCTTCCAGTAAATCATTTACATAGGCTACACGTATAGAGAGACAGTAGCAATGAAAATGTATTTTGTTGCATACATTGTGGTAAAACTATGAAATGTTAATGGGTAGAGAAAGGAAGCTGTTACACATGAGATTTTTTATTATTACTGTTGCTCAGGAAATTCTCGAGATAACTCAGTTTCTTTGCTCGTTCATCTTCCCATACAATATGCATTCCACATCTGTCTATCAACTTCAACTCTTCCCATTCCATCTGTGCGGGACTGAACCAGATAAAAAAAGGGGGGGGAGAGGGGACGTAGGCTTGCCTTCAATGCAAGGCGAGTAGCACCAGTAGAGAGCCTTTCTTTGAAATATTGCTCGATCACGTCTCTGTCCTAGATGAACCAAATCCATCATTTTGATGTCTTTGTTCTTTCGTTTTGAAGTGGGGGCGTTAGAAACAGAGATAGAGAAGTTATTCGTTCGGACCTTCTGGCCGGTAAGTCGCAACACGCTTTCTAAAAAAGAAAGAAAGGGATATAACGCGCGCACACACTCACATGCATACAGACGTACAGTAAAAAAGGAGGGAAGGGGGTTGGAAAATCTTGTACAGTCAGAGAGCCTTGCTGCAATCCATCACTTGTCACGTGACTCTCCCCACCCTTTTCTAATCTACTGTCTCAGTCTTATTTCTCATACGCCTTCGTTTTTTTTTTTTATTTTCATGTTAGCTATGTTTTTCTGCGTATGCAGTTCACTGCATCTACAATTTTTTTCATGTCATCTTACTTCAACTAAACTAAAAAGTAATTCAATATCATGGTTAGTCATTTTCACATGATTTTCTCTACATATTTTGCAGCAAACTATACTTACTAAAGATTATTCTTCTATCCACTTCACGCTTATCAGATAAACATTAGCATTTTTGTATAGTTCATTATAAGTGGAAGGAAAACAGGGGAATACACTAAACTAAAGCGATAGACAAGTCTGTTAATATTTAGCTACTATGTGATTTAAATTGGGTACTCTTTGTATGGCCAGGAGTAAAACAAAAGAAACAGGGATGACAAAGCCCTCGATGTGACCATTGAGGTTAAAGAATTTAAAGAAAAAAAATTAAAGATAATATTTGGATATTCTTTGAATCCTGGTACGACACTATAAGTCGTAATGGGGTATATTATATCAAAATAATTTGAGATCACCTTGTGGTTTACCGGGAGATCCGTGGCTCAAATCCCGGCTATTGTATTGCATTTTTCAGTCTGACTCTACTTATCCATACCTCAATGTATTCAGGTGATTAGTTCTGATAATAAGAAATCATTATTACTGCTTGAATAACGACATAATTGTTTTCATACCAATCATAATCTTCACTTTGGGTAGAGAACCTTTTCGACAGTATAATATTGAAGCTTCCGGTTATTAGAATGTGCCTGCACATGTAGCGGAAATGAGCTTGATCGAAATCTAATACCTGCCAAGCAACATACAAATTAGTCAGACACTGTTGTAGGAATTGCATCAAGATAGGAGTCTAGCTCACGTAGAAGTAGGTAATGTCATTTAGCTCAACAGGTATTGGGTAAACAAATTATTATTGCTGCTTCATACTCAAACAAGTCAAAGATAAATAATGTATGTCCAGAACGGCTTCACCAAACCTTAAAGGACATCGAAGATGTCTTATTAAATTTAAATTTCTACAAAAACATATGTTGCAAGACATTCATATGACTTTCAGTGTTCATTATGACTTATGTTCATAGCTCTTCTACAAATAATTAATGTTGGAAAATCTTATTACTGTTTTCTTACGTCATATAGGAAATAGGGGAGTTCTATTTCACCCTAGGATTCGCTACCAAGATTTCGCTGGAAATGCACATTCTGAGACTACATGATTAAAAAAAAATTTTTTTTGAAAGAAGCCCATTTATGTGTATTTTATGTGGAGTATTTTACGAATTTTTTTATTTTCGCAAAAGTGGCTCTATCAATTAAAATACTATATGTTTAAGAAATTAACTTTACAAATAAAATGTGTATCTTGAATGTTCTAGGAATTGTTTCCGAAGGCCTTCTAATTTTGGACGAATATTACAAACTGGTGCACCCTAAGAGATAAACAAAATCCTGTAACACCAAATATATATTTAAAAAGGTACAATTTCTGTCAAATATTTTTTGTGGACAGTAAATTTTCTCGGGATTCTAGTCATTATCTTCGTCTTCATGGTAAGCTGATGACTTGAGAGTCCGGATTATGTATTTATAGCGTCATTATACATTTACAGTTACTGCATCGTCAGGAAAACTTCAGCTATTATTTTTTGTGGAGTTAATCATTTCGGAAAATTTCATCTTTGGTTTAAAGTTCTCAATACTTATATTTTTCTCAAATTTGAAGTCGTCATTTGTTTGTCTTTTATTTCATCCTTATCGTGCAAAGACATCTACATGTTTAGTGACATCACATAACGATCTGATCTTAAAAGATTTGACTATTGCTTTCTATTAGTTTATCCTTTCCACCTACAGGAACATATATAGTAAACTTTTATATGATTAAAATGAAGTAGTTATAAGAATAAGCTTTTGTAATAGTTTGTTGTGGAATAGATAAAGATTGTCATGTGAATGCAACACTTCAACTCTTTTTTTCTATTTTCTTCATGCTAATAGAGATAAGCTCTTGTAGAAATGCGTTATATGTATATGCACTCTTTTGGAGGTACAAGGGTGAGGTAGTGGATTACATCCCTATATGATAGCTCTGAACTTTTATATTCTTTGCTTGACAAGCAATTTATTGGCAAATTAGCGCTTCAAAAACCGGTATGATGCGATACTGAAACATTCTAATCGGTAGGAATGAATACCCTGGATATTGTTATTGATTCAAAAAATGACAGAGAGAGTGTGTGTGTGTTTTATAAGATCTGCATTTAGCCTCAAGCACGTTCTTCAGGTTTTTCGGAGATAGACGTTTATATAAACTTCCCTCACAATGAAGAGAGCACGAACATTCAAAGTATAAATTTAGTTTTTCATTTCGATATTTTAGAACACATTATTTTTATTGAAAGATTTTTACAGCCGTTTTTGAACAACGAATGTTTGTCCATGTAAAGGGGACTTTTGGTTGCGGAGAATTGCCGGAAAATTCATGTTGCATGTTTGAGGGACGCTGGTTTTAAATGGTAGGATTGGTATTTAGAATTGCGTTTATTGGTTATGCTACTCATAGATACTCCAACACACCTATTTCAAAATAATATTTGGATTCATAGGACTTTTAATCATGTATATATATCCTGTAAAGTCATTATATTGATTTTGCAAGTGGAGTACCATGCTACCTGCCACAGATAAACGGCAGAGAAAAGCAATAATATCCGAAACAATACATAAACCTTATTCTATTTCCTTTTAATTCCTAAAAGGGTTCATGGTCTAACTAAATTTGAATTTTAGATAAATAATGTCCTGGTTTGAGCTATGCATACGAAGTAGAGGAGTGATATATGAACAATATTACGATGGTTTGGAAAATAGGCTTCTACTTAACACTTTGCTTTGGAAAGAGAATGATCTTTCAGTTTCCATGATCTGCAGTGCAATGTGGTATATAATTGTATTTTACAGACCAACATTAGGAATGCAATTAATAGTAAAATCAAAATTTGGAAGATGAAATAAACTCTTGAAGATTATATGAGACAAAAATGAAAGTAAGTACGACGTATTTCGGTTTGACCGTGTTGCACAACACTTTTCTTGTCACCCGCTTGTTTAAGGGCACATTCTACATCTACAAAATATGTAAGAACTGGGATAAGTAGAGTCAGACTGAAAAATTCAATGCCTAGCCGGGGTTTGAACCACGGATCTCCCGGTCTCTCTACCACTGAGCTGCCATGACAATATACCGGTATGACATTAAATTTCTCAACTGACTCGCATGTTTCCCGGTAAACCACAAGGTGATCTCGAATTATTTTAAGATGATATATCCTAATGACGACGTACAAGTTGTAAGTAACTTAAGTCCCAGGATTCATAGTATGCCAACTGTTACGGTCAATTAGTATTGATTTAATTGTTTTTTTCACGCAAGCCGTGTGTAGGACTGGAGTTGGATAGGTAATTTAATGCCATGCCTGCTTGTTGCCCTGGTATCTCAGTGGTAGAGCAACTGGCTTGAGACCGGAAGATCTGTGTTTCAAATCCCGGCTATGGCACTGAATTTTTCAGTCTGACTCTGACTATACAACTCCTGTTCTATATACGTCCTGTGTGAAAAACAAATTACATGTAAGCATTGTTTGGTAAGTTTTATAAAGGAATATTGAATTAGGTTTCTGAGCACAGTATGCTAGTTTATTGTAACAATAGATCCTATAGGCTGCTTCACCTTTGGAATAATTTATTACTGTTGATGGTAATGGAATTCCCTCGTTGACTGTTTTGGTTAACCTAGTTTTCTTCTTCTTCTTTTTAAATCCACACCTATTCACATTCCTTTTTATGCCTCCAGAAGCTAGGGAGAATAGAAAATAATTCTCGTAAAAGAAAGCTCCCCATTCTCCAGCCAGGAATCGGATGCAAGATTCGTTTGGTTTCGATGTGTTTGGTTTCTAAACTTTCTCAGCTGGCGCTCTACTTTTTGCCTTCTCAACTAATTATATAACGGATAGAAAAAGTATTGTATTCCACCCAAAAATTCTATATCTAGTTTTCACGGAAATAAATGTTTTGAGAACCCCTGAACCAAATAAAACGCACGTGTGTGTCTTTGTGTATGTGTGCATGTCTATTGGTAGCATAACTCAAAAACGAAAATTCGCTAAATACCAAACTTGGCATTTATGATTAGTATCTTCTAAGGATACAACACCAAGATTTTAAGGAAAACCCTTCAAATTCGAACTACCTTTACACGGAAGATATTTCGGAAGTATTGGCTTTCTCAAAAATATCGCAAGCTAAGGATATTTGTAGGAAAGACAAAATGTACTTCTTGAATTTGTTAGGAATAGCCTCCGAAGTCCTTGTCATTCTGAATGACTTATGCATATCTGGTAAACCGTTAAAGATAGAAAAGTTTACGACACAAAAATGTAGATCTCCTCAAAATATACAACATATGTCAAGTACATTTTTGTTGCGGAGATAACTATTTCCGAGATATTTCTTGTTGCTGATTTTAAAATATCCAATATTTTATTTCTTTCTCAAATATGAAGTGGTTATTCACTTTTTTCATCTTTGTTCTTGCAAGGAGTAGAGAATTTTAATTGCATGACATAGTGATCGGCTTTTAAAATATTTGACTATTGCTTTAATCTAGTGTATTCCTTTATTTCCCTTCTACTTACAAGGAATTAAGTAATAAAACCATTTTTGCTAATGCTTATCTTGATCAGACTGAAGTACTGATAAGAATAAGGTTTACTAAGAATACATTTTTGCACAATATGTAGAGAAAGTCATGTGTTTGCAGCACATCAAAGTATTGAAACCATTGTAACATCGATTACATCACTAGAAGTTTAATAAAATGGCAGTTAAAGTTAACAATTTATTTCCAGCAAAGTGATAGAGTAAACCAATAGTGATATTCACTTTAGCATTTCAAAGTTACAGCAAAACAATTCTAAAAAATGCAGGTGCAAAACAGTGTAACGAGAAAAAATCTAATTATTTCATTCACATGACTTTCTCTGCCTGTTCCGAAACAACTTTATTCTTCATCATGATAAACATTATTAAAATTGTCTTATTGCTTGCTTCTTTATAAGTCAAAGGGAAAAGGGGAATGCATAATGCATAATTTTGCTAAGAGTAAACAAGAGAGAGGGGAAAAGAAAGATACTTCCCGCTTGAGAAAAGTTTAAGTATCTTAAAACTGAAACCACTCACTCGAAATTTCTCGAATGCAATTAACTCTACAAACATGTAATACATAAATTGTGTGTTTTACTGAGATCTAGAGTTGTTGTTTGGTGCGATTTTGTCTATCTCTTACGGTTTACGAATTATACAAAAGTTATACAGGAGTCATCCAGGATGCAGACCTCTTTAGAAGCTATTCCCAGAAAATTTAAAATATATATTTTGTTTGTCATGAAGATATTTTAAATATAATGGCATCTTAATAGAAATCGTTAGAGCTATTTTAAGAAATTCAAACTTTTCTAAAAATGTTTCATGTAAAGGGTAATGGAGGGTGGGACGATTTTCTTTAAAATACTCGTACCGCATTTTTTAAAATATTGAACTTATGTAAATACCAAGTTCGGTATTTAACCCACTTTCCGACTTTTTGCTGTCTATAGACACACACGTGTTAAAGGAGTCTCAAAATATGTAGGTTTGGGGAAACTGAAGTTTTGGGCGGAATACAACACCTTCTCTGCCCACTATGTACATATTACATACGTGCTAGAGAAAGTAAAAACCATGCAATGAACAAATTATTTGTATCAGTTGACAATATCTTATATTTCCATAGAAGTAGCCTTTTTTAATTTGTTTCAGACAAAAGCTCCATACAACTTATTTAAATGTTTTCTGTCTCAACAAATTCACAAATAGGTATGGAATAATGAAAGTGCCTTTAAAATATACTTGTACATTTATATTGATGTACATTAAGGAAAAGTGATAATGGCTAATTGCTGGGTTCTTCTCTGAATCAAGATAATGCAGTTCAAAGCTGTAGTTGCAATACTCGTCGAACACTCTAGTCTGGCCCTTGCTTTATGCACTTTCGTCACTTATAAAATTTTGAGAAGAGATCGCCCCGTTGTAAATAAAATCTTGTATCTTTAGCACTCACATTCTCGGAAAGGGGAAATGAACTGCGTTAGTGATAAAAACAAGTTATAGAAAGGTCGAAGAGAGATGAAGAAAGAAGAAAATAAGACGAAACGGTCTCGAGAATAAAAAAAGCAGAAAGGAGAAAAAAATTCCTATTAGATCGCCATCATATGTCAGCAATCTGAACAAAGACGAATCACCAAGTCAAGAATCGGAGTCGAACTAAAATTACTTCATTCCTATGGCTGTCATCCGTGATAAATACGTAAGACTCGTGCAGTTGGACTACGGTGCCTTATACGTGGTCTCTCTTCTTCTGTTGCTGCCACTGTTGCTTAAGAAGAACGCTCGCTAGATTCAGATTCGCACTTAACGCTCATCGTAAAACTATTCCGCTTGGTTGTTTTCTTTGAGCGTTCAAATCAAACTAAATTGCATGTAAATCTAACAGTGCTTAATTTAACGGAGTATAAAGCTCTAAAATAAAAAGTATGAGTATGAATAAAAAATGTGGTGTGTTCCATTTACCTACATGACTTTCTTCATCTGCCCGCGCCGTATCTGAGTAGTTAGATCACTCGCCTCTCACCTAAGTGGCCCGGGTTCGATCCCATGCGACCGTATGTGGGATTTCTGGTGGACAAAGCATCGCAGGGCGGATTTTATCTGGGTCCCCCGGTTTCCCCCGCCATCGCGTTCCACCGGTACTCCATCTTCATTCCAGTATCATCAGTGTCACCACCTACTGTGCCATAATAGTAAAAGCAGGCGTTAAACATTATGAAAAAAACAAACTATTCTTGCAGAATATTATTCTTCTATCTACTTCATGCTATTCGTGTTAAATATCGTCAGAAATGATATCACTACCTAGTTCCTTAAGAGCAGAAATAAAATAAGGAATGCAAGACTCAACTTTGTAATTTGGTTCGCGTCTCATAGTCAGGAGTAAATCAAACAAATGGGATCCTATTGGACAAAACATAAGTATTTTAAAATTCAAACCAATAACAAGGAAAGCTTTGAAAATAGTTAAAGCTACAGCAAATATACATACATTACATGACGAGATTTACATTTTTGTGTGGTAATTTCTTACATTTATTACGGTTTATTAGCTATGCAAAAGTTATTAAGAATGAAGAAAACTTCAGAGACTACTCCCAGAAAACTCAATGTATACATTATATTTGTCATGTAAGTTTCTTTAATATACGGCAGTTTAATCGAAATCGTTGCGGTGGGGGATTTTCTTGAAAATCTTCGTGTCACATCCTTGGAAGATGCTGAACTTAAATATAATATTTGGTTTTAACTAACTTTTGGTTTTTGAGATTCCTCTTCACAACACACGGACGCAGTGAGAAAGGACACACACACACACACACACTGGATTTTAAAATGCTTTTTTCATATAGGGTACTCTAAAACGTACATTTCCAGTGAAATCTCGGTATCGACTTTTTGGGTGGAACGCAATACCTTCTCTACCTATGTACGATAATTAAAGCAACCAAGGCAGCAATTGCCGTTTACGGTTGCCGAATTTGGGGGACACCATTTAAGACATGTGCATTGGTATCGTTTCTCAGGAAATGTTACCTCAACTCATTACGCAGTATTCATTTCCCATGGAAGAGATTGCGAATCTAATACACCATGGTGAGATAAATGGTTACTAATTATCCGTCCTGCTATGTATATGTAAACAACCAATTTTATCGGAAATTTTTGTGATATTATATGTATGTTTGGGTGCTAACGTTTCTCTACTCTGTAACCATCGTCTTTGAGATGTTATTAATTATTATCTAGCGTCCTAAAATAATATTTAAGTTTTTTTTAACTTTAACTTCATTTTTATGTTAACAATAATGATGCGTTTTCCTTTGCTGTATTTGCATAACGTGATATTTATGTTTAGGGATGTTAAATATTTTCAGATCTTGAATTCTATTCATATATAATTCCCCCCCCCCCCAAATAGATCTTTACAATATCCACTTATTTGAAGTAGACAACTGAACAACGACATAACATTCCCCGAATAAAAATATAAGTTTTTGACTTCTACCCCAGTTTATTTTCCATATACCTCAGTTCACAGCACAAACTGTGCACATGTGCAGGAACGTAGAAACTGGAGCGAAGGGATTTTGCGACTATAAATCATCGCAGTAATCAAATCTGACGCAGAGAAATTTCTTTTTAGATTGCGTCAAATGACAAATACGTCTGTATCAACTCGAGCATATTGAAACGTAGTTACAGCTAAGTCACTGATGATAATAATTAATGTAAAATAATTGCCAAAACATACTCATGAAAACAAGTAACAATCGTTATCGGTATTGTAAGGGCGACAGTTACAATCGTCAGCCAAAAATAATTAACATTTCTTTAGTAAAATTAAAAGCAAAGTTATTACATGTGCATATCATTATTGTTATTATTAATAATATTGGAAATATTCTCAATATGGCACACTTACCTCCCGTCTAAACGTAAGATAGTGTTATTTCAAACTCGTGCCACGTGATCCTTTAGAGTTGACAATTCGACAGAGCATACATAGTTTACTAAAGTTTAATAAAGTAATAAGTGCCCACAAATATACACACACTACAAAAAGTATTTATATATTAGTTGGTTTAGAAGTTCAGTGATGATAAAAAGGCAACTTTAGAAATGAATTACAGTATTTGGTTACTGAACACCTCATGCATTTTATTTCAGTTCTTTCTCTTCTCATACTTCTACAAATGTTCTCGTAAAGATTTATTCTTCTTTATACTTTATGTTAATGCACATTCTTTCAGAAATGGTTTTTTATACTCTTTAGGCTACAAGACGGATATATGAATCTGAATCGATAATGTCAATTTCTTAAAAGGTTGGTTGTTATATTCTGGCATTGACATACCAAAGTTTTCTTCATCAGGAAATATAAACGAATGGCGACTTAGCGCTTCCAATTTATATACATAAAGTTCCTTAATATTCAAATTTATAACAAGGAACACTTTAAAAGGAAATGATCCTAAGAATTGTTTGGTATAAATTGTGTAGTCATATAAAACATACAGTTTCTGTTTTAAGGTGTATCAATTACACAAAAGCATCCAATATCCATTATGGAAGCAAGTTTACAATTTATTTACATAAAATTCAGTATATAAATTTTCATTTTATTCAAAAATCTTGAATATTTTAAACAAAATCGTTAGAGCCATTTTTGATGAAATAAAACGAATATTTCATTTAAAGAGAGTTTGCTAATTAAGAAGCTTTTGACAATTTTGGGTATTATTACGAATACTTCTGAACTTATATGGCAAGTTAGTATTTATCCCTGTGCTTTTTCTGGATTGAGAGAGCATTGAGCCCGCCTGGTCGGAATCGGGATGGATGAGTCTGGGGAATAAATTATGTCTACTTTCACGTACCTTCACCTCACTTTCATCCCTCTGCTGGTCTCTGGAGCATGAGATCTCGAACGTCGTACTTCTCAGGGCGCGGTGCACATCCCGTTCACGTAAGCTGTAAGTTTATTTTGGGATTTGGGTTTTCCACATACAGACACTGTGAACACTTACAATTTCCAATAATCACTGTTTGTTTTCATCCTTATTGAGACCGGCAGTCCGTTGCCAGGGCAAGGCCACATATTTAAGATCTATGTTTCTGTGCGAAACTCCGCGAATATAAAAATACTAGTTTCCATTTAGAAATGTTGTTACCGTAGCGTGGTGAACGTGTTTTAAAACTGCACTTTTGTAAGAAGTCACTGCACACTGTCCTACATCTGCACTGCTCTGCCGAGTACTGCCCCAGACATTCATACAATGTCCAGGTATGCAGGTAAAACCCTTTTATTAACAGTCGATCACACCTGGCGAGGCGTAAAAATTGTTGGTCTGACCATTTCCTGTCCTTTGCAGAACTCCTTATTTACTGCATTTCCATCTTTTTGTTCCACAGCACAGTCGCCGAAATATAAACTTTTAGTTTTCCCCTCTAACCATATAATCATGTGTTTCACTTAAATAATAGTATTTAATATCATTAATTTAATTATATTAATTATTATCTTCGAATATTAATTCTAGTTATCATATTTTTCTGATTGATAAAAACGGGTTCAACATAAAAACAAAATTTTACACCTTTATCATGTAAAGTAGTAGGTAGAAATAATATGCGATTTAACACAAAATTGGATAACGAGATTTCGTTGGAAATACACGTCTTGATTTCCCTTGAATACATATAAATGACAATTTTAGAAAATGGTTAAAGTGCAACTGTATATATGTGTAGTATTTCTACGGAGGTGTAACTAAAAGCTTGGTATTTATGTTTGGCAACCTTCAAGAATGCGACACGAGGATTTTCCAAAATTTAAAAATAAAGTGAATGTCTCCACTTTATGGGAATTGGTCTGAAGTCCTCTTCATTCGGAATGACTTTTGCATAACTGGTAAACTGTAAGATATAGAAAAACATCAAATTTGGACCGCATTTAAGTATACTATGTCAAATACTTTTGGAGAAGTGGCATTTGAACTATTTCCGAGGGTATTACCTGTTAAATATTTGCTCCTCCAATACTTGCGTTTTGCAAATGCAAAGTAATTATATATATTTCCTCCCTCCTGGCCTTGCAAAGAAAACGGTTTGCCAAAGTCAGAACAGAACAACCAGCTCTTAAAAGGGTTGCGTATGTGTTAATTCAGCTGCGTTCCCCTTTTCCTTCTGTACCTATAAGGAAACACGTAATAAAACTATATTTGCAAACGTTTATCTCGATTAAATGAAACATTAAAAAAAAATACGATTTGTATAATTAGCTTCTTTAGGAATGGATAGACAAGGTCATGTGAATGAAGGCAAATACGATTTTTTGCAATATATCCAACGCTACGTATACCAGTATGCCATTAATTAAACATGTTTTATCCCAAAGTGATTTATTAAATAAAACCACCTGAAAACACATTACATTTTTTTAATCAAGGTATTTAGTATACTTACAATTAGTAGTAATGGAAATATGTATAATTATTTGATTGCCTATCATTATGGGCCTCAAAAATATTTAGGGGGTAATGCAGCGTTCTTTACTCGCATAGGTTAGATGGGTATCCTAGTTGTTTGCGAAATAAGCCCAATTGGATGTAAGGGCGTAGAAAGGAAGTACTTGCCTTACATTTGAAAGAAAAGAAGACCGCCTGTCGGCATAAGTCACAACAGTCATAATCATAGATAATATAATATAGGGATTTTCTCAACAATAAACCTCCAAACCTACCACTATATTTGAAATACTCTATATTTTATGCAAAAAGTATATTTCATGAAGACTAGTTTCTGACTTATCAATGTTTTAATGTATTGATACGTTAAATTCGTATAATTTTCAGAACACTCTTCAGAAGAACTAGACGAACAACATCGAGATGAAAAATATATGTTCCATTCCCATAACTTTCTCTAGCTGTTCCACATACAAATTATTCTTGCAATAGAGTATTCTTCTGTCTAATTCATACTAATTAGATAAACAGTAGCAGAATTGGTCTTATTAAGGGAATACATTAGACTAAAGTGATATTTTTAAAACCAAATGACTATGTGAAAAATTGAGATTCGGTTCACTTTGCATGAACCCGTTTGAGAAAAGTTAGGTAGTTTAAATAAGAAACGAATAACAAGAAATATCAGGAAAACATGTAAAAGGAAAACGTTTATGACAAATTAGGTGTTTTAATGAGATCTACATTTTTGGTTAGTAAGTGTCTGTTTACCTTTTACGGTTTAACCGTTATGCAGATGTCTGCAAAATTCATCCAGATTAAATAACTTTTCAGAAGTTATTCTCAGAAAATTAAAAAATATACACATTTTATTTGTGACGTAAATATGTTTAATACCTATACGGAATTTTAATCAAAATCATCGGAGTCATTTTCGAGAGAAACAAAGATTTCAAAAATGTTTCCATGTAAAGTTTAGTCTCTGGTGGGTAGATTTAATTGAAAATCTTCATGTTGCATCCTCGAAGGATACTATATATAATTACCAAGCACTGATATGCTCGCAAGGACCTTTTTCTAAAAATCTGATGTGTTCCATTCACATGACTTTCCATCTTGTAACAAATTATTATAAAAACGCTTATTCTATCTATTTCATACTAATCCAGATAAACGTTAGCAGAAATGGTCCTATTACTTGCTTCTGTATAAGAAGAAGGAAATACCATGCTAAAACATTAGCCATATCTTTTTAAAAGCTGGTTGTCATGCAGTTGAAATCCGTTTCTTTGCATTGCCAGGAATTGACAAATTCCTATATGAGAGAAGTTTTAAGTATTTTGAAACTGAAATCAATAACAAACAATATCTTAAAAACTCCACGAAAAGCACAAATAGACATAAATTATGTGTTTTAATGAGATACACAGTTTTTATGTACTAAGGTTTTACCTATTTCTTACGGCTTACCAGTTATGCAAAATTCAGCAAAATTCCTTCGAAATAAAGAGCTCTTTAGAGACTATTCCAGAAAATTCAAAATAAACATTTTATTTGTAAATATCATTAATATAGCATATTTTAATCAAAATCGTCAGAATCACCTTTGAGAAAATCAAAATCCACGAACATTTTTCCGTGTAAAGGGAAGGAGAGATTTTTCTCAAAATCTTCGTTAAGTAACTTAAATACTTAATTGGTATTTTACCAACTTTTCGTTTTTGAGTTACTGTAATCACAGACACATGGACACAGGCCCTGAATTTTTTCTAATTTTTTTTTAGGTATAGGGGAGCCTAAAATGTCTATTTCTGATGAAATATCAGTATCGGAATTTTGAGTGGAGTACTATGTAGAGAATAGGGGAGGAATACAATAGGGGTGGAATACAATTTCTTCTCTAGCTACTATGTACACTGTATGCAAATACGTGCTAGATGAAGTAAAAGTGTTTTTGTTTTGCATTTCTTTTGAATTTTTATGTACATACCTAAGTATAGTTTTTAATAACTCCTACAGGCACTTTTTCAGGTGATCCATATTAATATCTATTTGGAAAGCATTGACATAATGAGGTAACATGTTTCCAGATAAAATAATGTCTTCTTCTAAGCCATAGAAAGACAGAATACAAATATGTTAATAGTATCCTTAGATTATATATCTTATTTTAAATATAATTTGGCTAAGAACGTTTACCGCAACGCGCAAGCAAGAGTTATAGGATACAGGTCCTCTAAGCAAGCAAACGCTGTTCCTTAAAATAAGCCTAACTAGAGTTACTTCGTAGATTTTTTAATTTTTTTCACACTTATCTATTCAGCAGTTTTACATTATGGAATTGTATACGTAATATTTTTGAAACATTTATTACAGCTTTAATTAATCCGACATTTGAAAAATTACCCATGTGAAACCGAGTTATGCATTACAATTAAGCTTTCCCGAAAATTTCTGCAAAATGCATATTGTTAGACTTTTATGTTTGATATATTTTAATATGTGTGTTTTATTTTAATTTTTTATCTTCTTTTAAATCTATTGGAATACTTGAATTTGTTAAAACAGGTTAGGTTGAATATTGTTTCAGGTCAGAATCTCCTAATGCAATGATTTAATTTGTAGTTGCAGGTTGCAACTGCTTGAACTACTTGAGTTTTGAATACTTAAATTATTATATCAGTTGAGAATTTTCTGGAATCAGCCGCTTCAAGTACTTAAAAATCGAGCAAAACAGTAAAAACTAAAATATATACTAAAAATGATTATTGTTGCTCACAAATGCTACTTAGAATTCATCGGATATTTGTTCTAACCCTTTCATACCAAATTTATTTTCGAGGAAAGGCAGTTCTCCAAACCTGAATAAATATGTGTACTCTTGCCAATTTATATATACATACACACATATATATATATATATATATATATATATATATAAATTTTAAGCTCAATTTAATTTAAGCCATGCTAACATCAAAGCATTAATTCAAATATTGAAACGTTAAACACAAAAGAAGAAAGGTTTAAAGATACACATTTTCAGCAGCTGTATTTTGTCTTACCCCGTCATTAGTTACGTCATAAAAGACTTGGAGACAGAAAGAGCTAATTGCCCAGTAATCATGAATGGGCAAGATGGGCAAAGACTTGCATCTCGCTTTTGTTCAGATAACCGACACTTCCGAGCGTTACTCTTAAACTTCTCGGTAAGTAAAAACTGTTCCACTCGTGTTTGTGTATCTGACTTCTCTACTGGAAGTCAAGATACAAACGTTGTTATTTTCTCTGTCTTTTCTTTCTCATGAGTGCCACTTAGATGAACACTAGCACACATCGTTCTTCATAAGAGGTTTCACCACCCACATAGCCTGATCCCAAATATGGCCTGGGTATTTTGCCAATGAAAAACAAATCATCTCAGAGCAATTGAAAATAAATGCTCTTTCATTCTGGAGAACTAACATACAGAAGTAAATAACTGACATGTGTTTAAGAGGTTTTGTTTGTTGGCTTTCTTTTGTTTTAGAGCACGCTTATGATAGGTCTTTGTTATGCAATTCTTGATATATCATCAAATGTTATTATAGTTCATAGGAAGAATACTTGTGCTGCTCAGTATCCATAATTGTTTATTAAGTTTTATAAATGTTCTTTCAAGGCAAGTAAAAGCAAACAGAAATACTCAGAAATTACGATTTGAATACGATTTTCCACTTAAGTGATAAGTGCTTCACAGATAAAAATTTACATTCTGAAAGAGTGTTTAAGCATAGACATAGAAACAAGCTGTGTAACGCTGATACAATTTTGTCTATTCATTAACAAATTGTTAAGGGCATTTAGATTTGAATATATGTATTTAAATGCAGAAGTTAAATTTTTTGACGTTTTCATACCAATATACACGTACGTTCTTAAGACAGTTGGAATTGATGAGAAAAATGTGTGAATAACTTTTGCTGATTTAACCTCTTTCTTACACGTGTTAACTCGAGGACTAGAATGTAATATGTTTTTTATATTCAACGATCTTAGGTGATTTAAACAATCGATCTACATTCTACACTATCCGAAATGTTTCAAATTGAATAAGTGTAATGTACGGAATGCTAATTAATGTTTGTCATGAACTCTTACACTTATTTTACTTTCTCTACATAGCACATGGTGCATAGGCAGAGGTCTTGCTCTCCACCCAAAATTCGATACTGAGATTTCACCAAAAATACACGTTTTAGGATATATATATATATATATATATATATATATATATATATATAAAAGCATTTTGAAAACAAAAATCAGTTTATATGTGTCTGTGTTTGAGTGTATGTATATGTGTCTGTGAACACGATAACGAAAAGTCGGTAATAATACCAAACCTTGACTTTAAGTTTCGTATCTTATAAGGATACTACAACACCAACACTTTGAGAAAAATCTCTCCACCTCAAACTACCATTTACATGTAAAAAAATACGAAAATTTTGATTTTCTAAAAAAAGGCTCTAATGACTTTGATTAAAATACCATATAGGTATTAGATATATTTACATGACAAATAAAATGTATATCTTGAATTTTCTGGAAATGGCCTCTGAAGACCTCTTCGGTCTGATTGACTTCTATATAACTTTGTATAGCTACTAAACCGTAAGAGATACATAAAAGCTCAGAAATGCAGATCTCGTTAAAACACATAATTTATGTCATGTACATTTTTTATAGAGTGAACCGTTTTCGAGATATTCCGAGTTATTGGTTTCAGTTTTTAGGTACCTAAAACCTTTCTCAAACAGGAAGTATCTTTCCGTCTGTTTTAGTTTACTCATAGAATGTAAACAGAACTGAATTTCAATTCTTTCATATAGCGACCGGCTTTTAAAAGTTTGGACTATCGTTTTAGCCTGTGTTTCCTATTTCTTATCAACCACATGTACTCACTATTCTTTTAAGTAAATATTTGAAGTATTTGATTATTCTAAAGCGGGTATAACCTTATTTTGGACGCTATTCTTAAAACGTGAGATTTTCTCAAGTTGCATTTCTTCCCCATGATCAAATATATCTTCTCCCACAAAATACAGCTATAGGTCTGAAAATGTTCCTAGACTCACTGCAGAATGTATATAGCAGACTATCTCAACTTTGATCTTGGTGTTACATAACTTTTAAGACATTAAGTAGTATAATCATGCGCTGTTTTATTTATTTCCTTACACGTACTATGTACATAGTGTATAGAGACGTTACTGTATTCTACCCATAAATTCTACACCCAAATTTTACCGGAAACGCATATTTTGAAACCCCATGAAGAAAGCATTTTAAAAAGGGGTCAGTATGTATGAGTATGTGTGTGTATGTACAGATTAGCTGAAAAGTGAAAAGTCCGTTTAAAACTAAACTTGGTAATTAAGATATGACAAGAAGATTTTCAAGAAAGTCCCTCCACACCAAACTACCCGTTATATGAAAACAATTTTGAAAATATTCATTTTATCAAAAATGGCTGTAACAAATTGATTAAACTGTGAGTCATTGACGTTTCGAGAGCGTGCATCTCTCCTGATGATGGGAGAGATGAAGAGTCATAGACGTTCAGGATCCTGATGATGGGAGAGACGCACGCTCCCGAAACGTCGATGACTCGTCATCACTACACCTGGCTTGAACGTCTAGAATATACCTCTTTTTCTGGTAGAATTTTGAACAGCTGGCAAACCTAAGAGACAGACAAAAACTTACCACACAAAAATGTAGGTCTCGCTAAATATAATTTTTTTTTTTTTTTTTTTTTTTTTTTTTTTAGGGCTGACCGTTTCTGAGATGTTTCTTGTTATTGGTTTCACATTTAAAATATTTATAGCTATGTTATACGGGAATTTGTCATCTCCTGGCCATACAAACATACGTGGGAATTTCAACCTCATAGCAACCAGCTTAAGATTATACTATCGCTTTCTCCCTTCTACTTACCAGGGAGCAAACAATAAGACCATTTATCTCGATTTGTATGAAGTAAATGGAAGAATAAGCTTTTTAATAATAATTTGTTACAGTGATGTAGGGAAAGTCATGTGAATGAAACACATAAGAACTTTTTGCTGTTTAAATCGAATAAATTAATTAATAAATGCAGCATGGATGGACATTTGAATGAAGCTTGACAAAAATACTTTTGTTGCAGTAATAACTGTGGAAAGAGTTACATGTTATTGTAGCAGATAACATGTTACATGCTATTTAATAGTTTAGAAATGAACTTTTATCATTTGGTGTCCCCTTAAAACGGAGTTTTTTGCTCCCAAAAAGTAATTTGGAAACGAAGAGGAGTGCAAGCGGCTGAGAACCTACCCTTGAGTGGAACGGTATGCTGGAGTAATTGCAGTTACCTCCTCGCCGTGTAGAGAGGACTAAGTTTTTCATTTTTCACAAATGCATTTACCTTAACATATTATCTGAGGCTGAAAACCTCCCCTGCCAATTTGAAAAGTTTCCACCACTTCTATCTAATCCACTTCTCGTGGCGCTAAATTTTATCCGCTACTTGTTACAATATCGTATTTCAACGCTGAACAGTAGCCTTATTTATGAGCTTATAAGTGACACACACATTTTATAGGTAAAGATTCGGCGAGTTCTATAAATCAACTCGAGCTTGCAGACTATCGATTTAATCTCGAAATGATTCGACTGCGCTGCGTCGTCAGAGTATCTCGTTTAATTATCTTTTTAGAGTTTCGAAAGGGGCGGGGGAGTGGACTGCCATCTCCTACGGGACCCTCCTTGATAAGGGGGGGCCTACCAACGCCGGGGCATGCAGTTCCGTATCTGGGTCTGTGTAATTGCTGGGTATTGTTTTACATCTTGTTTAGCTATTTGTCAAATTGTATTGTGCTGTCAGGGTTAACAGCGTACGTACACCCAAACTGGTATTTGTTAATTCCATGCAGGCGAATGGCCCTTGCAGTTAAAAACAAGGTAAATGCTACCTACAACCGTATGGCAAGTGTTGCACATTCCGTCGATATAGGGTGCTAAAAATCGAATATAACTTAAGTAATTTATACTCAACAATCATTTCATATTTTATCATACATTAAGCGCAAAACGAAATTTAATTAACATGACCTTCGCTACCCACTAACGTTTATTTTGATATGACTTTTATAATCTATTCTGTAGAAAGGATATTTTTCTATCTAGTTCATTATAATCGAGATAAACGTTTTGCAAATTCGATATAGTTCATAGGACATTTCGTTATGAGCACAAGGGATATTTTATTTATTTATTTTATTAAACTGTTTCATCCTTTAATCGCTAAGGCCTTCTAATCAAATATTGGAAGACTCATTAAAGGAGCTGATCCTAAGAAGTACATTTTATTCTTCTCCTACGTAGTATACAATTTTACATTAACACTAGTTTTACATTAAACTTTTGAGAGGTCTTCCGTGTTACTCTGTCTATCTCTTCTACATCAGACATTTTTGCACTAAAATTCTAAGAGTTCTTTTCACACTTCTCTATCTCTTGCACACCTCACGCACAGATGTCCCGCTTTCAGCTTAAAGAAGTTCGCCCATCTGTTCTACTGCCTGACCATGCATCTTCCTGTTCTGATGTGTCACATGATTGCTCTATTGCTGTTGTTATACCCTTGCAACTTGGCCTCCCCATTTCCATTTGAGACGCTCCGTCATGATTAAAGCTCGGTCTTGAGTTCTGAAGCGCACACAGCTACGAATGCACAGAACAGTCCGCGGTATAAAGATAGGTAGTGGGGAGGTATTTATAGCATAAACATGCACACAATAGGCAATAATCAATACCAATAGATTTAAACTATAATAAAGGAAATATAGTATAGTTAAAATTTTCCCTATTAGGATATAAGGATCTTCAACTGGGCGAGCCCCAATCCAAGTTATTAAAATGATAATTAGCATTATAAGATTTAATATTCTCGTAATAAATAACTAAACAATAAGAACCCAATTCTATACCAGCTCATTACTTGTATTGGCATTATATGCATGGTTATAATTCTCAAATTAACACAATAAAAATATTTGATAATATGATTAGCAAATAAAATGCCTTGTACTCTTACAAATAAAAGTATAAAGTTTCATGCATAAAATTCAAAATAATAATGTACAGAATTTTAAAAAAAACAATGAACATAAACCATACAAACTAACTCAGAATCCATTGCATTGAATTCCAAGATACATCTTTTCTGTTTCGAAAGAAAAGGCTCTCCTATTGTCTCTCAAAATATATTTGAATCATTCACAGGATTTTTCAGTGTCGAACGCCCATTCTTTAGTTTTTTCAACATTTCTTCAATCTTTAACCCTCTTTCAGTGTTCACTGGTTTGTCTGCTATAAGGAACTGAACGAGGCCAGGCCCTGAGCAATACTAGGTAGTGCAACACGTTTAGAAACGGGCTGAAGAGACCACGTCTACTCCATCATGTATATTTATAACCTGTGTGCACCGAACCTCAATTCGGGCCGATTTTGTGACCTCGGGCCGAACTCTAGTCATGATAATTGCGTCTTCCATACTCGTTCTCCTCCTGATCTCCTCGTTGCAAATTCTGTTCCTGAGCGTTACCTGTAATAGTTTCCTTCCATTTTTGTTGACATATTTGGATAATTCTCTTATTTTTCTCTTTTAATGGCCATTTTTTACTACCGCATAGTAGAGCTAGCATTTATCAAGAATGGCACAATTGTTCTTACTCTTGAAACCTTAAATAAACTTTCAGAATATCTGATTCTGGCAATTGCTGAATTTAAAATAAGTACTTGAATACCCATTCCATTATCTATACTCTGAACTTACCATCCCAAGCTCTGGCATCGCTCCTGCATTGACTGAAAATATCTTTGTGCTTATTTAATAATAATAATAATAATAATAATAATAATGACTAGTTAATGCAATAACATTTAAAAACTGTTTAAGAAAATACAGCATTATTAATGTACGGATCTATAATTACCAAAATAAGACAATTTGAGGCACAAGCTAATTATATTGCCGTATTATATTCTATAAAACTTCTTATAATATAAATCAGTAATAAAGTAAGTTATCATAATAAAAGAGAGTTTTAAAAAGCCTCATTGATAAAAAGCCTTTGTGTTTTGACAATAAAACCAGTGTTGAGGTTTAGCACCTCAAGCACATGCACTTATATATCTACAGCAAATGCCTTTGAAATAAAAAATGTGCATATGTTTATCAGAAGTATTCAAGTTTCATCGTCTTTTGATTCACACCAAATTCGCGCTTGCTATACATAATTATTTGTTTATAATGAAAAATCTTATGTATTCCATTATATGACTTTCCATATCTTTCCGTAAACAAACTTATCATACAAAATATTATTCCTTTTTCTACATTATGATAAATAATAGCAGGATTGCCTTATACTTGCTTCTTTGTAAATAGAAGGAAAACAAGGGAATGCACAGGCTAAAGCGCTAGTCAAATCTTTTAAAATCCAGTTGCTATATGAAAGAATTGAAGTTCAATTCTCTTTGCTTACTAGGAGTAAACTAAAGAGTGAGCAAAAAGTTTTAAAAAAGTTTTAGGTTCCTAAATATTGAAACTAATAGCTCGGAATATCTCCAAAACGTCCCACTCTCAAAATAATGTATATGACATGAATTACACGTTTTAACGAAATTTACATTTTTGTTTAGTGAGTTTTGTCTATCTCTTAAGGTTTCTCAGTTATGCAAAAGTTGTATAGAAGTCAACCAGAATAAAGAGGTCTTCAGAGGCCATTCCCAGAAAATTCAAGATGTACATTTAGCTTATCATGAAAATATTTAATATATGGCATTTTAATAAAAATCGTTAGAGACATTATTGAGAAAATCAAAACATCCATTAAAGGATAGTTGGGCGTGGGACGATTTTCTTGAAAATCTTCGTGTCGCATCCCTGAAGATGCTGAACTTAAATTCCAAATTTGGTGTTTAACCGACTTTTCATTTTGAGCTATGCTGTGCACAGACACACATCACACACACACACACACACACACACACATGGACACGTTTCTAAAATGCTTTTTTTTTAATTCAGAGGGTCTCAAACAATGCATTTCCGGTGAAATCTCTGAATAGCAGTCCTGCAGTTAAACCAAAATTGTGAAAACTATCTTTCATACCCTTTTTATTCTGTACGATTAAATTATAGCTGCAATGGTACGCAGAGTAAAGTGAAGTAAGCACCCATTTCTCCTCAGACTTCAGAGTGAATGGCTTCAGTGGCTTTGTAAAAAGAAAGGATAAAATAAAACCATGTGCACAAACGCTGGAAAACTGACAGAATCCTTCAAGTTTTCTTCTGCTAACGCCAAACTCGAATGTCACACAAGGGGGTAAAAGAAGCTCGAAAGAAAACGAAAAGTTAAAAGAAAAAAGAAGGGGCTTCAGATAGATCAACAACTGAGGTAAGGAGCACAAAGTCCGAAAAAGAAGCATCTTGAGCGAAGGAGGAAACGAGTAGGGAAGAGATCAAGGAAAGTCCTGAAAGTTTGAAGAAGCATTGGGACCTAGAGCAATGCAAGGTGAATGTGTGAAGAAAGACGAAGGATGGGGGACAGTTCTTGGACAAAAGGAGAGAAAAAAAGGGCCGGGGTAAAGGAAGAAAAGACGTGGCAAGTGATAAGAAAGCTTGATGGATGCACGTGATAATGTGCCATCGTCAATCCATGTCTTCTACGCCTCTCCCCTTCTTACACTCCGCTCATTTCAACCCCCACAAGACACTGAAACTTTCAACTGCAGGAGGTCTCTATAGAACAAGACGTGTCGAAAAACCCGTGCCGACTCTAACCTCATTTTGTTTGCCCTCTAACCTCCATCAGGGTTTGCTGATATTGGGAACATTGGACATTTGCCAAGAGTTCTATTGGACAACAAGCAAAAGACTGGAGCACATGCAGTGTTCGATCACAATGCTGAGGCAGGGTGACAATGAGCTTAGGGCATCTATAAATTAACTAATTAATTATCTGTAGTAAAACAAAGAGTGATGTTTGCTAAGGCATTAATGAGGAGAGTTCCATGAGCAGTGCTTGCACTGTATTATTATTATTATTATTATTATTATTATTATTATTATTATATTATTATTATTATTATTATTATTATTATTATTATTATTATTATTATTAAATTTAATCTTCTTAATTACTGACGAAAAACACATTATATGTAGGTAATTGAGAATAGTATAATGAACAACATCACATCAATATTTTCTTCATTTGCGTATTAAAAGTATAATGCTTTAAGGTTGGTAACCGCCAAGTAGGTGTTTATTCTCCCTGAAAATGCGGCCGAAGGCGCAACTTTATTGTTGTTGTTATTACTATTATTGATGTTATGATTATTATTAAATTTAAGATCCTTAATTGCTAGCGACACACACACACACACACACACACACACACACACATTATATTAGGCAATTTAGAATAGTGTAATGAACAACTATACATCAATATTTGCTTCATTTGCGGACTTATGATATTAGTTATTAAAAGTATTATGCTTACAGGTTGGTAAGTACCGCCAAATAGGCGAGGCACACAAGATATACCTGATTGTTCTCCTTGAGAATGTGGGCCTAGGCTGTAACTTTGAGTGGATGGACCTTGTTATAACGAATGCTGTATCGGAATTGACTTTGCAAGGCCTATGATCCCACACTGTCTAGACCTACAGGTCACGTGTTGAAGTGTGAAAAGTGGAAGCAAAATTAATAGTCTATCTACATAAAGGTGCTGTTCATTTTCGGCGCAGTTAAGACCATGAGAAACACATCAGAAGGTAAATGATATAGTTGATTTGTGAGAAAGTAGTTAGACGCAGAGAAAAGTGGATACATACTAGTGAAGTGGATGTATATATATATATATATATATATATATAAGACCATTTATCAAAATAGCTATATCCGTACCCCTAACATCCTGTCGTCGTTTACGATGAAGTTATTTCCTTCTTCCCTTAGGAGCACAACTGTGTGCCCTAAGATGTCTGCACGGATTATTAGAAAACAATCACAATCAAGCTATTCTAGGGTTAATTCTTGGGTTCAGGCTTAATTTGAAGAATGTTTGTTGAGCAAGATCAGGCTTTAAGACAAAGAAGCTTTCTGGGAATATAGCTTCAATGAGGCTTATTCACCTGATGGTAAAGAAAGTTTTATTCTGCTGAAGGCCAATATATGTAAGAAAAAACTACTAAGAGGTTCTACGGAAGACTATCTAAATACAAAAAAAAAAAAAAAAAAAAAAAAACGTTTAATGCTATTTTGTATGGACATTTATTTTAATAACTGGACGACTTTTAATATTCCTTTTCTAAACGTTAATATTTTGTGCTAAGATAAAGATTATGTGTAACTATGTAACTAAATTCTATGTAAATATTACTCTATAATGCCTAGATTGCAAAACACACATAGTAGTATTTTTATTATTAGATTATTTATTACTATGGGATGCTCTACCTTTTGAGTGAAATTAAAGAAAATAAATCAAAGTTAAAAATTTAGGAATTGTTCAAAATATTAAAATGTAGAATATTAGAATCTTAGAATACTTAAGTCTAAAGTGTCAGATTATTTTAAAACTCTCAATATATGGGAATTTAAAAAAATCAAAATATAAGAACAAGTACAACGTTTAAACAAAGTGTACAGACATAATTAAATATTCATTAGGGGATTAATGTTGACGGTATAAGCAATGATTATTCGTATTGAATATAAGCCTACTTTCATTCAGAAACAAAATAAAAGCATATATCTTAAGGGTAAATAAGGCAAACCTAGGCATAAAGCCTTCACTGAAGCTGAATGAGGAATTATGCTAACGTCCAATCCCTACAGTATATGTTCTTCATAGAATTTTAAACATTGATTTATTCTACGGGAATAAGCATCTGAGTTGCCCTCCCATGTAATTAACTGTCTACTCAATTAAAATTTACTTTACAGTAAATAATCACTAGTTTTCTCCACAGGGATCTGTGTGCGCGCGCCCCTTGATTCTACACAAAATTAATTTGTATGCAGAAAATGTCTGGGCGGTATTACAGGCTTCCTATGTGGCATGAAGTTTGCGGGCATAGTTCATAATGTAACTCTTATGTCCTCCTCAGGCTTAGTATGAACGTAAGCTTGTACGCTATTTTAGCAGAAGTAAAACAAAAACAACTGATGAGTTCTATTACATGACTTTCTCTACCTGTTTCGCAAATAAATTTCTCACAAAAGATTCTTTTTCTTTCTATTTCATACTAAACGAGACAGAAATTAGCAGAATGGTCTTATTACTTAGTTCCATATAAGTATAAGGAAAATAAGAGAGTAAACTAAGCTACACTTTAAAAGCTTTTGCTAAGTGATTGTCATTAAAATTCGCTTCTATTAGAATGGCCAGTACACGTAACGCCGTAGCACGACAGTCCACAAAGGATCATGGCCTATCGCCCGGCCGCTACTGCCCGATGGGGGTCATGAATAGGAGCGCGAGAATGGCCAGTGGTAAACTAAAAGAAACACGGACCATCTCCTGTTTTAGAAAAGTATAAGTATCATGCAATTGAAACCATAACAATGAGTATCTTGAAAAAGATTAGCTCCACAACAAAAATTGTGATGATCAGATAAAGTAAAATGTCTAGTTTTTCTCCATTATTGATGCTGACAAAGATCTCTTAGGGCTTACTAATTATGTAAACGTCTTCGGGATGAAGAGGACTTCCAAGACTATTGCTAGAAAATTCAGAACACACATTACCTATATTTTCATGTAAATACCTTAAATATACGGCATTTTAGCCATTTTTGAGAAAACAAAATGTTAAAAACATTTTCAATGTAAAGGTTAGTGTGGGGTTGGGAAATTTTCTTGAAAACTTTCGTGTCAATCCTTAGGAGATATTAAACTTAAATACCAAGTATTTAATCGACTTTTCGTTTTTGAGTTATGCTGTACATTGACACAACATATTAAAGGCGTTTCATGGATTTAGGGGACCTCAAAATATGTATTTACGGTGAAATATCAGTAAATAAATTAGTGGAATAAATGGCGGGAAAATTGGAAAATCCGAAAAACCAGCCCAAATGCGGTCCCCTAGGATTGAGTCTGGACCGCTTTGGTGAGAGACGAGCGGTCTAAACCACTTACCGCACTACCGTCTCTTAGGGTTTAACTATAAAGAATTGATTCTCGAACGAGCTCAGATACTTGAAGAAAGACATTCATTGTAGGAAGTGAGCAAACAGCTCAAATAATAACCTTATCCAGGCAGGGTTTCATCGTTATGAAAGTTGTTGCCACATCACATTATCTGATTAGCAACGACAGAAACTTTTTTGGGGGGGGGTAGTTTAACGTCCTTTAACCTGGTTCGTCATATCGGACGATGATGAAATTGATGAAATTATGCTCAAATGATCTCGGGGTACATGGAGCTTAAAGTTACTCGTCTTCTCAGGATAAGGGAAAACCCCGAAATAAACCTTATCCGGGTAACTCACCCTAAGCGAGATTCAAATTCACGACCTTTTGAATGTAGGGTAAACACGCTACCACCACACTACCCAGGCGGGCTAGAGAAACGTTTTGTTTTAGCAGAGAGTATAAGTAATATGCTTGTAGACTTTCATGCCAGTGTTATCAGTGTTTCCCGGGCTAGAGGCCGTGGTCAAAAATACTGTTATTAATCCTTGACGTTTCGTCCTCAGCTGTGGGGGACATCTGCCTGACGTCAGCTGTTCTGAGGATGCCCCGCACAGCTAAAGAGGAAACGTCAACTTTTAATAACTTTATATGTCAACCACGGCCAACAAACCGGAAACATGCTATGTTTTATTAGAATAAGTATTATTTCATAGATGCAATGCCTTACGCCATGTTAACTTACAACATGTTTTCTCATTCTTCACCGCTTCCTGAATTACGATATGGCCGATCGTATCTACACCCAATGTTTCAATATCGATAGCAACAAAGAAATAGAGAACAATTATTTTACTCAACTTTTAAGAAGCAATATATGAACTGGAATCAAACGTTATTTTATTTGAAGTCATTGCACTCATCTCATACATAATAAATACCAATAATGATAATTTCCACACTTTTTTTTAACTAAATACATTATAAACTGGATAAAACTTTAAATAAATTGTTGCCAATAACCAAGACAGGAAATTAAACATACGAACGTCAGGTGCGACACGATTTCAAAGAAATGAACATCAGCTGCGATAAGATTTTTCGACAATATCGCTCCAGTCAGATGACCGAGATGATTGAAATTGCCTAATCTTGCATTCCATTGGTGCTTTAATAGCTGAGTTAAATTGTCACAGAAATCTAGCATTTAAGGTTATATTCGTGATATTCATCTTAAACTACTATTGCTGCTACTACTACTATTACTAATACTGCTATTTTTATTATTATTACTATTCTTATAATTTTATTCAAAATGAGATACTAAAAGTCATAGATAGCTAGCGGTAATCTTGCTGCATAGTTTAGAAACGGTTCAAACGATATGCTGCTTGAAAGAAGTGATAACATTTGCCATTTTTAACTCATCATACAAATTTATTCTATGTATTGTTTTGGCTACAGAGCCCGTCCCATGCAGCACACCCACGTCCTCATTCATATCCCTATACCCCTCAAAAAAAAAAAAAAAAAAAAAAAAAAAAAAAAAAAAAAAAAAAACGCGGCACATCTTCACTAAACAGTACACGATGTACAACTATGGAACTATGGTACATGTTGTCACGATGGGTTTTCTATAATACTCACCGCAACAGTTAGGTGCAACTCAACGTGTTAGGTGCAACTTTAAGAAATCTGATGTGTTCCATTCACATACGCTTCTATTTACTTCAAGCTAATCGAGAAAAAATTAGCAGAAATAGTCTTATTACTGCTTCCTTGTAAGTAGAAGCAAAATAAGGGAGTACCATAGGTTAAAGCGATAGAAAAAAAAATGGTTGCTATGAGACTGAAGTTCCTTTGTTTGAATGGACAGGAGCTGACAAATTCCTGTATGAGAAAAGTAAAAGTTTTTCAAAGCTGAAACTAAAAACAAGGGATATCTCAAAAATGATCAACTCCACGAAAAAAATGTATATAACATAAATGGTGTGTTTTAATGTGCTCTACATTTTTGTGTGGTAAATTTTTGCCCATCCTTACGGTTTAGCAATTATGTAAAATTCCTTAAAATTCATCCATAATAAAGAAGTTTTCAGAGACTATTCCCAAAAAATTCAAAAAATACACTGTATTTGTTAGGTAAATATCTTTAATATACGATATTTTAATCGAAATTGTTAGAGTCATTTTAGAGAAAATCAAAATTTTCGAAACAATTTCCATGGAAAGAATAGTTTGGAGTGGGGGGATTTTTATCAAAATCTTCGTGTCGCATCCCTGGAAGATACTAAACTTAAATACCAAGTTTGGTATTTTAGCCACTTTTCGTTTTTGAGCTATCGTGTTCAGAGACACACACACACACGGATCTTTTATAAAAATGTTTTTTTTGGTTACAGGGGAGCCTAAAACATATATTTCCGGTGAAATCTCGGTATCGAATTTTTGGGTGGAGTGCAATACCTTCTCTTTACACTATGTACAGTACGAGACAGACCAGGTGGTGAAAGGTAATCGCTACCTAGTCACACGCTACGAGAAATATAACTCTATGTAATAACTGAATTGTGTTTATAATATATTACAAAGAGATGACGTGCATTTTACATGCTGATTCTAAATAATTTCGAATGTTGTCACCTTAGCTTTTGGCCCGGAGAGTGTGATATATGTTCTGAGGCATCGCGGGAAGTGTTGAAGTGATTTGCTGGTAAAAGAACCAAGTCACCTTCGGGCGCAAAGCGACGTAGATTCGTGTAGTAGTGATGGCCAAAACATTAGGGGTACAAAACCCCGGAGTTTAACATTCTTCTTGAAACAGAGCTCAGCAATATTATCCATCATTATCCTCATAAGGATAACTGACATTGGCAACCAGCAAACAGGTCCACACAAAGCAGTTATGATTGGGATATTCGGTCCTTACCAGACCCGTATCGAACACCTGACAAGGGAAGCCGTACTTACCTGTCTTAACAGTTACCCTTAATTGTGGAAAACATATAAGTGCCTAATTTAATCGTCACAATATTTGCAAAAGTATTCCAAAGTAGGTGTAAAAAACAAATGTTTGATGTCTCAGTGTATAGATACACACGAACACACACATATATATACAGGATGTTTCAAAATGATATAAACGTAGATGTGGGCCTTGTTGATCATACCACACGTGATAGGTGAACGTAATTTTCAGCTCTAAATTCGGCACATACAAAAACTGTCATAAAATAACCATGGGTTAGGCAGTCGTACATAACCAAGTGGCACGTGCCTGGCCCACTCCAAGAGGGATGAGGTTGGTAGCAAAGGTCCCAATCGCGTGTGGTAAGGATGTTTTGATGGACACGTCGGCGCGGCATAGGTCACCTTAGTAATGGAAAACGTAGCATGTGGTTTTGTTATGTGTTTCATATAATACGTTCTGAGGATGTTTACGTGGCGTTTGCCTACCGTTGTTCCTTCGCTGCCTAACCCCAAATGTGTGCGATTTTTAAACACACATACAACTTTAAATAGAAGAGTTTGAAAGTTGCTACATTCAAGTTTCGGACAAGACAAACTGTAAGATAATAGACTTTCGTTTGGGTGTCGTTTTGTAAATTACTTCTGTTAGCTCCTTGCCTACCTAACCGGCAGTCCTTTATAACATGCCTTTGATCTCTACTCACTACCAGAGATGAACTTCGAGCCCATTCCTGCAGCAGGTATTATCTGTCTACTTGTTACACATCCTAAGTATCTACCTTTGCTCTTTATACTACTAGCCCGAAACTACTTTAAATCCAGTTTGTCACTGTAATAAAAATATATGCCATAACAGGGTGGGATAACTCTCAGGAAACGTGCGAGGATCACATTCGAGTGATCACGGTATTGATTCCCATTGAATCACCTCCTTGGCTTTTTGTGGTTTTATCTGACTGCGAGTGTTCGAATGGTTTCTCGTATCTCATACTTTATTCATTCCATTTTCATTTCAATTCCATTCCATTTCCCTTTCATTTTCAGGTAAGACTCTAAGTTTCTTGGCGTATGGCAGTGCCGGAAAGATGGCGTGAATGGCTTAGTAAAGGAAAGATGTTCCTCGTGGAACTCGGGGTTATCTGGTCGGGTTGTTCATCATTATACCTAGGCAGCTCCTCAGTGGGGCGAGTCTTGTCTCTGGTACTGATGGAACCTCCTTCCTATCTTCTATGGCTTGTAGTCCTCTATGGTTCTTTTATTTAATCTCCTTCTCTCGAAGGTGTTTGCTTCACAAATCGATGTAGGTCATAGTGTACGATGTGTCCCTCTCCGTTGTGTAAACTAACGGCTGATTCATGCAGAGAGGATGTCTTATCACATGAGGATTTTCTCATATTGGGTGATCTGTAATGGGGTACCTTTCGGGAAGTCCCTTTTGGAGCTACTGGGTTGAGAAACAGCAGCTTTTAGAACTTAAGGACTGGGCCTAAATGGCTGGGAGGGCCGTTGCATGTTAATCATCTGTCTCGTTCATTTCTGTCGGTCTTTAGTCATATTGTCGTTTTGTTCGGATGAAAAAGATTTGTGTTCGGCCTTGGAACGCTGACATCACTGGTTGCAGTTGTTTGTAATTAATAAGGAAGAAGATAATAAAAATCACCACAATGCCATTCTTGGTATTAAATTTCATAAACCCTTATTAATGAATAATACTTGTCTTATTTTCACAACACCCTCTATCTATCGCTCAACAAATTAGTATTACAAATGCTTTTCGTCTATTTACTTACCTATGCTAATCGATATAAACATTTGAACAAATGGTTTCATTTCACATATCCTACTAGGTACACTGAAAATAGGAGAATGCAGTAGGCTTAAGTCAAATATTTTAAGAGCTGCCGCGTATGTGAAAGCTTTGAAATGTTGTTTTCTTTGCATGATCAGGAAGCTCTGATGGTCTTGACGATGAGTTGTTTAAACCGCAGTCGAAGTGATAGCTAAATGTACTATTGATGGACTATCTAATGACGTTTCTGGATGCTGACTCCGTCAATGCAGAAGTCGGTTGGTTATTGCTTCGATCTTCGGCTTCTTCGTCGGTGGAACTGATTGTGAGACCTCCATCGTTGAATACCTAGATGTTTAGGAAGAAATTACAAGAATCGTAATTCCTCCATTATGTGATTAATTAACTCTATTTGTCTGATTAAATTTTCTCTTTGAAGAAAGCATAAGTATTTGAAACTTAAAACCTTAAGAAGAAACATATTGGAAATGGCTAGCTCAATGCTCGTATGTTAACCATATGATATTTAAATGCACAACTTTTGAGGAAATCAAAATTTTCGAAACTTTTTTTCATGTCGCTTTGGGAGAATTTTCCTGAAAAATCCTCGTATTGCACCCGTTCAATATTAAAACAGTTTTTCATTTTTAATAGATACATTCAAGGCTGGTTTTAAAAAAATACTTTTTGGATTCAGGGGACCTCAAAACATATATTTTTCTACATATGCAGTTTTTAGGTAGACTTTATTATTGCCTCTACTAACTGCGACTATACCGAGAGAAGTGGCACAGTAACATGTGCGACTCGATTCGGCAGATCCCGGGTTCGATCTACGGCGGCTGCCCACTTTGTTCCATGGACTTTGCGTTTTCTTGGAGTTTTAAGTCAAATACAGAGGTGGTTTATCGTCTGTCACAATTTTCTTAACATAATTTTCCCTCTCATTTTTCACGTGTCTTCCGGTTTTGCAGTGTATGGCGGCCCGGGCAGATAGCACTCAATGGAAAGAATACTCCCTTTGGACACTAAGTCTGCCAGATCGGAGGGTCGCTTTCACACTCTCTATAGTGGCCCGACAGTGGGATAGATCATCGGGCTTCAAAACGTTAGGGACGTCCGCGCGTCTCTAGTGGCCTGTGTGCCTTTGGCATTCTATGATGCTTTCACAGTCCTCTTGGGGTAGATTGTTAGCAATAGATCTGCATAGGTTGCAGTGCGCAAGATGTCCCCCTCTGTTATCTACCCTTCAGCTATTCACTACTAGTATACGTGGTAGAGAAGTCCTTTGCTGTCTTTCCTCATATACACCTGTATTTTTGCTACTTTCACCGTTAACCTACACATCAAAACCGACATGTTTTTTCATTCTCTTCTTCTTTCAATGTGTTTACTTTTCTGCACGCATGTAGAGTGGACGTATAGGTAAAGAAGGTACCTATTGTACTCCACTTTCCTTTCATCTATTTCGGCTTCATTTCATATCATCTTCCTCAGTGTCAATGGTCATCTGCTCCTCGACAGGTATTTGACTCTAGATATTCTGTGTAATTCCTTCATAATATGTATACAGGAGGGTAAACTAAATGGGTTTATCCTAAGATATTATTTCGTTAAGGGAAGATTATTCAAACGAAATTTATAATCTCTCGCGATTTTAGCATTTGAATTCATACAGCGGCTAAGAAGGAAACCTCTTTTGTAGTTAAATGTCTGGTTCCACGGTACAAAGAGCGTGAATTACTCTGACTTTTTTTTTTTTTTTTTTTTTTTTTTTAGAGATTTCGAAACTGCTACGAGGCTATCTGCCAGACAGTGTTAACCTATAAAGCAAGCATGACAACTATATTGATGTGCATAAAATATGACATAATGGAACGCAACTGCTTATGTTAGTACTGATAAATCTAGCCAACCTTTGCTAGCGTTACCACCTCTCTTTTTCAGCATATTTATAGTCACTGGATTGGCGAAATACTTTACTTTTTCCAGAATATGTCCAATCTGCCGAAAGCAACATTTCACTCTAAAGTTTGTAGTTTCATACTAAACTTATTATTGGTTTACGGTCGGTTTTGTTATTGCCCTGCGATAGCGATAATCTAACCTTCGGTTCCTTGTCGCTGATGATGGGATAGATTGGCCTTATTGAAACATATTAGAAATGATTCTATACCTCTGTTTCAAGAGTTGCTCATTGAGTAAAGCAACTTTACTTGATACTCCTACGATTCGCTTACTGTAGACTGCGTGACCAAGTGTGCTGAAAGCGTGAATTGATTTTTTTCAAGCAGTGGCGATATGCAACATTTTGTGTCTGAAATGCTAATCCAAATTTCACAGCTTGACTATTATAGTGATGGAGTAGGGTTGTACTTGTCCTTAAGCTCAAACAGTAGAGTTTGTTGTAATATCTCCCACTACTACTGTTTTGGTTATAATGTCCTGTACCTTTAATTAGGGAAAGTAGTTTGTTAACTATTTTTTTTAGGAAGATCATGGGTTTATCTAACCTAGTCATAGGTTGATATGCTTATTTTAGATTCATGATTAATAAAACACGTGCCCTACTATAAAGTCTCTTACAGTAGTATTTATATGTCGGATATTAACATATGCATATTTTCATAGTTTTGATCGCATTTGGTAGCCGTAACATACATAATTACAAACAACAAATATTGTAGTATTAACAATGTGAAACAACAACTTCCTTACTATTGAAGGATCAAAAATATTAACCTGTAACAACAGATTTTCACATTTATAGATCTGAATATGAAGTCATCTTGGTAATTAATTTGTATCAAACATAATTTGAAAGAAACCTCTTCTCCAAATTAAAATTTCTGAGTGCAGATCTTTGCGTAAATTAAACACTTATTCTGCCACTTTCGATGAATAAAAAATAGTCCTCCTTGGCAGGCATAAACATTGGATTCGATAACCTTCGTGTTGGATTGCTTTCTGTTCCCCAAGTTATAAACTGACGCTGCAAGGGACAAGGAACCACATCACGTGTTTGCCCTGCTTGTTCTAGCACAAAATCAAGCGAGTTGTTGACACCTGTTGTTGACCTTGGTTTAGTTTTTCCTTTTGTATTAATTATAGTGAAATTCCTATAGTGGCATTCGAATCATCCCTTTATTCCACACTGATTATGGTATCTCTCATTTGTTCGTGTTTGGGTCCCTAAATTGTTTTCAGATCAGTCATACAAGAAATGATGTTGGTTGGGTCGAGTCAGAGGTAGTTACGTGAAACTAAAGAATTATTATATTGCGATTTTGGGGAATGGGCCACGTTTAATGCAGCTACTGCACCTTAACTCGAATAGGAGCAACTATGTTCAAATCGTAATCGAAACCTCAGTCTCAGGGCACAAAAACAGCGCCCTGTCATGCAAAACTGATGACGATGTATGTAGGTTAAGATGATATTTACATTAAAACATTATTTTGTTTGTTAACGGCGCTGTCAATATGCCAGGATCATATCAACAACACCGGTGTGCGAGAATTTCGTACCGTGGAAGTTCTCTAACATACCAGTAAATATAGTCATGGGGCTGTCGCTTTTAAGCACACTTAAAAACCATCGTCTGGGCCGAGCTTGAACCCACACCTAACCAATTGAGTTACCCCGACAGACATAGCATCCGCAATTAATAGAATAATATATCTTAATGAGTTCTGAGCATTTTTGGGGTACGCAAAGGCCAAAAATCATCGCGCATTTATCTGTAGACACCTGTGCTGGGTTTTGAGCAGCGTAAACAAACCAAAGGGCAGACTTTGCAGAATGAAATGTTTACAATTGCATTTTATACTATTGTAAAACATTTACACACAGAAATAGAAGTCCTATTTATATGCTTATTTATAATCCACGTACCCTATGGTATTACAATAACGTATATATTAAACATGTTACAATATATTCACAATATTTGTACCAAAACTTGTGTTGGTAGATATAATAACTAATCTATGTACCTAATCTATTATCATGGTCACATTTAACGGATAGTACCTTTATATACATTTTGAGAGATTTTGGAATCAATTTCTTTAGACATTTTGTTAAGCAGAGCATTCAAGGAGAAAGGCGTCTATCCGTGCAATCACAGTAAATAAGAACTCCGGTCCATTCTTCTTTAAAAGGCTGCATTTACAAATGCCGTACCTTCGCTGCTTTCGGCAAAATATCTTACCAGTAGCTTAGGACTCAGTTGAAAAGAAAGCAAAAGAGGAAGAGTAGCTAAGTTAAGTCGTGAGCGGACATCGAGTCTATCGACCCTGTTTCTACGTCGTCAATTCACGTAGTAACGCTGATAACTTGCACGTCTAGTACACAGTTGAAAAGAAAACGGAAGAGTAGCTTAAGTTACGTCGTGTCGCTTCAATAATCCTCGTGAGCGGACACTGAGTCCATCGACCCCGCCCCTGTCTCTGGCGTTGATAATCCCCGTAGTGCTATTAACTTACAAGTTTAGAACACAGTTGAAAAGAAAGTAAAAACTGGAAGAATAGCTAAGTTACGTCGCGTCGTTTAACTAATAATCGTGAGCAGACAGTGATTCCATCGACCAGACTCTTGTCTCTGACGTCGTCAAGTTTAGAACATATTTTAAAAGAAAACAAATACAGGAATACCAGTTAAGTTACATCATTACACTTCACTAATCATCATGAGCGGACAGTGAGTTCAACGACCCCGCCACTGGCTTGACATCATCAATCCCCGAAGCGCTGATAACTTTCAGTGTCTCCCTATTATTGAGAGTTGACTGAGATAAATTAAGAAAACTGTTAGATTATTACTTGTGGCTTACGTACTACTGTTGGATACTGCGTGCTGTTCAAGACGTTTTGGACCAATTTGGACACAGCTTTCAACACCTCTGGGAGGTACAAGTGTGTACGTAAATACAAGCATTTTGCCACAGTTCATTCACGGAATCTGCAGCATGTGTGTTGCAGCTACTCTCTTCTGAGCTGTTTTCTCACTGCTCTTCTTTGCAACCCTCTCTGCTCACACCCCCTCTCAATGTAACTCCCTCTCTTCCAACCCCCTTTACTTCCCCAATGAATAGGCCCGTGTAATCCATCAAGTCATGCCATGCGTAGCACCAACTTCCTCTCTCTTTCCCCTTGGTTCTTACATCCCTTTCCTTGCCGCCCTCTATCCTGTTTTTCCGTCTCTGTTTTCTGCCCTGCCTGCCACTCTCATTTTTCTCTCGAGTTCGCTCCATCATTCCCCGTCAAGGCACGTCCGCCTCTTGCACCCCCGGACCACCCTAAACCCCTTCTCCGGCGACCGCCCTAACGACGTTGCCGAATTTACTCCCTACACTTAGAATGTTACCTAATTATTATGCAACTGCAGGTGATGAAGAGCTTTGTAAAAGATTTAAATGTACGAGAGGAAAAGAACGTGATGCACAGAAAGCAACGGTTAGGAGTGTGACGGGCTAACTCAGCATCCGAGGAAATCTGGGCCGACCTTAGGCAAGCCCTGATTAATAAACACCTACTTGTCTAAATGCTCAAGAATGTCATTATTTCCTGAAATTGAATTATTATCAGCATCACTAGGTTTCGGCACCGGTTGCAAACGACCTTAGGTTGAGAGCTATTGTACTGTACTGTACGCGTTGTTTGTTTACATAGGGGAGGTGAGGAAGAGAGGCGAAACACACCGTACATTCAGGTCAAAGTGGCTAGCTAATACTGATAGAGCACTTGGATCTACTTTCCGTTGTTTCTTTGATACTTATTTCCACATAAAGAATTGTAAATAATAATCTTTTCTATATAAGCACAAATTTCGTTAAACTAAAACTCGCGATAAAGTAAATAAACAAACAAATAATATTTTCTTTGTAGTGTAATCAGTCATAGAACCATAGTTGAAACAAGATTAACTAATAGCAGAAAATAAAAAGAAACGTCTTCAATGTACATAACTCAGTTTAAAAGTTACATCGAGTGACGGTATATGTCTTTGTGTGTGACCTGAAAAGCGCTTTCGTATCGGTTGAGATAGTTTTGTATTTAGAAAAACGTCTCTCAACTGGTGCAAATCGGAAGTATACGACGTCATCAATGTTTATTCTTGTGGGTTTATGCTCGATGCTCAAAATTACTTCCGTTACATCACACATAGTTATATATCCAACATTTATATGCAGAACATTTTTTAATATTGTTCACACTTTTGCAATAGCGGAATTTGGTGATTCTTCTATCACTATCTGTAATAATTTTTCTACCATTTGAAGTGCGTCGGACATTTCTAAATTTGCTGACTCAAGCATTGTTATTGTTTTAAATAAATCTGCAAAGTTATTTTAATGTATATTAGAGATCCCCTTAGTTCTTCTGTTACAAATATTAATATTCATAAAATTAAAGACAAGAATAACGAAAATACAGGAAAAACATAATATGATAAGTAATTATATACTAAAGGATTTATATGTTCTTTATAAAATAATTTTACAGCAGATATATCAATTAATATACCAAGTCCTATTAAATATTCAAATACCCGTAATAAACCTTATCCTCCAAAATGTTAAGATTAATATTCCTGTAAACAAAACGGTTTCATTAAATTCATAGGAAAATTTAAAGAATCCAATTCTTATAATTATAATTCTTGTTGCTGGTACAATAGATATGGGTCTATAGGTAAGGATGATTTGTATTCATTGACATTATTAATTGTCTCCTGTAGAATGTAATGTTCTAAAGACTGCTGTCAATTGCATCACAACCATCGCTGTCTAACGAATTTAGCAGTAATTATTTTATCATAATAACTCATATAGTACGCTGCTAACACTCAATGAATGCTTTTGAAGGCGTTGTCAATGAAAACACAGATAACGCAACGTTCCCCTAATTGCAACTGGTTTGTGAAGGTGCAGGACCCGTCCCCGACGTGCTGTGTCAAAAAGCTGCATAACTTAATTTCCACTACATGCAACCGGCGCCATCATCACCATCATCATCACAAGCAATTGCCCGTTTCGGGTTCACGACGATTAAACATCTCGTCATCCTCTTGCTTCGTAGTTCCTCGCTAGTAATCGGTGTCTATCGTCATTGATTCTGTTCATGTGCTCAATCCATTTTTGTCTTTGGCTCATTACATTGCTATATCAAAAGTCTACTTTTAATTCCTCTCTTATTTCTACACTTTTAGCCTTGTCTGTTTTAACGCAACCCTTCACTTGCCTAAGGAACCCCATCTCAGACATCTGAGTTAGTTGGAACCCAAGTTTCACCATTATGTGGATTGCCATAGCTCCGTAGAGTTTTTTCAGATGCTTTTCTTGTTTTATTTTTAAAAGATCTCTATATAATTCAGACTGACATAAATGTATTTATTTTAATGTCAGTATCCCTTTCTACATTAAAGTTAATGTCGCTCCTAAATATTTAAAATAACATAGTTCTAGAGCTCCTTCCTCTAGAGTAACGTGGGTCGCGGGATTCTGTCTGGGGGGGGGGAGGAGGTCGCGGTGTATATTTGGAATTATCAATAGATAATAATATATAATTACTATTCGCAGTATATTACTGTTTTATAACAATGGTAAAAGTGGAATTCAGTCACGTATTAACATATTGCATTTAAACAGGGTTATGTTTTATATTTTAAGAAAAAAATACTAATTCAACAATTTTACTGTAAATATACACGTGCACATTTTATGTAAAATATTAATTACCACTGCACATCAGAAAGAGCCTGTTTGCCATTAATTAATCGTTCAATGTCTGACTGTATGTTAGTTACACACATTACTAAGTCATTTTCTAACTGCAGTCTATTCCTAGATTTAGTCTTGATGTTCACCATCGACGAAAATCCAACTTCACAGATGTATGAGGTGCAGGACGGAATAAACATTTTTAGCGCAGCAGACACCAGATCAGGGCATTCTGTTCTTCTTGCTAGCCAGAATCCATCCACATCTTCCTTCTGAAAAGTCAGCTTTAAACTTTGGTCTGCAGAAAGTTTAATTATTTTATATTGTTACTTCGCACTTTCAACAGCTGTTTCATTAAATGGATAAACTATCCATAGTATGGTTAAATTATTAGTTGTCTTGTAGTTGATTCATAAGTTCTTGCAAGTGCATAACAATTAAGTCTGATAATAATTTTAAATTGACTGTTTCGTCACCAACTTCTGACATTGAACTCAGGTATTGATGGAAAATTTATCAAACTCTCTATTTTAGTACGTTTAATACTTATTTTGATTTTTCTAATGAAGGCATGATTTATAGAATGTTTTTGTTCCTCCTTTGCAACTAAACATTTACCTCCTTAAGATGACTAAATATGTCGGTCAAGTAGGCTAGTTGCGACAATCAAGATGGCTTTCTGAAAAGTTCGGCATACTCAGAATTGGCTGATTGAAAAAACAAGAGTGCTTCAGATCTCAGCTCTGGTCAACACTTGATCGCGCCAAAGCCAACGGACTTCGGTATGCAATAGGAGTGAGTTGTGTAATGCATTCATTTCTGACAAAGCAATTTTGAGAACTTCTTCTAATGATTAATATGTCATTTTTTACGGCCAAAGCATGTCAATGGAGGAAACACTGTATACATTTAGCGTTTGGCATAATGTTAGATTGTAGTTGTTTAACAAGACCACGGCGTTTACCAGTTAAGGATTTTGCCCCATCACTACATAATATAGCAATACATTCTTTCCAGACAATTTCATAATGTTGTGTAGTACCAATAAAAGTATCATATAAATGATTTCCAATAGTGTGACCAGCTAAAAATTTGCAAAAGAGAATATCCTCTTTCATTAACCCTTCTGATTCATATCTTACAAAACATAAAATCTGTGCACGGTGTGGCACATAATTGGATTCATCAAATTGAATTGATGTAAATTCGCTCTTTCTTATGTAGAGGGAAGTAGGAATGTTTCAGCAATGTGTGTGGCTTACCCTTAAAGAAGCAAGATATGAAACATGATGGGATTTCTGGTTAACATTACTGGCCTGTGTAATTGCTGTCTTCTGACTATTGAGAATGTCCCGCTTCCTCCGAAAGAAGACTACAGGTTTGTCCTTCAGAGATGGATGTTTTGTAGCAAGACGATGAGCTTGGAAGGTTTCATACTCTCTGTTGATAGCTTCACGACATGCAACACATGACCACTCAACGCCGACAAATCAAATTGTAAATAGGTTTCAAAATATTTACAAGATTTCCTTTCTTTGCATCTTGAGAGGAACAGCTGCAGGCAGCACCAGGTTATCCATGTCCGTTCTTGTTAAGAATGCATAACTAACAGCATTATAATTATTTTGACCAGTTATCCAACAGTACAACAATGGGTAATGTGACTAAATACATGATTGTATAAAATGACACATTTTTGAACTGCGCGCGCAAAGTTGCGAATTAATTATTAATAAGTAGTGAATTGAATGGAGGCGGTCGCTAACAATTTAATTATCGAAAAGGGAGTCGTGTGTGCAAAAAAGTTGCCTAGAGCAATTTATTTTCGACTGGATTGTTTTCCCTTTTAAAGCCATAATCTGTTTTGTTATTGATGCCTTAAAAACATATAATTTGAACAATTTATTTAGCTCGTGCAAGCATTTCTGTAAATCTTCTTCTTTTTCTTTTTTATTATGAGATTGTCTACTTACAGAATTATTTATACGTATTTTACTATAGATTATTGTGCCTAGGCTTAGAAAAACTGTACATTTATGCCTTTATATAATTTTTATCTATAATTTGAACCATTTATATCAAGTCATTATACTTTTTGAGTGAAAATTAGGTGTACTTATAATAAATAAATATTTACCTACCTAATATCCCAGTACGTATAAATAATTAATGATTTAAAAAGAATTTATCAGCTCAGGAAACACTTCCATAGCAGCATTCTTCCAAAAGTCACCATATCATGTTTCAGTCTTGAAGGTAACAAAATTTTGGTTGAATAATGCTAGAGAAGATGTTAAAGAAAATAGAGCTTGTCAAAGCTGCTTATATTTTTGAAACATCAATATTCAGCCATCCTCCACGGTTGGTCAACGAGTTGACCTCTTCATCACAGGTCTCAAAATCGATTCCCGAATTGTGGTTGGGAATTTTTCTATAATTAGGGTTATTCCCTGTCCTCAATACAATTTTTATTTCTGGATTTATAATTTTATAAGCGTGTAAAAATAAGCTAAAATGACAAATTCTACTAACCTAACATAAAAAGTTCAAAGAGCAAAGACACCATCAAATATTTTTCAAACCCACAGATACAATAGTACTTAAAGGGGCCAATTGAAATAAATAAAAACAGAAACGCATATTTAGAACTTATAGATTTAACTGTTGTGAAATTTTAGTTGCAAAACATATGGATTTTATGTAACATTAATTAATTAATTAATTTAGAATAAAAGCCCTGATATGATAATGGAGAGTTTTAAACATTTATACCAGAATTTAAGCTTAGATAAATTCCATGGATAATTATTCATTATTTGAGTGATTTTTTTTCAACGTTAACTTTAGTCGTCGTTACTACATGCGGTACCAGAGGCGGTTCAAGAAGAACAGGTATGTGCCAGTTATGAGGACTGAGGAAAACCTGGAAAAAGCCTCGTCAGGGAGGATGATGCTGGTAGGATTTGAATCGCAGAAGTGCATGGCTTAACGACCTTGGCCACCCATGTCGAACCAATGTATGCATATGTACGTGCTTACCTGAACCAGAATTATTTGCCAGTTAATATATAGGTACAAGCTATATTTATGCATATAATAATAATAATAATAATAATAATAATAATAATAATAATAATATGTATTATACACTATTATGAGGATTTTTTATTTCTCTAGCACCGTATGTACATCGCGCATAGTAGATAGAGAAGGTATTGTATTCCACCCAATAATCGATGTCGAGCTTTCACCGGAAACATATGTTTTGGGGTCCCCTGATACCGAAAAAAGCACTTTTAGAAAAAGGTCCGTATGCGTGTGTATGTCTGTGCACGGCATAACTCTAAAACGAAAAGTCCGTTAAATACCAACCTTGGTATTTAGGTTTAGTATTTTCCAAAGATGCGACACGAAGATTTTCAAGAAAAGCCCCACCACAAACTACCCTTTAGATGGTTACATTTTCGGAAATTTTGATTTTCTCAGAAATGGCTCTAACAACTTTGAATACATCATAAATAAAATGTATATCTTGAATTTTCTGGGAATAGCCTCTGAAATCCTTTTCCTTCTGAATCATTTTTTGCACAAATGATAAACACTAAGAAATGGACAAAAACTTACTGCACAAAATATGTAGACGTTGTTAAAACACACAATTTAAGTCATGTACATTAATTTTGTGGAGCTAACAATATCTGAGTTGTTTCTTTTATTGGTTTCAATTTTAAAATACTTGTACCTACTTTTCTCAAACGGGATGTCGTCATTCTTTTCATTTATTTTGACCCTGGCAATACAAAAGAACCAAATTTCAATCTAATGACAGCGCGACAACTTTTGACTCATTTTAGCCTTGTGTATTCCCTTATTTCCCTTTTATTTACAAGGAACTAAGTAATAAGACCATTTATGCTTATAGTTTATAATATAAAATTAATCTATAATCTTATGCCATGGTCTGTAGATTAAAATATATTTTATTATGCTTATGTTAACTTGGTTAATATGAAATACATAGAAAAATAAGATTTTGTAAGAATGTATTGCAGAAAAATAGGTAGAGAAAGTCATGTGAATGACACATAATTTGAATATAAAATTCTACATCTGAAGTATGACCAGAAATTAATGCTTTGTTAAGTATAATGCAGAATACTCATTTCTGAGGAATAAGAAATATTTCAATATAATACAGAAAATAAAACTAATAAGCAAATGAATATAAAAGAACGGGGGGAAAGAGACTGCAGTAACAAATAAATAAATGATTAAAAATATTAAAAGGTAATACATTAGAATAAGCAATAAATGTTAAAAAAAATTGTAAAGAGTATTTATTCTGTATACGAAATGAAGTTACTGCTGAAAGGAAAAACCAGAGCTTTAGGAATATTAGCTGCAAGGTTTATTTGGTAATGTGGGTCAGAAAGTCATTAGCAGAACGTATATGCAATAGAATTGTGGACATTTTGTGTTCCGAGTGTTACAAAGAAGAAACATTAAACATTAATGACCAAGGGTACTTTGGACCTGAAGGGAGCAAACTGTAGTCTAATGCTTTTGCTGTGGTGCCAAACTTATTCGGTGAGAGGTGACCGATTTGGAAAAACCATAGACAGAAAATACTAACCAATAGAAATTAAGAAATGTTTAACTTCGGATCAATTCGTGTCCGATCATAGAAAATAGGAGGGGCCATAAGAAATTTGTCTAGGCCCGAAGGGAGGTTACGGTCACGAATTGTAGAAGGGAAGAAGTTACTTATAAACTATCAATGGTGCTGGGCAGACGTGTTGCATATATTAACTTCAGTGCTGCGATATAAAGTATGTGTCTTTATTTTAGGAAAGTGAGTGGTGGACAAGGAGTCATTTCTCCAAGTTCACATGGGAATTAGAGCAGGGAATAGTTGGAAAATAATCTGGGTAAATTTGTAAAAGTTTAATTGTAAGAAACTTATTCAGTGTGGAGGGAATAACATTGTAAATGAGAAAACGGAAGTCAGAGGGGACAAATAATTTAATGTGTGTGAAATGGATAAACTGGGGAATCCGAAAAAAAACAGTGATTTTTTTCTTCACACATGCCCTGAGAAAGTCCCTAAAAGAGATCCTACTTTTAAGCCCTTCTTATCGTTCCAAATCCTAAAGTAATAAACCATAAAATTCCCGGCACAAGTACGATCAAGTAATTAAGAAAATCGAAGATGATGCATCAGTTTTATCTGTCTAAACATTAACATAACAATAGTAGTATTGCTGTTTATAAATTACAAATACTATTTCCACCTCTGTAAGTTTCCGCACGTTTATCTGATAATTGAGGCGTCGAAAAAAGTCTCCTGAGGTTCGCAGTGGGAGCTAGGTCAGCGAATCGTTCTGTCATAACTTAAGTATGTATGAGGCTAAACCGCGGGTAATTTCCATTTCGTTAAAATACCCTACTGCTTTGAGCTATTATCATCATCAAGACGTGACTGTGACGCTAGACCCTTCAGATTGTCATCTCCTGGCCCCAACGTCTTAATTCCTTTACTGCCCCGGCCCGCGCATGCGCCTGCATGAGTTATATATACAGTCCAATTAACCCACAGGAATTCGAATTTGTCTTACTCTGCGCGAAATCAGATTACGAGCGAGAAGAATTGCCTAGCATGACCTAGAGGAAAAGGTATGCGTATTTTAAGTGTGTAATTTTTGTGTGTAAGCTGGTAAATACTATCAGTAACAATTGCATGGGGAGGGGGGCACTTGGAAAATTATGTGAACTAAAAGATGTGAAGATATCCATCCAACAAGGCTATAGTTTACTATAATAATAGGGGGCGTTCTTGTTTGGATTTGTTGTAAAATAAATGCTACAATCCATCTTACTAGCCTTACTTTAGCATTTAGATCTCTTCAGCAAGCTAAGAACATATGTATAATGTTCGGCAAAAACACTCGCGGCTTGGATTACTTTAAATTTGCTTGATAAAGGTTGCAATTTGTTTTCCTATGAAGCGAAGACCTATTGCTAGAGAAATTAGACTGATAAATTAGAATCACTTTATTTATATTAACATTGTGCACTACATCTGCAACTATCTGAAGACTTTTTTACCACTTATGTCTGCATTTAGCTTCAGTAAACCGAAGGAATAACGTGTGCAATTCGTATTCGGAAGGTCCCGTAAGGTTCGGAGGTTCACTCTAACTTCTGGTTTCTCATCTATAATTAGTTCATTTACATAACTTTCCCTTTATTACCTTTCCCTCTCATCGTTTAAGTGTGCTTCTGGGTGTCCTGGCGTATGGCGGTGCCACACAGATGGCGCGGATACATGCTAAAGGAAAAGTGGACACTAGAAAGTGGCCTGGACAACGAGTTATTGATCGCTCTCTCTTCCCGTGCAGCTCCAGCAGTAAGATGGACTTTCGAGCTTGGAAATGTTAGGGACTTCCGCGCGTCTCAATGGCATGTCTGCTCGTGGCCTATAACCTGTTGTTGTTCCCTCACATCATCCACTCCATGATGAGTGTTAACCATGATAGAATCTGTGTAGGCCGCAGTGAGCCAATTTACTCCCTCCGTTGAATAACCTAAACCTACTTCATTTGGCGTAATGTTGTTTAGAAAACTGTGTAATCTAACAAAAATCTAATGAAAACATTTATCGAGATTGCTCAATATAATCTTAGGCTTTTCACGGCCAACGTCCAAATTAATAAAAGAAGTTTTGTGTGCCGGCCTTTTAGGCTGTGGTATAGAAAGCATAGAAGGTACTAACGTTTCGCCAAGGAGTGCGCTTTGCATCTTCAGGGTGAAGTGATCCGTGATCTGTGCTGGTCAGTCCTCGGCGAAATGTCGGTATCATCGATGCCTTCTAGACCACGGCCTACAAGGCCGGCAAACACATCTTCTTTTATTAATTTGGAGCCGGCCGTGAAAAGCCTAAGATTATATCCGGCATAATTAATGGCATTGAGCAAGTGGATGCATGGATATATAAAATGCTTCGAAGTAATTCATCGAGATACATTGCTCAGTTTCAGGTTGCCGCTTTAATAGAAGAAGCTAAAACTGAAAACTGCAACAGTGTAAATGCAACGAGTGGATTTGCAAAAACTGGAAACCACTGTGTAGATATATTTTCTAGGATTGCGACTTGGTCCAGTTCTTTCAGCCATAAGAATGAACCTAATACAATCTTCCACAGACATATCCATAACATCCAGTGCCATCTGCTAAACCAAGTGTCTGATGACATCCCTACATCCAATCCTCTTTGCTCAGGATAGTCTTCAGGCATGATTAGGAATACGCCTGTTTCTGAAAATAAATATCTCAGTACCTAAATTTATCAGTACAAGAAAGCAAGAAGAAACGACACCCGTTGCATTAATCACAAACAATCTTTAGAAGAATTCATTGGAGGAGAAACAAAGCAAAAACCGGCAGCAGCAGTGTCATCAAGAACATTAAATAAATAATTAAAGAAAACGATCCAGTACAGTGAACCAGAACCCAAAAACTAGTATTGCAATCTTTGTGAAGTGTTTGAAATGATGGATATTAACTATAGAATATTGCTTCACCAAATGTTGGTGCAAACTGGAAAGTATTCAATTGTCAACACTGTGCATCATTTGACCGTTTTGCATGAGAGTAAAAACTCTACATTTGCGAATCATATGCCACATTAATATCTAAATGTTCCACCTTTTCAAGAAAATTGTTATTTTTTCTATAATTTCCGAATGTGCTTTTGTTGCTGATAGTATATTTAATTTAAACCTACGACAAAACATGTGCATTTTAAGTTGTTAAATATAATTTTATGAACATATACATATGTGGTTCATTTTAATGATAAAGGTGCTTCAGTTTAAAGATCGTGATACTAAGTTGAACTGATTGGTACATCTTACTGTTTTATGTTGTGTTGAGGATACTTATAGAATGAAGATTTTTCCTTTTAACGTTTATGTTTCCTGAACATCTTGATTGAAATAGTAATTATTATTTACTATATAGGTTCATCTGACCTATTTAACGATGTGGGGATCTGCATCTAAGCGCTGTAGGTGTCGCCAATGTGCCAGAATGACGTCCGCTTATTCTTTTACTGCCAGTAAGTATACGTTTAAGCGTTCTTAAACCCCATTGGTCTCCGCCGGGATGAAACGGCAACCTCAGGTACAGAAAGCCAACTCTTTATCGCCTACGCCAAGAGGTTGGCATGTTTCATGCATAATTATTATACGTTAAGAGCCGTTTTATTTTACAGGAACTTTTTCAGGAGCAGGTAATAACAATAAATATTAAATTATTAACCTCTCTTTATTCGCATAAGCCTTTATAGACTGAGCACATCAAAATATCTGAACCACACAAAAAATACAAAATAAATATTTAAATTACATTAAACTAGATTTAATACTGTTACATTTCCCAATTTTTTTTAATCTAAGAGCATTTCTTTATTGACACCTGTAATCAATTCCCGTTTACCTACTTTTTATCTTTTATGTTATAATAACAACAATATCATTCCAGATACGTTGTTTAATACAGAACACTTACTACAATTCTGAGATGAAAATGGCAAAACATTCATTGAACATTTCCAGTAATGTCTCAAACCTTGTACGAGGATAGTTTTCTTTCATTTAAAGGAAGACACTGGAATCTGGAAGAAGTAGGGAGTTCAGCTTGCAGTGACCGTTAAATATCTTTTTCAACTATAAGTTGACCATAATAGCATTGAGCAAGGAACTGTAAATAGATTTGGGATATTTATTCCTAAATTTTCATGGTAGAGATAATGTTACATTATAGATCAACAATTCTACATGTCGTGCATTTGTTCTGTCGAGAAAATAAAGTTCGTCATCTGTAAAATTTCACCTAAGAAATCCTTAGCTTAAACCTACGATGGCGCTTAGTAATAAATAGTAAATAGCACAGGAGGCTGCAGGTACAAGTGAAACAAATATAACCTCAGACGCTCTTTGTATACTGCTATAGTAATATATAGAACCTGTATTGTAACAATCAGTCATAAATGTAAAAGAATGCACTTTCTTTACTACGCTCTCAGGAATACGCCATTTCTCTTCTAAATCACCAGAAAGGTCCAATGCACAGAAGATACTTACTTTTAATTTCGACTAAAGAACACTATCTTGCAAACAAGGGCCCACCTAATATAATTTTTATGACAATACTGATATTCCATAATAATGGGATTTCGAATCAGTCTTACAAATGACTATGCCTATGTATTTTGATTAGAGCACGGTATGTTTAAGATATTTTTATGACAAATAACATGTATATCTTGAGTTTTTTGGGGGAGTAGCTCTGAAGACTTTTACATAGCAAGTAAACCATACTAGGTAGACAAGATCTTACTCATAAAAATATAGATCTAGTTAAAGCCCAATATTTAGGGTCAATTAACCTATTTGCAGAGTTAAACCATTTCTGAGATGTTTCTTCAGAATGTGTTTATATGCTTAAATCTGTAAAAGCATAAACAAAGAAGTTAGTGTAACACATTATGCGCATTAGGAAAACGTGTTCCTGTTTTCTCCTTCGTATTCAGGAGTTGGAGAAGTTAGATTCTTGGTTGACCTCGTTGTGTTTTATGTGATATCCTTGTTTGCCTTGACAGACCTTCCGAAGGCATTCTGCACCTGGTGTTTCCCTTTCTTTTACCAATATTTTATTCCCTCCCACGTTATCCTTTTTTATTTTGATACCTATTTCATCATATTTTATTATATCCAGAAACCCAACGCTCAAGGTTTTCAATTTCACTGATCTTTATCAAGTCTCTAAAGTAAAGCTTGTTGTTTAGTTAAATGTTCTTGTTCTGGATATATGGCAATTTCCTGTGCATCGTTTTTAAAACCTGTGTGAAGTTTGGATACCTTATATTCTTCAGTTATGTAAACGTTTTCACAAATTCTGTAATTCAATATGTGGCAAAAAATCTGACGTGTTCCTTTCACATGACTTTCTCCATCCGTTCTGAGAGCAAACTATTTTTATACGGTTATTTTTATCTGCATATTGCTAATCGAGATAAACAGTATCAGAAATACCCTTATTACTTAATTGCTTATAACTAGGAAGGAATAAGGAATACACTGGACTAAAGCAATATCCAAATCGTTTAAAAGCTATCACTAGGTGATTTTCATTGAAATTCTTTTTTGTTTTTTTTTGTGCCAGGAGTAAAATAAAGTATGAAACGGATGAGAACTTCCTGTTTAAGAAAAGTTTAAGTATTTTAAAATTGAAACTAATATACTTCTTAAATTTTTAGCTCTACAAAAACCAGTACATAACATAAATTGTCTATTAACGAGAACTACATCTTCTGTGTAGCAACCTTTGTTAATCCCTTTGGTTTACCTGTTATGAAAAATTCATTCAGAATGAAGAGAACTTCAGAACATACCGATTATTTGCCATGTAAATATATTTAATATACGGCATTATAATCCCAATAGTCAGAGCCGTATTCTATAAAATGAAAAATTTCGAAAAATGTCATTTTTACCATAAATATAAAGTTGGATGTTTGTATAAAATTCTCCCATAAGCTAATACGTATATATTAATTGCTGCCAAATAGTGTTCCACCTTCACCTGGTTTACCGTGTTTCAATTAGGACAGTAGATGTGAACATTATATAATTTTGAGCTAGAAATTAAGTTGAAATTCATTTTGGGACAAATCGTAAAAACGGAGGTAATTCGATTACAGATATTTATTGAAATGAATAATGTAAATTTAATGATTTTTGTCGATTCTTTTCCTGATTTATTTACTGTTTCTCTTATTAATAACTGATAGGAAAGTGAAAGAATACACACATTTACAAATAAGTTAATTATCTACCTGATACGCGAGTCACTGTTTATATTTTGATTGCTATAGGTGCCATCTGGTGTTTCCACTGGAAAGTTTGACACGGTAGACCTTATTCATCTTCAGATATTTAGTCAATAGAGTGTTATTTCTGTTGTTTACAGTGACTATAAAATTGTGTCTCAGCGAAAATATGGAATTAAATCGTGAAAGTGTCGTACAATGATGTATTATGATGTTCGACATGGATTATCAATATAATAATGCTTGATCAACTTACTACTACATTTGGCGGTGAAACTGTTTCCTTTGTCGTTGTGAAACGCTGGGTTAACGAGTTTAATCGTGACTGCCGTTCACTCACTGACAAAATTTGTGAAGGTTGAACAAAATAAGTTGTGCCAGAAAACATTGATGTGCAAAAACTGATAGTGCAAGATCGTCATGCTACATACTCTGAGATAGAGGCAACCCTAGATATTAGCTCCACCAGCATTGCATTATTATTTGGGAAATAAAGCATTGCATTATTATTTGGCCTTGAAAATATTTGCTCTCGTTGGATTCTACATAATTTGACACAATCTTAAAAGGATGATCGTCGATTGGTACACACAAATGTTCAAGAAATTGAACGGTACGGCTTCAAAAGACGCATATTGGATTGTAATAGGTGACGAATCATGGATCTAAGTATAAGAACCAAAACATAAGCAACAGTTGATTGCATGGACCAAATCCAACAAAAGGTGTTCACACTCAAAGCACTTCGGAACAAATGGTCTCCAGTTTTTTTCTTCAGAGAAACTAGCCGTATGGCAACATTGCCTTTGGAGGAACGTAAAACGGTCAATTTTGAATGGTACACAACCATTTGTCTGTCTGAAGTCTTCGGTGAAATAAGGAAAACAAATAAGTGCCGTCGGATCGTTCTTCATCACGACAATGCGAGCGCTCATACGTCTCGTCTAACAATCGACTATTTGAAGACTCAAAAAAATCGAATTGATGGCTCAACCGCCGTGCATCCTGATTTGGTACCCAAAGATTCTCTTTATTCCCGAACATTAATAAAATACGTGGACAACGAATTTCGGCGGAAATTTTCAATTACCAATTAATATTCTTTTCCTTTTCATTATTAGGCTCAAAATATAACCATATATTTTATATGGTTGTTATTTAATGTGAATAATTTTACTGGAAAACTATATCAATATTTATTTCTCCTTTTTATTATGTCATTGTTTGCAGATTTCAATTCCATCTTGAGAGAGCATCTGCTTACATATAAGAGAATGAATACTCATAATGAATTTAAAACATGTTGGGAAATAAACATTTGGCAACAAAAGCAGTGGTGTGCGTCACTCTCATGCGAATATTTTCCTTTTACCTACTGGCAAATTCGAAGCTTTGAGACCGGAACTTTGATAAATCTGTGGAAGCGTAGTGTAGATACAAGTAACTTACGGGGAGAGTAAGCCGGCTAAGTTAAGTATGATAGTTTTTAAAAACTACAACATTGTATACATGTTGAATACATTTCTAGAAGAGCTGCTTAATGGACTGTAAACTCGCCGAAAATGGGAACCTTTAGCGACGTAAACAAAATATAAATGTCAATGAAGAATCATAGCAATTTTAACAGGGTTTTGAAGCAAATAATTTATGACAGATGGCCCAACTTCCCCGTATTTGACGTATGTAGGTATCCTTCGAGTGTTAAAAGAGTTGCAGAACTCAACAGAACTATTGCTAGCTAAAACCGGAGAATGGAGAACTGGCGATAGCGACCTTCATTTTACCTTCTTAATGAGATAACCCGCTCATCGTCTCCGCTAATAAGCATGAGGGGTATACCAAAGGTCGCTCAGCCAATTCTCCACTAACCACTTTTTAACTTTAGATAGCCTCGCTGAGTACTACAACCGGTTTAATATACAAAAGAAGGTTTGCACACTTCTAATACGGGGAATTGGGTCTTAATGCTGCCGAGAATTTTTGGTAGTGGCTCCGATACAATGTCTTGAGCTCGTATTAAAAGTTCCTGGAGGTGCTCACTCATATTTTCAGTCACCAGCTTGTTGTTTAGAAACGAACGCTTAGAATAAGGATAGCTATTTACCTTCGTGTTCGCATTGTTAAAAGTCAATATTTTTGAGGAAATGTTTGGAACGGTTCATTACGTAGGAATATAGGCGGAATATACGTTTTATGTTTATAATAACTTATAATTAATACACTTATTTATTCTATGTAATATATTTTAGAGAGGTTTACTTAAAAATATTGTACTTACCACGCACAAACACTTAGGGTATTTGACACACAACTAACTAAAGACTATCTATGTTACAAAGAGAAAAAAATTGTGCTTGGATGGGCATGGTAAAAAATCACAATCGATTTTTATAATATTTTGACTATTGGAAAGCTTAATTATTTCTGACCAACAAATATGTTAATATATCATAAACCATTACTAAAACATTAAAGGGATTTACAAAACCCTTATAATTTCATTCAAACACATTGTAGTTGCGACAGTATATTAGCCCGTGGTGTATTTTATTTGTTTAATTATAAGTTTTATATAGGTTTAATGTAAAAAATATCTGCTTCAGTAGAACGCAGAACCTTAGGGTGTAGAACAGTGTTTCCCAACCTTTTGAAGTTCACGGCACCCTTGGGAATAACATTAAACACTAGGGGCACCCTTCCTTGAATTAAAAGAAAATTAAGCTTAATATGTTAATTTATTGAAATATTATATAATAATAACGTACACCATAACATAATACGGTAAACTTTACTACAATCACTGAGTAAAAATACATCAATAAATTTTGTTCGATTAATGATTAATGTGAAACTTGTGATTGATGCTTAGAGCACAGATATGTGATGTCGGATCTTACAGTTGACAGTGAAACACGCAAATCATCCTCAAGGTTATTCAGTCTATTTCTTGCTTTGCATTTTATTGTCACCATAGCAGAGAAGGCTTGTTCGCATAGATAGGATGTGGAAAAGGGCAAAAGTGCGTTAATTGCTTTCTTCATTAGGTTAGGGTACTCCTCTCTCCGTTGAAGCCAAAAACTAGCCACCGACGCCTCACTCTTGGTGAACTTACCTTTGAGTGTGGAATCAGCGCAAAGATCAATAAATTCATCTCGTTCGCAAGCAGTGAAGTCTATTTCCTCTGCACTATCTACGAAATCAAATGGTGAGACAACCCAGTCGAGATTCGAAGTGGAAATAGTTGGAAAGTACGTATCTATTGCATCTTGCAATCTTGATAAGTGATCACAAATGCGGTCTTTCAGTTTACCCAGATCTTTATCTCCTGCCACATTAAGAAGAGATGGAAAGTTCGACAAATCTCCTTTTTGAACTGCAGACTTCCAAGAACAGTTTTCTTTTAAAACCTTTCATTTTATTGGTTGAGGAGATTATTGTTTCATGTGGACCCTGCATCGAAACATTCAGTTCATTCAGCTTATGAAAAATATCTGCCAGATATGACAGTTCAAAACACCAAGAATCACTTAGTAAGAGCTCATGAAATGTGTCTTGATTTTCATCCTTAAAAAAAGTTTTTACCTGTTCTTTAAGTTCGAGAAACCGGTTCAATACACGACCCCGCGACAACCACCTTACTTCTGTGTGAAGTAACAAAGAGGTATGAGGTGCATCCGTTGCGCGACATAACTGTTCAAAAATTCTGCACTTTAAAGGTCGAGACTTCATATAGTTCACCATTTTCTCAACTTGGTTAAACACTTCAGCAAAATCTTCATTAAACGCTTTCACGACTAATGCCTCTCTATGCAGAAAACAGTGAGTTATAATAATGGATGGATTTTCATTAAGAGCTCTGGCAGTAAAACCTTTAATTTTCCCAGACATAGATGGTGCACCATCTGTACATATACCACAACAGTCTTTCCATGAAAGATCGTGGTCATTGAGATAGGAATTAATAGAAACGAAAATATCATGGCCTGTGGTTGTAGTCTCCAGCGGTCTACAGAACAGAAACTGTTCACTAATATCTTTTTCATCAATATATCTGATAAAACCAAGGAGTAAAGTGAGTTTATCACCAATATCGAGACTCTCATCTACTTGCAAAGCAAATGTTCTATAAGTTTTTATTTTCTCCGTGACTTGTTCGTTGATATTGCATGACATTTCAGATATCCTGCGGTTGATTGTGTTGTTGGACAGAGGAACTTTCGAAATTTGATTAGCTGCTCCTTCGCCAAGTATTGTTGAAACTATAACTTGACATGCAGGGCCAATGATTTCCTCTCCAAGAATATGAGGTTTCTTTTTTTCTTAGCTATCAGTTCTGCTACTTTAAATGAGGCTTCAAGAGCAGTATCACCTATGGTCATTCTCTTTACCATTCGCACAGCTGTTTTCTTCTCCCCTTCTAATATATGTGAAAAATACATTACACTTTTCTGTGACACACTAGGATGCTTTGTTGTAAGATGCCGCTTCAGTTTGCTAGGTACCATGACCTCGTTGCTAAGTGTTTCGCCACAAACTAAACACACAGGGATAGGGTTTTCCTCGTTGTTATTCCACTTAAATCCATACGCTAAGTAACTGTCCTGGTATATTCTTTTTCTTTCATTTGTCTTCTTTATGTGTTGAATTCGACGGTCCGGGAGAAACTGTAAGATTTGGCTTCTTAAAGCAAGCAGTAGGAGCCGACTGTTCACTTTTACTGTCCTGACGTTTACGTTTAACAATGAACTTATCCATAGCTAAACACTGTGAATCAACGAGGAAGACAACTGAAAGCGCCAAGCGGCGTACACTTTTATATATTCATGTGTCGAAGTCTCGGGAATGTTCGTGAGGAAGCGAGTAGTCTCGGGAATGTTCGGCAGGGTATAGCTGTAATGCCATCTATGGGATACTAGTATAACTGAATTATTGAAATGAATCGACCACTATCACCATCTGCCGTGCATGAGAGTAATTGATTTGACTTATTTTATTTCAAGACCTTACAAGACTTAAGGCTTCATCAGAAGGTATTTTTTTTTTGTTTATCTCAATATCTCGCGGCACCCCTTAGTCAATCACACGGCACCCTAGAGTGCCGGGGCACACCGGTTGGGAACCGTTGGTGTAGAAGCTTCTATTATGCTCTCCAAGGTTATTTGCTTTGTTAATGCTAGTGCCACAATTGCCTTTGTAGAGCAAGATTTTTAGAGCATCAGAGACAGAGGTAACAGGCTGAAGGTTAAAGAAAGGTTATTTACCAAATGCCTTGGATACCGGGACTTTTTCATTATAAAGAATGGTCACGTGGGTTGAATACAAAGAACTTACCAAGTTAGTCACGTGACAACGCTATTTTTCGCGCTTCTTTTGAGCCAATCAGGAAGCAGTACAATATTGGAGGTTTTAGGTATTTAAGCGATGCGTGTACAAGAAATCAGGTTATTGTTACTCTGACTGCAATTCTTACCGTGAATGTTACGCTGAATGTGAAGCTTAAGGTTACTGTCACTGCGACTGCAAATATTACTCTTATTGTTAACTTTACTGCGATTGTGAAGGTGATAGTGATTATTGTTGCTGTTGCAACGTATTCTGTGTGAAGACCGTCGACAACAAGAACTCACTGACATAATAATACTTCGTGCGAATTTCTGCTATGGCTGAGTTCTTGTTGTCAAGAATTTTTATTTCGGGAGTCGCTCATAGGGCTAGTGTCTCAACAAAAAACAAGTAAAATTAAAAGTATTCATTTTTAGTGAAATATTTCTTTTCTTGAGTCTACCCCGTGTTACATACCGTAGTTATTCTTTTCCCCCTGAGTAAGAGACAACTTGTGTTCTACAGGAACGAGCATAGTCGGTGCAACAATGGACTCCCCATATATATATATATATATATATATATATATAGTATTTAACGCCCGCTTTAACGACTTGTGGCAACGCAGGTGGTACACTGATGATACATGAATGATGATGGAGCACCGGTGGAATGCGATGGTGGGGGAAACAAATCTCACATGCGGTCGCTTGGGATCGAACCCCGGCCGTCTAGGTGAGAGGCAAGTGGTCTAACCACTCGGCCACGGCGCGGCCCAAGGACTCTTTATTGCTATGTACACGTTTGCTTATAGAGTATTTCACGGGTGCTAATCCTTGACCAACTCCGGGGTAGACTAACATGATAGTGACATCTTGGCGCCACAACGAGATAATAGCGGCGCAGTATAATCGAACATTTTTGTGAAGAAGTTCTTTGATTTTAGTTGAGAATACCGTATGGAAAATAGTGCTCTTTCTACTCAAATAAAATAAAACAAATTCCGGCCACTATTTAGCATGCAAAACAAAAGAGAATCTAATATATTTATAACGCTAAAGTGAGTATAAGATTCCAATATCAAAACATTTTAATAACCCTGAGTGAGAAAATGATGCTTTATATGCTTATCGTGTAATCAACTTCGTTAGCAGGGTGTTCTAAGTAAAATTGTATTAAGATAGAGAACTACTGACATCAGAAACCAGATACAGTAGACCAAAGATGTTAACTGGGTGGTCCGCTGCTACATTTACTACCTTAACCTCTATTTCGCTGCATAAGTTATTATTTCTGTAAACGGTGTATTTTGCATTTTATTACAGAAGTCTTAAAATTTTAACTTCTCACTTCTCTAATTATATAAGTTACGACCGCTGATTTTTCCACAGCCAAAGGGGGCTCATAGGATATGCAGAATTTCTAAAACTTGGAAGATTATCGGGGAGAGATTAAATAATTGTGAGTTTCCTCAGATTGTACATACTTCTAAGTGGATTCCAGAGGATTTTTCATACGTTATTAGAAATAGTCAAGTTCGCACAAACTTACAGTTGCTTAAGAAGTAAAGAGGAGTATTTACATAAAATCTCCTAGATCATTACACACTCAAAGGCAATAGAAATACGCCTGACACTGTGAGTTTGCTGAAAATGAGAACGTTTGTCGGGAACTCGGGTCTTAAGACGACTTCCATTGGTGCCATTCTGCTGCAACTTACCACGCGAGTAAGAAAAGGCAAACCTGATTGGGCAATTCACCCCTTCATCCCTCATCCCGCTCGACACTCCGTCAGAACACTATAAACAGTGTGTTAATTTTGTCTACCACAAACGCGAATTACCTTGGCCTGGTAAGAGAGTGGATTGTTGTCCAACCAGATAGCTTAGGGATCCCAGTTACGTTTCATGTCCGTCTCCTTCCCTTCTTTAAGAGCCTAGCAAACAGCTTCCAACCAAGTAGCGTACCGGAATCAGGCACTGTCCAAAGCTTAATACAGTGGTGTAGATCAGTTTGCAAATTATTCTCTATTGCATGTGCTATTGTATCAATATTGCGGCGCCTGCCATAATAACGATTGCGTGCTGGCGGCATTGCTGCAGGAATGACGAGTTTAAACTTGTTATCTCGCTGGAGCGGAAGCGCGTCGTGTAACGAGAGTCTAGAACACCTAAGACTCTCGTACGCGATTTTCCCTGTACCAGGCCGAAATAAACTAAGTCCGCGACCTTGAGCGTTTTTGCGTGCAAGAAGGGCATATAGCGCGCAGCGGAAGTTTTTAAAAAAGCATTATGCTGCTACCCACGCTCTGATAGCACCAACTATTGATGTATTTAGGTTTTGTTACTCGCTTTGAATTTCAATTACGAGGTATAGATACTCGTTTGCTTGTACGCGGACCTTTCTCTTGCTATACCATCTGCCTGGATTTAGATTAAAAGCCAAATTTGCTTTTTGAGCAACTGCAGACATTTGATGCATGCCAATTATTGTATCTCATGTCCGTCTCCTTCCCTTCTTTAAGAGCATAGCAAACAGGCGGAAGATATGGGTGGGGTCAGCGAAAATAACCCGTGTTACGATAAGTATTTCCATGGGTATTTTTAATGTCTTTGAGTGTACAATAATATAAAAGGTGGTAGGTGTGTAAATTAAATTAGTTTGTCATTCAAGTTAAAATGTCAGTGGTTTATTTCTTTCTCTACTAACAATAAGGAAAGTATTGTATTGCCCCACCAAATTCGACATCAAGATATCAGTGGAAAAATATGAACTTCAGGCCTCCTAAACAGAAACATACGCATCTTTGGTAAAATATGTCCGTTTGTGTGTGTGTGTGTGTGTGTGAGTGCGTGAACAGCTTTCCTTGAAAACGAAATTCATTTAAATACTTTATTTCGTTCTTTCTCTGTTTATCTTCCTCGTATGTAGGATTTGCACCCCACAGGACTTAAAACCTGCTCTGGTTCAGAACGAAGCCAGGATGGGTAATCAGCCAGATGCCTGGTGTGAGGGTGAGGAAGCCATTGATATGAAATGAGGGCGAAATGGATGACAAGAAAGATCATTATGGTACAATTGGTAGAATGAAAGGCAGGGGAAATGGAGAACCTGGAGAAAACCAACCAGAAACCGCTGGGATCGAACGTGGACTACTTAGGTGAGTGCCCATCCACTAGCTGCCCGCTTAAACACAAATGTAAATGACAATATGCGCGTTGTTTAAATGATGCAGTTGTTGAACAATGTTATTCCTCTGTATTACAGATAACAATGTGCATATTGTTATTTACATTTATGTTTAACAGATTTCTACATCAAGACCCACAAAATGCTTAATAATAGGCTCGTACAGCTAAATGGAATACAATACTGTGGCAATACCATCGTGTGTGTGACCGTTTTTATGTTCGTTCTAGTATGCGGCGGAAGTTGCAATGTGAGTTATCAAGCTGGGACTCATAAACAAGAGGATGTAACAATAAACTTCGGGAACGCCACCCTCGGATGCTCTCCTAGCTTCGTTTTCTAGTACCTTCGGCGAGTTTCTTCAAAATTCGTTACGTTATTTTTCTCTTATAAAAGGAGGAAGGAATTCAGTGCAAGTTGTGTTGTGAACTGTTCTGAGTCGCAAGTGACTGGGGTGTTAGCGCGCAGTGGGGCGCGAGCCAGGGTGCAGTGCAGCCTTAAAGTGTTAACTGTCTATCGTCGAATGAACTATTTGTAGCAGTGATTTAAAGACCTAATTTATAACTAATGGTCGAGTCAATAAAGATATTACAATATCATTATGTTATTCCTGTGTTTATTGTCCTATTCATTATTACACCACTATACATAAGGCTCACCAATCTGTATATTTACCACTATGGGCAGCTAAATTTGCTGTAGTAGGTATTGATTACAATTGACTTTTCCATTGTAACTAATTTTATTGCAATATTTGAGAGACTTTGCGAACATATCTTGTGAGTGCGAAAAATCTGTACCTGCTTCTTGGAGATGAAGCCGTTTTGTTGTGATGTGCTTCTTATTATGGTTGTAAATAAAAGTTTGAAAAGGATGCTAAAAAACTGATGCTATAAATCATTAGTTAACAATTAGTAACATTAATACATTTACGATACTAAAATCATTTCAGCAAAAGAATCTGAAAATGTCACTTTAGGAGCAGCTTCGTTTTTGAAAGTTGTATTTCACAGTAAGAGTCAGAAAAATTGTTATTCACTTTTCAGTACATCAATTAAAATGTTTCCGTATCAATGTAAGGCCGTCCTTGTTTTAATAATATATTTTTAGAATATTCGTGTATACACAACTAGCGAGAATCCTCGTCAATTTGATGGCGGTATAAGGTTGTGCAGACTAGACTACCTCTGCGGTTAAACGTCCAGAGCTCTGGCTTCTCAAACCCCACGTTCGATTCCCGTCTGAATTGGGGACCTTTTCTTTGACCAAAACAATTTCTTATCCCCTCCGAGAACATAATTTTGCATGGATGTGTGTATTTCATTATAAAACATCTGATAAGACCAAGTTAAGAAGCTGTACAGTTTCCTGAGCAAAGTTACCATTAGTTGTTTCAATAGCAAAAGCCCTCAAAATGACCCAAGCAGTTAAAGGACGCTAAACCTAGAGAGGTGGCGTCTCGTAATGCATTTGGGGGGTCGTGGGTTCGAATCCCAAGGCCGTCCTTCCTAACACAAATGTTTTTTTTTTCGCTGATTTCTTCGGATGACCAGGTGAATGCTGGGAAGGTTCATTACATTCCCAAAATTTTCCTGTCCCTCACTTACTGTTCCTATGACTTCCTTGTTTCAGGGTTTAAGGATCATGCGACGGTTTTTGGCGGATAGCGCTGGATAGAGGTTCCGTAATATAACGGTTTATTTCCGGCTTCGTCGCAGTACGTTTCCATAGGGATCCTCCTCGTATGCTTTCTAGCTAGGCCTTTACGAAAGCCCCCGGAGACTCGGGGTTCATGGGCTTAGCGATCAATCTAGGGTTTCTATCTGTGCTTGAGTCCGTCATCATTGGAACCTGTTCGTCCTTCGGGTTTCTTCCCTCGTCCCTTCCTGAAGTCACTTAAGTCGCAATGGGCCCCTGGGGCCTACACACGGTACTTACTGTCTTTCACTAATTCTAATCCTAATCGTAAAGGGGGCTAAACAAATGATGCAGACAAAGCAAAATTTAAATTACTAACTATAAAGTTAACAAATAACATGGACCCAAATTCAGTATATTGATGACATTATAGCATAAAATAAACTCAATTTAATGATTTGTATTTCAGTTTCTTGAGCATGTCCGATATTTATTTATTTCTAGATAATAAAAATAAAAGAGTTGAGAAAAATGAAAACAATATTAACCCGAAGAAATCAAAATTAAATGTAAACGACACAAAAACCAACACATTTTCAATTGAACATCCATTTTTTGACATTTTTATCACATGACTTGCTCCTGTTACTGATCAGAAACTCGGACTGTACTTGTGTCTTATCTAAATTATTTATTAATAATGAAAATACTGCTTTAATTAACGTTTGAAGAATAGTATTCCCCCTAATTTGAACTTACATATTTGATTCACCAAAATCGCATAAGCCCACCGCTGTTGTGTGGAGGTAGCATATCTGCTTCGAATTCAATAGGTTTCAAGTTCTAATCCCGGTTAGAGTTATCTTGATAAAATTTTCAGGAAATATTACTTAACCTAAGTAGATAAATACCAGTTAACGCTAAGCTCTAGGGACCTCGGGATCATTTGAGCATACTTTCAACCATTTAATTTATTTATCGTCCGACATGGACTACTCAAGGAATGCCAAACTTAAGATAGAAAAAAATCAGATAAAGCTTAAATACTTCTATTGGCTAATGCCATTAGTTTTGGGATGAACGATTTATATTTTAAAATGTTTTCAATGCTTTTTAGGTGTTCAAGTTTGGGGTTTAACCTATTTCAGAAGTAATTAGGAATGCTAATAAATTTAGGAAATATTCCATATTAGTTACATTAAACCCTAAATTGCTTTGGTTATAGTTAATTTAATTATTTATGGTTTGCACTCCAGCCTATGAAGCACGACATTCACAACGTAATTTATCATTCAAATTGTTCATCAATTAGAAATAATTGAACGGTTGCATAAGATATAATTGAATTATTAAGAAGATTAATTAAAGAGACGCAAGGAGGGAACGCCCAAAAATAATATGGAAGGACTAATAACATGATAGGTGGAGACTTTAAGAGCTGATTCCTGTTGACAATATCTTATAAAAGTGTCTGCTCGATGATTGGATGAAGTGTATGCAGTTTCAAGAACCTAACTAATAAACAAACTCTGCTTAAGGCTGAATCTACTAAACCCTGATCTAAGCTCACTGCAAGCCACTAATTCGATACTGACATATACAGTATATCCATGTTCACCAAGTTTATCAGTTCCATTGAAATTCATTTACTGCTTACTTTAGATATTATAACATTTGGCGATATATATGATGCGCTTTAAATATACTGAAACATGTTTATATTCGGTTTAATGCGTTCTACAATTCGGTATTATTCGATGGAGCACTTCTTTATCACCATTATTATACCCATAAGGTTAAAATATGGTTTAAATTAAAACATGTATGAAAAAATGTCATGTGCTCCAAGCACAAGACTTCCTCTATGTTAATCAAGATATACATTAGCAGTAATGGTTTTATTACTTGCTTCTTTAGTCGAATTTTAATGAAACATCGGTCCTCTATGTACCTCCAGCGTTAAATCAAAAGATATATGATACGAATTACGAATTCCCGTTTGAGAAAAGCATGGTTAGCAACATTGAAACCTATAATCAGGAATAGCTCAGAAATAAAATTGCACATGGCATAAGTTACCTATGTTTTAAGGGGATTACATTTATTGTATAGGTTTTAAACCATATCTTACGGTTTAGCTCTTATGCAAAATTCAACAAGAATGAAGTCAACTTCAGAGCCATTTTATATATCATGTACATATTTTAATGTGTGGTAATTTATTCAAAATCATTAGATCCACGTTTGAGAAAATCACAATTTTCGAGAAATTTTCCATTTAGAGGATAGTTTTAGGTGAATGAATTTTCTTGAAAATCACGTTTCACATCCTCAGAAGATACTGAAAATCTTACCATAGAGAAAGGAAGTGGAGGGTGTGGGTATGGTTATACTTATCGTCAAACCACTGTATATAGAGTGTTAATGAGCTACACCGAAATAATTTGCGAGATTGTGCACATGACTGATATAAGTAATTTGAGATCGGCGATGCATGGTCCCCGGATAAACATAATCAGCTACATAGCGTCAAACGTGTACCCACAGGTGCTGATAAGTCGGTGCTAAAGCGAAGCAGGTTGAAAAAATGGCTTAGAATGTCTTCAAAACTGCTGCGTGAGTATAGAAATACCAATTTTTAGCAGCGCGTTGATGGTGTTCTCAAGGTTTAAAGTCGCAAATAACTAAAATCTCGAACTAATCACTTGACAGTGCGACACTGAGCATTCATTAACTACGTTTTTGAGTTATGCAGCCTACTCTGGAGGCATTTTCTTTCTCAAGTGCTTTGGTGGCTTAATGCATAACGCGGGAAACTCATATCTCAATGTCAGGAGTTCGATTCCTGTCATGTAGTAAATGTTTTTTATTATCATTTTTTTCGTTCCAGACGAAGTGCCGCGATATGTCGTATTGGCACTTCAGAAACTTATAACTGTTACTTCAAAATTTCAATAAACAGGCCTATCTCAAATTACTTATCTAAGTAATCTACGTATTCTGAGAAAATATTTCGGTATAGTTCATTAACACCCTGTATGTTTTAAGTAATGCTAATTTATGGTCGAATTTCATTTTAATTCTTTCTCATTCTTTTGTATATATTTTTCTACTTGTCTAGTGTTATTTTTAAATAATTAAATATATATATCTTAAATATTTAACAAAAATCTTACTGTAAATCTCCAAGGAATGGTAAAGCATACACGGCCATGCAATTGTTGTATATTTCCAAGTATATATTGAAAAAGTTTGACAATGGAAGTCTTTCTATCACAAAAAAATCGGATACGTTTCATTCAGGTGACTTTCTCTACCGGGTCTGCAAATAAGCTGTTCTTAGAAAAGAGATTATTTTATTTACATCATACTAATCGAAACAAGCATTGGCAAAAACTATCGTACTGTTTGATTCCTTGTAAGCAGACCTAAAACGATAGTCATATCTTTTAAAAGCTGGTTGCTGTGTGAACAATTGGAGTTCGGTTCAAAAGGTTCGGCTTTACAAGGCCAGCAGTTAAAAAAAAAAAAGTTGAAATCAATGACAAGGAATATCTTGGAAACGGCCAACTCTACAACAAAAAAGCATATGATATAAAAGATATGCGTTTTATTTTTGATGTAAATATCTGAAAATCGTTATGGAGTTATTTTTGAGAGAAACAACATTTTCAAAAAGTTTTCCATGTAGAAGGTAGTTTCGAGTTTCTTGAAAATTTTCCTTTCGCATCCTTGAATCACTTAACACTTAAACACTAAGTTTGGTATTTAACGGTATTTATTCTCCATGTATATCAAGATAAAAACTAGTAAGAGATGGAAAGCTAAAGCGGTAGTCAAATCTTTAAACGCCGGACTCCATGTGATGATATTGTAATTCAGTTCTCTTTGCTAGACGAGATGAAAAAAAAAAACGAATAACAACTTCCCATTTGATAAAAGTATAAATGTTGGACAGTTGAAATCTATAAAGTGCAATACCTCGGAAATGGTATGCCTCACTACAAAAAACATACGATAGTTTAATCAAAAGTATTAGAACCAATTTTGAAAAAAACAACAACATTTTCGAAAAAATGCTTCATGTAAAGTGTGGTTTGGGTGGGGGGATTTTCTTGAAAATCTTCATGTAGTATTCTTGGAGTATGCAGAATTTAAATATCAAGTTTGGTATATAAGAATTTTATTTTTAAATTATGGTGTTTACACAGAAGAATCTTTCTCTAAAAATTCATTTTTATTTTTTTATTTATTCAGGTGACCATAAAAACTTGTATTTCAGTATCGAATTTATGGGTCTCTACCTATGTACTATGTCGAAGTAGAGAAAGTAGGAACAGCTTTACATTTCTCAAAACATGACGCAGCATTTTACTTTCTCTACACCCAAGAATTCAATGTCACGATTTCAGCGGAACTACTCGCTATGAGGTCCCCTGAATAAAAAAAAAAAAAAAAAAGTATATGTATGTCTGTTTGTCTCTCTGGGTCTGTCTGAACAACACATCTCCAAAACGAAATCCTTTAAAAACCAAATTTGACGTTTAAGTTTAGTATCCGTCAGGGAAGCGATACCAAGATTTTCAAGAAAGTTCCTAAGTCCCTAACTACCGTTTAAATAGAAGTTGTTTCGAAATCTTTGATTTTCTCATCAATGGCTATAAGAATTTTTTCGTAGTCGGCTTACCCTCCCTGTAGTTTTAGAACTGACACTCCCTTAAATGTGCTATTGATATTATTCTCCATGACACGTATTATGTAGTTGCACATTTCCATTATGTACTTTCTATAGGAGCTTTTTTTGCAATTATAGCCGGATTTGTACATTGATATCCACTGGGTTAGAAGCCTGTCGGGCAGCCAAAGTGATAAAACTACAGAATAGAGAACTTGGAACGAGTGGTTGGCCCGTAGCCAGACATGAGCGTAAGAAAATGAATATATGAAAAGTAGGCGAAATGGGGGTATAGGAAATGTGATGATGTAGCAATTGGCATGAGTGGCGGAAGAAACCGGAGGACCCGGAGAAAACCCACCCAAACGCTTCGTCCACCACAAATCCCACTTGAAAGCGCTTGGGTTCGAAGCCGGGCCGCCTAGATGGGAGGTGACTGGTCTAACCACGGTGCCGCCAAGGATAGATATTTACATTTCAAATAATATATACACAAACTGAATTTCTTGGGTATAGCCCCTGAAGTGCTCTTCATTCTGAATAAATGGTTAACAGCAAGAGAGAGAGAGAGAGAGAGAGAGAGAGAGAGAGAGGGGGGGGGAGATACAATAAATTACTACATAAAATGCAGGTCTTGTTAAAACACAGAATTTGTCATATACGGTTTTTGTAGAGCTATCCATTACTGGGATATTCCCTATTATCAGTTTCAATTTCAAAATACGTTTTTTCAAACAAGAAGTACTCATCCTTTTTATTTCTCTTTTGTTTTATCTATGTCGCATAGCAACATCTTTTAAAAGATATGTTCCGCTTTAGCTTTTGTGCATTCCCTTGTTTCCCTTCTATTTATAAAGAACTAAGAAATAATACCATTGCTGCTAATTATGCAGAAAAAATAATAGTATTTTGTAGTATAAGTTTGAATGCGCAACAAATAGAGAAAGTCAGGGGAATGGAACACATGCGACTTTTTTCACTTAGTTTATTTTTTACTTTTTCGTCCTCGTATGTGCAATATACATAGATGTAGAGAAGGTATTGTATTCTCCCCCAAAAATTCGAAACCGAGAATTCACTGGAAATATGGTTTGAGATAAAATCCTAGCCCAGGTTCCCAGGTCTTCAGAGGCTATTCCCAGAACATTCAAGATATGCATTTTATTTGTCATGTAAATATCTTTAATCAAAATTATCAAG